>JMSD01000020.1:162506-290184 GCA_000715435.1 Paramecium caudatum
TTATCCTTCTTCAGAATTTTAATGGGTCTATAATTTTTCATTCTTACTTTTTTTTCTTTCTCTGTTTTTTCTTCATCTTTTTTCTAATTTTTATTTCCTATTCTATAGATTTTTGTAACTTTCCATGAGCTAATTATAGTCTTGGTACTTCTTTTCAGTGACAACTAGAATAAGCATTTTTCAAATTTTAGACTTCCTACCTTTTCCCTGCTATTGCTAGTTTGTTGTAGGATATCCCCTGTTTCATTTTCAGATATTTAATTTTTTCTAAATATCCGCACAAGTTCCAATCTATGGCTTGCAATTCCATCTCCAAAGATCACTTCTTTGAATGTATTTGTCAACTATGATTTAAAATACACAATATCCCCGACTTTTAAATTTAAGTTTTGACTTTGTTATTATCATTAGTACTTTTAATGTTTGGGTAATTCGTGTTCTTAATTATGAGTTTAGGATATGAGATCATCTTTTCTTTAGGGGACTACCTCCTTAAATTCTGAACGGTTGATTATTTCATATTAATATAATTTATGGAAAAACCAAAAGTTTTCTTTGTACTTGGAGGTAACTACACTCCTCCTTATCATTAGGCCCTGGAGCTGGTAAGGGTACATAATGTGCCAAATTGGTTGCCAAATATAAAGTAATTCATTTGTCGGCTGGTGAATTGTTAAGGGAAGAGGTAATTAGATGTTAATTTTTTAGAGAAACAGAAAAACTGAATGTGGAGACATGATTGAGGAGATCATGTTAAGTGGTGGAATAGTACCAGTAATAAGTCATTGAAATTTAGTCATATATCACTGTTAGGTTGTTGGATGAGGCCATGTAGGCTAATGGATTGTAAAATTCTTTCTTAATTGATGGTTTTCCACGAAATGAAGAGAATTTAAACACATGGCTAAAATTAATGGGTGATAAGGTAGCTTTTAAAAAGCTGTTATATTTCGATTGTGATGAAGAAACTCTAGCTAATAGAGTGAAGGGCAGGGCTGCAGAAGAAGGAAGAAAGGATGACAATGCTGAGACTTTATTAAAAAGATTTCAAACATTTAATACGTCAACGAAGAAAATAATTGAATATTTCACAAATCTTAATCAAGTAATACATATTGCAGCCAAAAATACTGTGGATGAAGTGTTTTAATAAATAGAGAGCAAAGTGGGTGAATTAATATGAAATGTTAATATAATTTATGATAAATAATATCTAAATTGCTCCACTAACTGCTTTATAAAAACTACTATCCTCAAATCAACCGTTGATTGAAAAACATAATGATTCATAAAAATACAAGAGTCTTTAAAAATCCATTTAGTTTTCCAGTACAAGTGATTTATTCAATCATCCAATTAAGAATAAAATATCAACTCCAAAGAATGGAATTGATTCCTCTTTAAGAAGGAGTGTTGGTAAATTAAACAATGATAGTGGTTTAAAGGGAACTCATAAGAATGATTTTTTGCATATTCTAAAAAAGGCTTCGATTAAAAGTAAAAAAATATAAGACCTTAATCATTTGCTGTCACCTTAAAATAAGATGTGTGATTCAGCCAGTTATAAACAAAAAAGACCGCCTTTGCTCTAATATTTAGGAGAAGAGAATGAGAAATAAAATTTATAAAGTTCGAAGAGTGTAGAGAATCAAATACGATAAAATAAATATAGTTCTGGTAGAAAAACTAATAATATAGGTTTTTTTACAAGTACTCATTAAAGATCTGAACTTCTGGGATCAATTAATAACTTATTGAAACAATATATACAAAATAAAAGTTAGTAGAAATGTATAAAATGTATATAATTCAGAGGCTGGAACTGGTGAAGGGATATAAGTTTGTAGATCAGCAAGAAATACTGATAGTTCGAAATAGGATGAATTCGAAAACAAAGATAGATTAATAGTTAAACAGAAATCAGATTATACAAAAGTTTAGAAAAATACTTTGTAGGATTAATTGCATCATTTATTTATGAAAACTCAAAAGGTATTGGCAAAATATAAAATGAAAGAGGCTCTTTGGAAACAATAAAAAATGTCTTTAAAGGAAGAAATTAAACTCTTAAAATAACTATTATAATAATGATTAATTTTTATGTATATAATAATAGCAATACTAATTTTACCAACATTTGCAACCAATTGGGCTGTATTAGTTGCTGGATCAAATGGATTTTATAACTATAGACATTAATCAGATGTATGCCATGCTTATAAAACTCTAATACAAAACTAAATAAACCCTGAAAATATAATTACTATGGCTTATGATGATATAGCTTACCATTAATCAAATAGATTTAAGGGTGGAATATATAATAATGCAACATGGGATGGATTTCCTGATAATGTATATGATGGATGCAAAATTGATTATAAATAAACAGAGGTTAATCCTAACAATTTTGTAAATATCTTATTAGGTAATGCAGATTTAGTACCTGATGGATTTCCAGTTTTAACAACAAATAATGAAGATAATATTTTTATATATTTTTCAGACCATGGAGCACCTGGTTTGATTGCATTTCCTTTTACTTATTTATATGAACAAGAATTGCTAGCAGTATTTAAATAAATGTATGAGAGAAATCTTTATAATAAAATTATATTTTACTTAGAAACATGTGAATCAGGATCAATGTTTGTTAACCTGCCAAATAATTGGAGAATATATGCAGTTTCAGCAGCAAATCCTGAAGAATCATCTTACGGAATATATTGTCCCCCTGAAGATTTAGTAAATGGTTATAGGATTGGTACTTGCTTGGGAGATGAATTTTCTGTAAGCTTTCTCGAACATCTTGATGAAGGGAATTATAATGCAACATTAAAGGAACAGTTTTAGATTGTTTAAAAAAGAACAAAAGGGTCTCATGTGCTTTAATGGGGAGATTTGACTTTTTTGGAAGATTAATTATTTTATTATTTTTGGGGAAATATGGTGAAAAACACAAATAATTAAACTGAATTGCATTTTCAAAAATAGGAAAACAACTTTATGCTTTGGAATTCAAGAGATGTTAAATTATTATATTTATAAAATCTTTATACAACGACATAATTAAGTTCAGTGAAATGGAATTGCTGGAAGAACAAAATTAGCGAAATTTTTTCGATAATATTGTAAATTACTTTTTGTATGTAGTTTTTGGCTCTCAAAAATGATTATAATTTATCTGGTGATTACTTTTTCTCTGAAAATTAAGAATGTCTAAAGAATATGATTCAAACATTTGAAAATCATTGTTTGAAATTAAGTGATTATGGATTAAAATATGTTAAGTATTTTAATGAGCTTTGCAGATTAAAGGATAATAAAATAAAAATATTAGAACAAATAAATTCAAAATGCTCAGAATTTATTCAAAAAAATTGATTATTTTTATTAGTGATAAATTTTATTTAAACTCTTAATATATAATGTAGAACAGATGTATAACTTATTTCAGTAAGATGGTTTCAATAGGAATTGAGAAGCTTCTTTGATAGATTTAATTGACTAGAAGGGTGCTAGGAAATCTTTCGTTAAGTGATCAGTTGACTTAACAAAATGAAAGTAAAACGATTGCTACGCTGAGCCCTGCATTCTAAAATATATTCAGATAATATGATATTTAATTTTACAAATATAATTCTAATGCTCACCTCTTAAAATTCACCAAATAACATTCTCGCTACTTGCACAGTGAGAAGAAAACATATTTTCAAAGACAGACTTTATTAATTACAACTCAAAGCCACCTCCTTGACTCTTAGTGATGTAATAATTTAAGTTATTTTAGGGCCATAATGCAAAATTTCCTAAATACATTCTTACTTTAACCAATGGAACAATTTTTCATTGGTTAATAACGAATTCGAATGTAGTGGGTTTTACTTTATCCTATTAAGGCAAGGTGAAAAACTTTTATGGTAAACCAAGCGACATGCTGTATTTAAAATAAAAAATGGGGGTGTTAGTTATATATGATAACATATAGAAGTGTTATTAATTAGAAAAACAATATCTTCAAAAAGGAACATTTGGCAAGGTAATAATATAAGTTAAAAATAGGTGCTCAAAGGCATATGTATATAAAGCTAAAAAATATAAGCGATAAAATAATTAGATAGTAAATATTCTAACTCATTAACTAAAAATGAAATCTCTATATTAAGGGCAATTGCTAATTAATAAAGTCCATATGTATTAGACATAAAAGAAGTATATCAAGATTAACAATATTTTTACATCGTTACTGACTTTATTACTGGTATGAATTTACACCAACATCTTATATAAAGAAAAACGCCCTTCTCTGATTAAGAATCACTCTCCATACTCGAAGTACTATTTCATTTATCTTTAGTAACTTCTAAAAGGAGTTTAATAGATTCATATGGCTGGAGTAATTCATAGAGACTTGAAGCCAGCCAATGTAATGTATGATTAAAACTAAGTCAAAATTATTGATTTTGGTTTATCATGCTTTAGTGGAAAACAACAAGAATAGTTTCCAACTTGTGGCACTGTTGGATACAGTGCTCCAGAAGTGTTCAAAGCAACTAGTAAATCTTGTAGATACAGTTATAAAGTTGACTTATTTAGTGTTGGCTGTATCTTTTATGAATTGTTAACCCTTAAACCACTATTTCCAGGAAATAAAGACTATTCTATATAATATTTGAACGAAAACTGTATCATGAATATAAATGAACATGGTTAAGCATTTGATCTCGTTAAATTGCTAGTAAAAGAAGATCCAAAACAGAGGCTTGATGTATTTTAAGCTTTGAAGTTAGTGTAAAAGTGTATAGAAACTCGACATTATGATGTAAATACTTGGTATAAAACTTAATTTCGAAGTTCATTGAATTTGAAAGAATAAGAAGTTGATTACCTTTCAAATTCTTCGACATTTTTTAAATTTTCCTGAATTATGTACTGATTAAACAGCCACATAATTTGAAAAATTTTGATTTAAATTATTGTAGTGCTATAATTTATATAATTTATATCATCATTAAAAAATCAGGCATTTCTTTCTAAGAATTTAAGTTTTTCTTAAACACTTTATAAGAAAAGTTAATCTGCTTCCTCTTTTAATTTTTCATCATTTAAGTAAAATGCCTCATGTTCCTTACGTAGGGCTTCTCTTTCTATTTATTTTACACTTTTAATAGAAACTTATTTTTTATTAAATCTAAGTTTAGTCTTTGAAATACCTTGGTACACTTTCAGATTTAGCTTTATCTTGTTAAATCTTTCTTTCTTATTCTAATTCTTTTAAATAATTCTTGGGTTTCTTGATTAGAGGTTATTCTTCTTGAGGTAAATCTGTTTTTATAGACTTAGGATTATAATAAACTGATGGACCAGGCATTTTACCTTTTGACAATTGCTCGGTAATTCTTGTTTTAACTACTTTATGAACATTTAAAACAGATGATATTTTATTTATATTTTTATCTAAGTTAAAATATTCGATACCTTATTCTGATTCTGATTAGTGGACTAATCTACTTTTAATTTAATCATTTTTATTGGAGTTTGATCGACCTTCTCCCTCTTTTAAAAAACTACCATAAAATATTTAATTACTCAACATAATCATCTTATATAGAATGATCTGATTTGTTATGAAGTGCCCTGCTGAATTGAATATCCGTTTAAGCCTTTACAACAGGTTTATGATATTCTTTAACTATTTCTGCATATTTTTATTTTCTTAAAAGCTTTTCAGTTCTGTGTTACTTTTCGACAACATCTTTATTTTTATATTTCTAGTCTCCTTCCATTACTTTTTACAGTATTTCTTTAGCTTTGTAAATTTATTTAGTTTCCTGCTAAATTGTGATTTCTCTTTCCAATTTCTTCTGATCCTTCTCAAGTTTGAGTAATTATTTCTTATTCATGTATTCTTCCTCATGTTTGTTTATTTCTTCAAGTCGTATTGGAACAGCCATTCTTTTACGTTATTATAATTTCACCTAATAATAGTAGTTAATTCATACTTTTGCATCCTCATAATATTATTTTTTAAGTAGCTCTTCTTTTTCTTCGATTTATTTTTTCTTTTCCTTTTCCTTATTTTTTAATTCGGATAATAATTATTTTGATTATTCATTCATTTACTATTTTTTTTCATGAATTCTTTACATTTCTTATAATCTCTCCTTAATTTTTTCTCTTTTCTCTAAGTTTAATTGTTCTCTCATTTAATCGCGGTCTAGTTTATATTTTTCTATGCTTTCTTCCAATTAATCAGAATTGTTTAATTATTGCTTGTACTTTCTTTCTTCTAAGAGTCTTCTTTATTTATTCAATTCATGGACCAATAATTTAGCTTTAGCTTGTTATTTAGGATCTTTAAGATTTTCAAGTGCCTTCTTCTTTCTTTAAAGATATTCTCTAGCTTCCGGGCTTAATGATTTGGGTTTTTGCTGTTAAGAATCATGCTTTCTATGAGTTGATTTGTGCTTTCCCAAATCATCCAACAATCCCAAGACAGTATCATTGTTTTTTTAAGGATCTTCCTCTTGGTTTATTCTGCTAGGATCCTGATTGGAAGTCATAGATTTAATTTTTTCAGTAAAATTAAAGGTTTTTTATTTGGACAATTATGAAATCTTTCCTGATGCATTTGAAAAAAAGGATAAAAGCTTTCTAACATTCTGTTTTTCAGCTACTACTTTGGGCTTTTCTTAAAATGTCGCACTTCTCTTGAGAGCATTCCTCAACCTTAATACATTTGATTATGTTTTTTAGGACATTTTAGTTCCTGCCAAAGTGAAGAAGGTTTTTAACTTTCTCAAATTCTCTCCTTTCTTAATTTGCAAGGTTAGATAATCATTAGATGGGCTATATATAATTTTATTAATTGAGGCTTCTTCTGGTAACAGTTTGTCAAAGAAATATAACTCTAATACATAAGTGTGCCATTTTTTGTCTTTGTTCTGCTATTTAATGCAATCTATTAATTCTCTAACTGTTAGAGTGTTTCCGACTTCAATTTCACCTTCTTAATTATCAGGTAATATGAGCTTGAACTTTAACATTTTATTAATAATTATCAAATATCACTCTAATACTATCCTCTCCTTATTGACATACTTTTTGTTTTTTATACATTGATAGCACTCTATAAGTCCACAATCATCACATTTCAGTGCCAATGGTTTTATGAGGCTTTCTGCCTTTTTTTCGCAGACTGAACATCTGAAATTCTCGTCCTCAAATCTCTTCATTAGTTATTTTTGTGGACACTATACAGTCTTTTGTGATTTTTCATAGAATAGTTCAGGGTTTTAGCATTTTAAGCAAAAATGTACTCTGCATTAGATGCATACGTAAGCAAACTTTATATTTCCAAGTACGTGTGTGCATTTTGAACACTTGTTTTATTTTGCAGCATTATCATTTGATGGACCCTTCCAAAAATAGAGTTTATGATTCTTTTCACAATGTAATTCTTCTGCCTCTGTTAAATTATTTTTCATGTATAATGAGTCTGTTTCTTGTTACTGATTATTATGAGGAATATTCTATTATTATTGCTATTAGACATTCTATTTTGGTTAATTCTTTTCTTCAAGATAAGCTAATAACTTCACAACACATTCTTTTAATTGTTTATTTTCAAGACCTAATTTAACGATTTCTCCTTTGAGAGTAACTAATTCATCAGTAGTACCCCTTACTTGATTCTTCAATTCTATTATGGAATATTCAGTGGCTTCTTTATAATCATAAAATTTTTCAGAAATAGTAGACATTTTTTCTTTTAAATCATGTATACAATTATGATTTTTAAATTTAATCCTAGTTATCTCCATTTTGCATAAATCACAAATTTTAGTTTGAAAATGGTCACAGTTTTTTTGCTTTATAGATGGAGTATGATACATGATCATTCAATTTAATTTTTAATCCTGTCCAATCACAAATGCATTTTGTTTATACATATTCGCATGATTTAGAATGATGCATCACATCATCCATCCTGTTTTCAGCATCACAACCTTATGTTTTATTGATGCAATGAAATAATATTTTATTAAACTAATCTCTAACTAAACGATGAGGTTATTTGGTTTCAAAGGCACCTTCACAATCCAAAGGACATCTTATTTAACTTAAAATCATACTTATCTTTCTATTTCTATTAATTTTCCACACAATGCTTGCAAAATAAATTTTCACATTTTTAGCACTCAACAGGATGAAGAGCTAATTAATTGCAGAGTGTGCAAGATAAATTTGGATCGATTGATTTTGTGGGAACATAATATTTTCTGATATCTTATTACATTAAATTAATTATAAGTCATCTATAATATAAATAGGCTTCAGCCTCTAAACATTGAAATCTGGATTAATTACTTATCTTTTAAAACTTCCCTAACCTTCTCTCACAATCATTGATTTTTTACAACAAACTCTAAGGTTATTCGAAATCCAATGATACGATTGTTTAATCAACTATGCTTCCATTTAATAATAGTTTGTTTTAAATTGCTTTTGTCTGTTTTTATTTAATCTGATCCTATAAATTTATATTGAAGTAATTTAGTTTGTTGATGTAATCGAAGTCCAGTCTTAGAGTTTCAAGAGCTTTTGTAAGCAAATCTTCTGGGGAATATGGTATTGAATTCATGTCAGGTGATAGGGCCTCTCGATTTAAAATTTTATGAATAACAATATCCAGCTCTGGTTCTACTCCTATAATGAATTTAGCTAGAATGAAGGGTTTGGTGATTGTTTTTCTTAATTTGAAATGGTATTCGAATTATGAAATGTCGTTAGGGCAATTTGGTTTGATTTCTTTAAAAAATGTATGAATAATTTTCCTTTTTCAAAATATAATATTACTTGCTTATCCCTTATGTTTTCAAGATTATCTTAGTGATTGTTTTTTCTTGCCTAAATATCTATTTTAATATCTCATAATTCATGACTACTTAATCAATCATATATTCAGCATCTTGCATCTATTTGTTTTTTTCAGGAATTAGATCATTAAAAGCTATTTTTTCATCCAAAATATACTCACATAACAGATTTCTCAAAGATTTTTCAGTTTGAATCTACATTAATAACATAATACATTAGGTTTGCGCTTTGGACTATCTGTTCTACTCATTTTTAACATACTAGTTGACATTATATTAACTGAGTCGCTAAATTGTTCCTATAGCGCTTTTTTTATTGTCTGTATTCTGGGGGAAGATGGAAACACTGATCTATTTTGAAAGAATGCAGAATTCCATTGATCGAGATCATTTTGCCTCTTTGAAATATTGTTAAAGATTCTGATACGCTTTTTCGTTTTATTCATTGATTCATCTCTGATTGTTGATTGATTTATTTTTGGTAAAATTTATGTTTATTGAGCCATTTCAACTGGTTTAATAGGGGATGGTGATCTATCTTAATCTTTTTATTTCTTTCTTGCTGACGATTTTTATAATGTGAGGAGTTCATTATGTAATATTTGTGAAACTGATCTGCTTTTAATCAATTATTGCATTGGCTAACTCATACAAAATATCTTCTTGGGTCTTACTAGTCGTTTTTGTTCAATTGTCCCAAAGTCTTGATCTTAAATATATTTTAACATAATGTTGATTAACAATATTAAAAATAGTATTTACTTCTGCCATAAATATAGATATTCATTACATCAAATACTTAGTTGAGTCTGCGAAAGTTTTATTGTATTTGTACCTTGAAAAATCAAAACAATCACTTCTCACCTATGTATTGTCTTCAGGTTTTATTTCTGGTAATCTAAATTACAATATCATTTACTTGTGTTCATCTTTATCTCTTGCAGCCTCAAGTCTTACAGCGTCAACCATAAAGTCTTTAGCTTCTCCTCTCTTTCCTGCATTCAATCTTCTATTGAATTCTTTATATTTTTCATCAATTTTTTTCTACAACTCTTCTTCTGGAGCCCTCTAGAAGTCAACATGGCTTAATTAAAAGCAGAAGGAATCCCAGGGCAGTGGTTCTTCTGACATTATTTCCTTAAATGCTTCAAAAGAAATTGCAGGAACTTTTCCTATATTAGCTAGATCTGCCATTAAATCATTGAATAGTGGTTAAAGCTTATCTTAAGTAATTGAACCTTTCTTTTCTTATAATTACATTGATAGTTACCTTTATCATAATTTTTGAAAATCTTTTTCAATCTTCCTTTTTCCCATTCATTAATCACACTCATAGGGTCTTCCTATAAACGCTTTCTCATTTTATCCTTCAGTTCATTTGTTGGGAATTTATCAGGATCAAATGTTTTTTCCTTCATTTTTATTCTAGTTCTCTCCCTTGTAATCTCGTCTAAATTATTTTGTTCTCTTTATGCCTTAATCTCACCTACTTCCCTATAAAGTAATTTTTCCCCTGCTGAAAAAATTTAAGAAGGCAATAATTTTGTTTTTAGGTCCTTTCTTTTTTATTTTCACTTCTGCTTTATAATCCTTATACCAAGCCTCAACTTTGATTCTTTCTTAAACAGTTATCATATGTCGATCAAGGAGCTTCAATTAGGGCAATGCTGAAATTACTCTGTTCCTATAGTATGGTTCCTCAGCAACAGGGTTATTAAACAGATCTTTTCTTAATAATTCTAAGTACCTAGGGAGGTTAAGCCAGGAAATTCAGTCAAAATTAGTAAATTTTTTTCAAGGTCTCTTAGTTCGTTATTGAATAGGCTTAATGTTTCAAGATGTTTCAAATTTTAGAGTCCTTCTAAAGTGCTAATTTTGTTTTCTTGAAGGTACAAATGTTTTATTCTAAAATTTTACTCTATACCCTTTATGCTTTTTAACTTGAATAACATTGATACTTACTTAATTGTTATTTAGCCAGACAACTTCTAGATTCATGAATTTATCAAATTATGCTAATTCATTGAATCCTTGGTCTGCCATATGCACTTCTGTAGTGTCACGAGCTTATTTATCGTTTTTAATAGGAATGCATTGCCAAGGAGTGCCTATCTTGATAATGGGTTGGGGAGTTGCTCTTTTGATTAAATGATTAAAAACCTAATCCATAATAATAATATGTAAAGAAATTTATAAAATAAGTGCAAATACTTATTTATTTGTGGTGCAATTGCATCTGGAATTGGTAAAGGTACTGTAAATAGCAGTATTGGCATGCTACTAAAACAGTATGGGTACAAGGTTTCTTTCTTAAAAATTGATCCTTATTTAGTATAATTTTATCTAATCAAAGAACGTGGATGCAGGTACAATGAATCCTTATGAGCATGGTGAAGTTTTTGTTACAGCAGATGGGTAATTTATATTTCTATAAAGGGGTGAAGTTGATTTAGACATTGGAAATTATGAAAGGTTTTTGGATATTGAGCTTTCTTTTTATCACAGCCTGACTACAGGTAAACTTTATCAAAGAATACTTAAGTAACATAAAATTCATTATTTTTAGTAAAGAAAGAGAAGGCGCGTATTTAGGAAAAACTGTTCAAGTGATACCTCATGTTGTGGATGAAATTAAGGCTTGGATAAGGACTATAACAAGTGTACCCTTGAAACACGATTCAAATGAGAGGCCAGAAATTTTATTAGTTGAAGTGGGTGGAACAGTCGGTGATTTGGAATCAACCTGTTATTATGAAGCGGTTAGGTAGATGATTAATGAAGAAGGATCAGATAATGTTGGTTTGGTAATAGTTGTTATGATTATAAGATTATGTTAACTTATATTTTAACATTAAATAATGAACAAAAGACTAAACCTGCATAGAATGGTATCAAAGATTTGAGATATACTGGTTTAATTGCTGATTTTATTATTTGTCGTTCAGAAACAGAACTTGGAGAATCTTAAAGAAATAAATTAGCAATGTTTGGAAATATTTCTTAATAATCTATTTTTTCAGTACCAAATTCGGAACATCTTTATGATGTACCAGCTGTATTGTAGCATCAGAATTTAGCTGAATAAATATGGCAAAATTCAAATTACCAGTGAAAAATACACCAAATATTCAATAATATACATGCTTCAAAGATTATTTAAAAGAAATTGATAAGGAAAATCCAGTAACAATTGGAATTTTCGGAAAATATATGAAGAATCTTGTAATTTTTATATCTACTTTAAGGATGCTTATATGTCACTTATTAAGGCTTTGAATGAAGCTAGTTATTCTATTAAAGTTAAGCTTCAATTAAAGTTTATAGATCTTGTTGATTTACAGGACCAACCAAATGCAGAACAATTGATTGAAGAGGAATGTAATAAATTAGACGGTATACTTGTTCCAGGTGGTTTTGGGTTTAATGGATTTAATTTGAAAGTTAAGTCATGTTAAATAGCCAGATAAACGAAAAAACCATTTTTGGGCATCTGTTATGGATTTTAAGCTGCAGTAGTAGAATATGCAAGAAATGTGATTGGAGTTCATGATGCAACATCAGAGGAATTAAAGGATGCTTAAAAAGGAACAAACTACATCGTATTTATGCCTGAAATTGATCCCAAACTCTATGGAGGTAATATGAGATTAGGAAATCATGAAACTGCAATAGAGTAATAAGATTCTTTATTTTAGGGATAATAAGAGTGTTGCTTATTAGATTTATAATTCAAATGAAGTTGTTGAGAGACATAGACATAGATATGAAGTAAACCCAGAATTAATTGACAAATTATCAAATGGTGGATTAAATTTTACAGGAAAAGATAAGAGAACAGGATAGAGAATGGAAGTAAATATTAATAATGTGAGTTAGATTCTTGAATTGCCAACTGATGTTCATCCATTTTATGTTGGTGTTTAATTTCATCCAGAATTTACTTCTAAAAATTTCAAACCAAATCCATTATTCGTTAGTTTTGTGAATGCTGCAAAAAATGGTGAATTTCGAAAGGATAAAATATAAATCAATTAGTGGTTGTAAGCTGAGTGACATATATTATTTAAATCATTTTAAATAGTCAACATCACCACAACACATCATTATTAAAACCTATGCTTCATGACTTTTACTTTCGATCAGTTTTCTTATCCTCTAAATCGGAATTTCTTCAGTATATTTCATATTCACAGCCTACGATAAATAAGTCATTTACATCAAAAATTGATCTAGTAACATATTCAACCATGTTAGGAACACTTAGTTCTCCTTCAGTATCTTTCAGCATTTCTTCCATCATAAAAACACATCTTTTTTTTATTTCATCATATGATAAAAGACCATTTTCATTCTCATCAATTAACTAATATGTTATGAAACAGTACTTTTAAAATCAATTGTATTTTATTTTCATTTCTTTTAGCCTTAATTAAATTGATTGCCTTCAAAAATCCTTCAAAAGATAAAGTATTTTGTTTTGCAAAAAATCTAAAAATTTAATCAACAACACCAGGGGGAGCCATTGATAATTCCTCTAATCCTGCATTAAATGCTTCCTTTGATATGCCACTAGGAATCACTAATATATAATGATTAAGTATACTAGATTTGGTCAATCCAGGAAGTTGTGAGCATTCGTAACTTAAAAGTGCTTTATATCGAGAAAACACTTCATAGATTTCTTATCTGTCGAATCCAGTTTCTTACATGAGTTATGGCAAATTGTAATTTGTCAAATGGGGCAGTTTCCTAGCAATATAGTCTGGGATGTTAGTATACTAATTTCTCTAATCAAATATTTAAATTACTAGTGTTTTTGTTAAATTGTTTAGGATTTTAATATTTCACTGTATTGACTTTTAAAATTAGGTAATTTAAGATCTAAATATATATTGAATTTACATCTACTCTTTGACCTCTTTTTACTTGGACTACAGTAACCCTCTTTTTCTAAAATTTGTTAGAAATCTTCAGGTTTAGGATGGTTCATTATAACAGTGAAATCTCTTTCTGTTTCAATATCCTCCTCAGATGGCATGATTTTTTTTTCGGAAGTGGCTATTGATTTAATAGGTTCGTTGAGTATTCTTTATTTTTATTATTCATAAACATGAATACTTTTATAGTAATCTTTCATGGCAGATGTGTTTCTTTTTTAATGAATTATAGATTCATCTATTTCTATATCCTTTATTTCCATGTAGGTATAGAAAACATCTTTATCTAAGATGAACTTTTACAAGTCGACAACATTATTGATTCTGCTTACAATCGTAAGCAATTTAATTAATTTTTCGAGAGAATATTATAAATTATGATAATTGAGTATGACTGTCCAAAAGTCTTTATTTTAAGTATTGCAAAGTAACAATATATTGCAATTTTCAGGGATTTCCTCTATAAATTGTATGACTTCATAATTCCCTAATGAGAGTTGGGTATAATTTTTTGGGACATTTAAGGCAATTTACATCCTTTATATAATTTTTTATCTGGTCTCATATATATCTTACAATTTATTTGATAAATCTGTCCTAGTCATTTTAATAACCCTAAATTGACTAATATCCTATATGGATCCCTTAAAAATAAAAATTGAGTTCATATTATTTTGCAATGTGATTTCATACTAACTCAATCCAAGTCGATTTAATGAATTCTTTTTTATTAGACACTTCGATTTTACTCTTAGAGTAGGAATTTTAAACGAGTAACCTGAACGATCAGATTAAGAAACATTAATTAATTGAGATAACTTTTCCTTGGGTGGGGAGTGAACGTGATATAGCAATGGGGAAACTATCATCTAGGAACTGTTGCTGCTTTTCATGTTTACTTTTGGACTGTATCCATTATAAGTATGTTAATGTGTGTATTTTTTAGGATCATAGACAGGTTGAGTAGTTAGAGCATTCAGTTTCAGCTGATTAATATTTTTTGTTTTCATAAAAATTAATATGAGTGTTGAGAAAAGGACATCAGCTGATTTTTTCAAATAAGTTTTTGGTAGAACAGTAACAGTCAAATTACACAATCGTACAGAATATATTGGTGTATTGGCAGCATTGGATGGAAACATGAATATAGTATTAGAATAATGGTATATTAATCATTTATGCAGCGAAGAATACGTGTAATCGAAGTTATGCAATAAGTATGGAGAAGTGCTATTGAGAGGAAATAATGTATTGTATATTAGTGCAAAGTTCAATTAAAATAAGTAGTGAATATTATTATTTTATATGGATTAAATATCAACATTCGATTTACCTGATATTAGGGATAATGATGAATCAGATGTGGAGGAAGATTATAATCCTTTCATTTATCATCATTAATAAGAAGGCTTCCATTCATTTGAGAAGCTATTTCGAAATCATTTTGATATTATTGATAATCGATGGATTTCGATTCCCAGAACCAAAATTTATTTTTTAAGATCTGCTATGTTAAAATTGAAAAAATGGTTGCAATTCTTAAAGAAGGAGCATTATTTGGTTTAATCATTAATGAAGCAGAATGAAGAATTAAAAACAGAATTAAAGAAACATTAGGAGTAAATAGCAAGTTTGTATTTAGTGCAATAAACTAAAACCGATTAATTGTATGAGGAAATCAGAACTTTAAGGCAAGACATTAAGGATAAAACTTTATAATTTAATTCAACTATTAGAGGATTAAATGAATAAATCTAAGAAAAAGATAAAAAATTACACAGATAGGAATTAACTATTGCAAGATTAGATGATGTTAGTAACTGTTTTGACAAATAAAATAAAGATCTGTAAGCAAAAGTTAGTAATCTTTAAAAAGACTTTTCATTTTTCTATAATATAAAGAGATAAGGGATTGTAGATGAAAAAGCTCTTATTGGTGGGAATTTGACAACATTTGAATTAGTTTTAGCATCGAAAGTTAAAAGCAAAATAGTTCAATTCCTAAATCTGTAAGATTATTAAAATTTAATGAAATGTAATCGAAAATTGTATCTTTCATTGATATCTCATAACACAATAATACCGCATGCAGTTGTTGCTTTAAGTTAAAGATATAGCAAATAATATAAATTATTATAGAGTGCAAATGAAGAGTTTAAGGTATCAATGTAAATTAAGTTAGAGTACAGTTAAGTGGAGTGAGGATCCTAAATTGCGGGAAATAATGATAAAATAATTTGAATTAAAAGTCAATTTTACAGAATATATTATACCTACATTGAGAGAATGTTAATCATTAATTGATGGTGATAATTTTATCGGATTAAAACATAGTTAACATAATAGAGATCGTATAAACTATTTTTATTTTAGTTATGGAACAACTTGAAGGTTATCTTGCTTAATAGTAGTAAAGTTACTCTGCAGCTTTAAAAAGTTTGACCCATGAAAAATTTCCGTGGAGTGATTTTTTCCCAAAAATTCAATAAACCATATAATAAGTTCAATCATAGAGAAAATAATTCCCAACTTAATCTCAAATGTTTGCTTAACAAATAATTGCAAGGCTCTATGATCTTAGTACAGTATGTGCCTAGGATTCATCTATTTTTGGGATGTTTTTAAGTTAAATGTAAAGATGTTTAGCTTCACTTTTTGTCTATGGATAGCATTTAACCTAAGAAGTGAATGACTTATAGTCTCTTAATTATTTTATAATGACAAAGTATTTCTTTTTATTAAAAGAAAAAAAGTTAAAAGAGGATTAGGTTGAAGATCTCTAATTGAAATTAGAATCATATTCAACTGCTAAAATATTTCTAAAGTAATATTTTATATTTATTATTAGTGAAAAAGTGAAAGATTTAGAGAGAATAATATCTGATAAAAATGACAAGATAAGTTCCTTAAATTAATAGGTTTACTTAAAAGAAAGTCAATTAAAATAAAACTCTATTATAGTTTAGAAGAATAATGAATCAATTAGATTATATTAAGATAAATTGAAAATTTTAGCAAGAGAAGTTTTGAATGTAAGAAGAAGGTTTAAGAATACATGTTATGAGTACAATGAGATTGTTCTCAAATTCAATCAATTAAAATAACAAATAGAGAAAATGGAAACCCATTAAATTTGAGTATAATTATATTAAAAAAAGTATCCTTTATTTAAATAAAATGTCTTCTTCAAGTTCGTCGAGGTCACGCTCACCAAAGAAGAATAAGAAGAGAGTATATGTGACAGGATATTCTCTTAAAGAGGATCAACATGATATTAAAAAGTTATTCAAAAAATTTGGAAAGATTGAAGAATTTGCTTGGAAGGGGAAATATTGTTTTATTGTACTATATGATTGTAATTGTAGGAATTCAAAGACCCTGATGATGCAGAGAAAGCTGTTAAAAAAATGAATAAGGAAGAAGTAAAAGGATCAGTGTTATAGGTCGAGATGGCTCGTGGAAATAAGCCGAGCAAAAATAACGGCCTATGCTACTCTTGCGGTCGATCAGGACATTTGTAAGTTTTATTATAGCCAAATACATTCTATAATTATTTACCATTTATATACACTTTTATTCATAAACCCTTTTTTAGCGCTAAGAATTGTAGACATCGATCATCATCATCAAGTTCATCTAGCTCAAGCAGGTAATTGAAATATGTATATTTAGCGAGCCTAGAAAAAAGCATAAGAAGAAACATAAAAAAAAGAGAAGTTCTTCCAGTTCTGACTCATCATCGAGTAGTTCATCAAGGGAAAAGAAAAAGAATAAGAAACACAAGAGTCCAAAAAAGAAATCAAAGTCCTCATCAGGAGGATCTTCAAAAGACTCAAATAAATCAGAGTCTTCCGGCTCGTACTTTTAAAGTTGAATTCTGTTTAGCAATAATGACGATAAATAAGAAAGCAACAAAGAAGGAAAATAACCTATTGAAGAGGAGAATAGGGAGAAGGAAGGTGAGGGTAAGTAATGAAGTACCGGTGATATTATAATAATAGTGTCCAAATCTATTTTATGTTATTATCAATCAAAAACATCTTAATCTGAAGAGTTTAAATTTCTTCTATTTAAGCGAACAAAGTTATTATCTTAATTGTAAATGGTTGATTACCCCTCTTAATTGGGTTTTTCTGTTTTATAATAATTTTCTATACATAATTGAATAAATTACATTTAGTTGTTTAGTTTCGACTGATAACTTCATAATTCTTTCTTAATTCATCATTTTCTTTCTAAAGAATTTGTTGATTGTGTTTATATTACTCTAAATCTTGCTTAACTTATTGATTCTCATAAATTAATTAAGTCTTTTCCTTTTCTAATTCAAATATTTTAGTTGTATATTTTTCAATTGCCTCTCCATGTACTTTGAGATGAGACTGCATTTACTCTTTCAATTACTTAAGGACTTCATTAAGTTTATCAATTTGAATAGCTTAGTAATGGGATGAATTTTTCAGTTCCTCTATTTAAAGGCTTTACTCCAAATTTTTTTAACATTATTTAAATAGTTCATCATCTAATTATATCTTAAGTGTTTATAAATGTGAAACATTATTGTTCTATTAATCTATCACAGATTGATAGTGTTGTAATTAAGCTTGCTATCTTTTTAATTCAATCTCTCTTTTTTGTAATAATCTTTCTAGATCCTTTGTACTCTAAAAAGTTTGTGATAGAGGATTTTCTATTTAATTTTATGGAACTTGCTGATTGTTCACCTTTAATTATATAACCTGTTGCTTAAGTAATTCAATTTATTATTATTGAGAGGTTATTTCTTAATTTTTCGAATACAATTATTTATTTAATGCATCTTTTTCAACAATATGATTATTAATTTCAGTGAGAAGCTTTTCCTTTTCATTTAATACTGATGAAAATTATATTGTTTATGACTATAAAGCCATTTTACTTTGGTTGAGATGAATACTAGCCTAAAATAATCTTTTTTAATCCTATTTTATTCTGCAAGTTTTTAATTTAATTTCTATTTCTGCTCCCATTTTTCCTTTTCTCATTGCATCCACTGCTTCTTACCAGACCTGTGCATAAGTCCTAGTACTATTAACTGTTTTATTCTTCTCATTAAAATAGGTTTTATCCAAAAGGGCTTAATAGTGTTGTAAATCGGTTTAAGTACTCTCATCAATATGTTGTTTGATTTTTATTCTGCATTCTTCTAAAAGCTCTTTTGGAGGCTAAATATTTAGAATAAGTTACTCTTTGAATTTACATGTGATTTATAACATCTTTAAGAGAAAAATAAGAAATTTCAGGAAACTTGACCTACATTAATGCTAATCTTTCTTGTGCTATTTTATATAGACTTAACTTTCCCTCAGCTTAATCAAGAGGAAACCATTTACTCCAAACCCAAATACTCTCTAGTGTATACCTAAAATATGATGTTCCTATTTCTTCAAATTCTTTAACTTTTTCATATTATTTTCTTTGGTTAAAATTCTAGAGAAAATAATCTTTCCCTCTATTATCATCTTAACTGTTTTTTCTATATTAGCCTACATTTTCCAAGATTGGCAAAATTTTTTTTGCAGTGATTTTAATCCAATTCTCTTGAAAAGTCTCTTGTGCCTCATTTATGAACTTGAATATCTACATAGTTATACTTTAAGAGCTAATAGTTTGGGTAGATGAGGCTCCCTTTCATTTTCAAGAATGTTAGTAATTAATTAAGAGCATAGATCAATAATTTACCTAGATAAATATTAGAGTTTACTTATTATTTTATTTAATTGCATCTAAATAAGGTTTAGTGTCTTGATAAGTAATATATGAACTTAGAGCAGTTAAAAATTGATCAGATAATTATTATTAATCCTATTCCATCGTTTGATAATTTTTTTTATTAATATCCACAATATGCAGAATTCATGATTACTAAATCAAAAACCCACGTCATAAATGCACAATAAATAATATTAATCAGAATGGATATATTTTTGAGTTGATAGAATTTGAAGGAAAAAGTGAAGGATACTTGGATGAATGATTCTTGTATAAAAATTATGATGTAGAAATAATTTAGGACTCATACACCACATGCAAATGCTGTAACAATAACGACTATCTTATCGAATTCTTCCTTAAGTTATATTGATCCATCAACTTCATTGTCCCAATAGCTGGAAGCAGTGATGTAAATTCCATATTCTGCTTTCTCCATCACTGAGCAACTAACAATGAATTTAAAATGGGTATTATTCAACTTTGTCCAACTAGTTATGATTTCTGAACAAATTTTTTCAGATTGAGCTTTGGCTTTATCATGAACATATTCTTCGCCTTTTAGTTATTACATTGTTTGTTTGATTATGGCTGTTGCTTAAGTTTCTAATTCTGTGCCTTTAAACTTTCTAATCTTCTCCATAATAATAATAGAAATTAATTATTATCTTTTTAAAACATATCACACTTAAAAAAGGGCTGATAGTATATATTTAATAATAAAAATTCCAATCGTAGAGTAATGAAAAACTATATACAAAAATCATTTATTTGTTTCCCTCATCTGATTTAGCTTATACTCTTATGATGGGTTTTGTTGATTCTAAAAACATTTGCTGGTTTTTGAACTTGAATATCGAATGAATCAAAATCTAATTTCTTTTAGACACTTGACATTTCTTCATCCGTTAAAGTTCTCTAGAATTTACTGCTGTAAGGAATGCTTGTTAGACAGGATTCTTTGGATTGACATCTCATTTATAGTGGGGTAAAGGACATTAACTGCTCAATAAATTTATTAATAAAAAAAATAATAACATTGTTTCCAAATATTATGAACTGATTAATTCGGGATATTAATTATTTTACAAAACCCATAATTTTGTGTTATTTACAAATATATTTAAAGACACTTTTTAAATTACTTAAACCATTTGATGCCTACTAACAACTAGAACAATTGGATAGCAAAAAGAGTGCATGGATGAGAATTGATTTAAATTTAAAGGATGCATTTATAAACGCTATCTATATTACCTATAATATCTTAAAAAATGGATCTCTTAATTCAAAGGATTTCCCAAAAAAAAAAAGAATATATATATACAGTATAGTCAAAAGTTAGAAAGTGACAATTAGAGTCTGAAATTACAATCTCTTTTTTAAGCGTGAAACTGAAAAAGGATTTAACTAAGCTCTACAAGTCAAGATCTTTAGTGTATGTTTCTCCAAAAAAATCCTTTAGAAGATTTTATTGTTTACTTTTTTTTGCTTTTTTGCTACTTTGTACCCTTATTTTAGACTATATTTTTGTTATATTTTATTGCTGCCTTTATATGGATTTATTCTTAAAGAATTATTCTAAAATCGAATTTTTGTTAATATTGATGCCTTTAGTATTTTTTCTCTATGTAAATTGTCCTATTTCTGACATTCAAAATTTTCTGTAAAGTTGAAATACTAGAACAAATATTGAGAACATTGATTAGCCCCTAACCTCAGAATACCCAATAAGACCCTCTTAATATCTTAAAAACCCGAGAATAAGAACCAAAAGAATTGAGTAAGTAATTAGACCAAGACCCAAGTAATTAGTTTTTATGAATAGTACATTAAAATTTAGAAAAGAACTTCTAATAAGATCTTAACCCTAACAATTTACTTCCTAAAAAAAGAAAAAGAATAACTAGAATCAGCTATTGGAATATCTATTAAAAGTTAAATCATTGCTGAAAAATTGATTAGAATCAGAAATCAATTTCAAATTAGAAGCCAAAACTGGATATGGAAAAATCAAACTTCGATTCGAAGCGGAACTAGAACTTGCCCATTGGAACTAGACTTTAAATTGGAATTAGAACTCGACAAGAAATGATATGGGAATTGGAATTGGAATTGGAATTGGAATTGGAATTGGAATTGGAATTGGAATTGGAATTGGAACTGGAACTGGAATTGGAACTGGAACTGGAACTGGAACTGGAAATGGAATTGGAATTGGAATTGGAATTGGGAAAGAGGAATTGGAAATTGGAAATTGGAAATTGGAACGTAAAGTTAGAAACTGGAATTGGAACTGGAACTGGAATTGGCATTCGGAGTGGAACTGAAATTGGAATCGGAATCGGAACTGACCTTAGAATTGCAAGATAATAATAATAACAGAAGCATAAACTACAAAAAGAAAAAATTCCAGAACAAGAACTTGAGAGATTTAGTGCTATGCTATCAAATCACAAAATACCATTACTGTAAATGGAAACAGGAATGAAAATATTTGGAATGAGAACAGGAACTGTAACTAACAGCACATAAAATTGACTATGAAACCCTTCAAAGACCGAGAATATTAGAACAAAGATTACTAGAACAATTATGAAGAACTTTACTTTTGGATGAAGAATTTAAGCCTTTATTACTTTTGGATTACAACTACACGATATGTTTGCTATTAACTAATAAATGATTTAGTTAAATATTAGGATAAGTGTTTCTTCCTAATATGTAATTCAAATAAATTATTGGTTATTAGCATTCATTTTCTGTGTTAGTGCCTTTTTATGTACCCTTTTATATGAACCCTTTAGACATTAATTAACCTTTTATTATTATCCTTAGTAGACTATTGGTTTTATTAAGTATTTTTTTACACCAAATTAAAGATTTATTTGTTTGACGTATGAAATTCATGCCACAGAAACAGTGAACACTACCTTAAGTTCTTTAATGTAGAATAGTTTATAATAGGACCCAAACTTGTTTCTGTGTTTGCTTATAGAAATTAAAAACCCCTCCTGCTAGCTAATGAAGATCTTATTTAAATGAGAAACTCATGATGTAGTTAACCTAATTTTAGGATGGTTTAAAACCAATTAAAATCAGAATAATCAATTCAAGATGATGCAAATTTAGACAATAATAACTTACAAGACTGGAAAATCAAAAAGAAATTAGACATAATTTGAGACAACTTGGATTCTAATCATGAAACAAGATGTGAAAATAGAAACATGGAAAAAAGAACAAATCTAACCAACCTCACCTAAAATCAGATGAACAATTATACTTATATGAACTACTTACACGACGTAGATAGATTATTATTAGGCTACGTCGCTGAAGGATTACCAAGAGCTTTTCAATACATCAGATCAATCAATGATGACCAATAATAATAACAAGAACCTTTAGATTATTAATAACTATTTATTTGAACTATGTAACTAACCATATTTTAGATCCCTCTCTTGTGTAGTGAAGCTTAGTAATAATGATTTAGAAGATGACTTTACTATACTTGATGTAATTAAATAATTTTAGGGAATTGGATTTCGAACACCAGCTATTTAAATGCTATTTCAGTGACTAACAATAAGAAGAACATTCTATATTTGAAGATGCATTAAAGAATTAACTTTCCTTTTTAATAAGAGAAGTAATGGATTTTGTAATAGATACATTGCGAGTGTTTGAACAATACGAAACCAATTTCTGAAAGAACAATAATTTTAACAGAACATCTATAATTTTAAAAAGTAATTAATATTACAAAACTCAGATAGTGTATAATTGTCTGAGTTGCCAAGCCTTTTTCTTTTTACTTTGTTGAATTTGATACTTGTGTGATTTACAGTGGATGACCCAATACCTCGACCCTTAGAATGAGCCCAAAAGAAGACTTACAATATTAACAATGCCACGATGCCTTTCAGTAGACAGACCCTTACTCTTTACTTTCCCTTTCTTCTATATGCCTGCCAGTAGATTAAAGTTAGATTTAAAATGGAACCAAACCAGATCTCTTAATTCAGTATGAACCGACGATTTCTCTATGCCAGACATCATTAATTAGACAATCTTTGTGAAAACTCTTTGTGAAGACCTAGTAGAACTGAAGAATTAAGTGACCCAATTGAGAATTTATTTCTTGCACCATGAAGAACCTACCAGAACCACATGCCAAAAATTATTCTAGTACTTTATGACTTACCGACTGAAACCTGAAGCCTTTATTAGATCTAAATGCCGTCCACTTTCCTTTAACAACTCCCTTAACCATGGATTCTTTCAAAATAAGATAAAAGACCCTCTACTCAGAACCATTATTTAAGATTCTTTATGACAGGAACTTCTTTATGATCTACACGAACTTTTCCTTTGCCCAAATTTTAGATTCCTTTAATATCAGCATAGTCAAACAATCCTTTATAATACCTTATACGAAGATCCAATATTTATATACTTTAGACGATGCCAATGAAACATTCTTGGATTCCTCCTTAACTTTCCCTTATGATCCTTCTTTGAAATAAACAACAGATTAATGAACTCTTTTGAGAATCCTATGATACCATACCCTATGTCCCTTGAATCACCGAATGTTGAGATATTCTAATAGTCCTTTTGTCTATGAATGATTTGAGCAATGATAGCTACCCCTTTACATGATATATGAGAGCCACCAACCAATATGATTGTGGGCCAAAGAAATGGAGACAGTTGAGGTGTACAAAAGGATGACCAGCCAGTGACCTCCTGGTGTTCCAATGAAAATTAAATTCATGGAAAATAGGTCCCTTCCCATAAATATTTATGGTTTGCCTATAATTTTGTGTGCAAAAATGTCCCTTCGGCACAATGATTGTGTCTGAATTATTAAATACCCTGTGAGACAACAAGAACAGGAATAAGACCCTTTATGCTGTGAAACTTTGATAATAAAACATGGAAAATGGAACAAGGAACCTGGACAAAGAACAAGAAACAAGGATAACTAAAATAAACATGTAACAAGAGCTAAGTCTTATAGACTGAAAGGTAAATATTTATTAATAGGCATTTATTAAACCATCAAAATGACACAGACAGAATTGATTCAGAAAACTTGGACCACAAAGTGGGAAAAGCAGATATGGATCAACAATGGATGTGGAATTTGAAAATATTGTATATTTACTATTCACTAAATCAACAAAAATAATATTTTTCACATATCTGAGGTTTCTTTGAATGAACCCTTCTTTTTATTTGAATTATTCTTAGCTGGAGTTGTCACTTACCAATCAGGATAGGATGAATCTCTATCATGATGCAAATAACTATCTTATTTAATTTTATTACATCCATATTTTCTTTTCTTAATCATATTTTACACAAGGATCATTTGATTAATGTAATCTATCTAAAGCACCAGATATTATTGAACTCATTTTTTCTTCAGGTAAACTTTCATTTATGTATTATGAATCTTTTACCAAATTCACAATATCAGCTCTAGTTCCGAATCCTTTTGGAAGCCTTCTATAATTTTGATAAATATTTATTTTACGCTGATGCATCTCTTACAAGAGATAATATTGTTACGTAAGTAGGTCTTTCATTTTTTAAAAGTTCATGTTATCTAGGTTTTTAGCTTTGTCCTGAAATTAATTTTTTGGCTACAGGACCCACAGTCACTCTCGAACTATCGATGCAAGTAAATGTGTAAGGTTAAAGGGGATTTGAATATCTCTCCCTTTCTTGCTTCCAATAATACTCAAGCCATTCCCTATTAGTCTGACCATTTGGTATATTTGATTCTAATAAATTTTATGTTTAATTTTTATTCTGTTGTTTAATTGATTTTTTAGCTTGCATCAAAGCTAAAGTCATCTGTGTTGTTGCAATCGAAGTTGAGGTTAGAGGTGGTAAAGGTGTGATTGGAGTTATTATAAATAAAGACTAAGCTGAAGGAATGAATTGAGGTTAAATTTATGGTTAAGGTTATACTTAATATTATTGAACATTGATAGAAGATTATGATTATGATGTTAAGGTTGAGTACCCATCTTCAATGTCATCATTTTCAATTTCATTAACTTTTATTTATTTTGATATTTCTTCATCATCTGATACAGGAGGGAATTCCCTTTAAAAGATGATTCTCTTTCTTCTTTAAAGTGTATTTTTTATCCTATTTTAATCTTTACTAAAATGTTCCGCCAAATTGGAATAGTATTCATTTATTTGATTTTTACTTATTTTTTATTCCAATTAATCACATATTTCTCTATTTTTTGTGAAATATCCTGCCTTCATTTTCTTTAGGAAAACATTTAATGGTGCTCCAAAATGAAATGATTTTTAACATGTAATCACATCTTAAAATAATTCTTTGTCTACTTAAGGTAGGAGACAACTAAGACTTTCAATTTCTGCTTCTGTAAAATCTTCCATTGAAAAAAGCTAAAAAATTACTAATCGCAATTACATTTTCTAATGATTCCAATTCCAATATCCCAATGAATAATTAGTATTACTATCCTTTAAAGTAGAGATTTATCTTATCCTATTAAAATACTTCTAATTATGTAATTTATTACTTTCATCATATTCTTCACCATCATCGCTTGAAAAATCTTTGAACATTTCGTGAATCATTTCTAACACTTATCATGATTCATTACATTATTCCACATAATTTTCTAAATTCTTTCTATTTTGTTAGCTTATTTTCTGGTAGTGATCAACTCGTAAATTCATAAAAATAATTAAATATAAATTTAAAATCATTGGTTTAAAGCGTCTTTAGTATTTTTAACTTCATTTACAACTGAGATAATATCAACAATTCTTAGTGGTTTGGAAACGAATGCATCAAAACCCAATTATTAGCATTTTTCTTTTTCTTTCAAATCATCATACCCAGTTAGAGCGATTATATAGCTCTTTTGGATAAGTTTGTTTCTCTCCTTGGAATAACATTCATTAATACCATTTATCGAATAGCCTCAGTGGCTTCATACCCATTCATAATTGGCATGGTAAGGTCCATGAAAATATATTAATAGGTCTAATGATTAATATTATAAGTTTTTATTTTTTGTATAGCTTACTCTCCATTATAGGCCTCATCTATTGTAATTTAATCGTATTTTTGTAGTATTAGTCTAAATGCAAAAACATTGACAGCAGAATCATCCACAACCAATATTGAACAAGGTTCTGGAAAGAGTAATTTCATCATATCATCAATCGAACCTGTAAATTATTGTGGTTGAGGCATTGGTCTTCTTTATATTGCAGGAGATTCTCCAGAATCGTTTCTAGCGACTGGAGTATAGGTTGGACTGTTATTATAAGGTAGTTTGTTTTTGATCAGTTGCGAAGCATAAGTAACTTCACTATGCAATTCCAAATATAATCTAAGTTTAGAATTAAAATTACTCAATATTTTTAGACTTAGACTAATCATTATCCTCTACACTCATCATATCTTATCTATTATCCTTTCTTATTAATGATTTCTTCTTGGTTTTCTTTCTTTGAAATGTTCTGAACTAATAGGCAGAATGTGGAACTTTTTTCTCAGGAATATCCTAAAATGTTTATGTAAAGACTTTTTTATTAATTTTCTTTTACTGCATTGCTGTTAGTGTGGATGATTGTTGGGAATTATTGAATATAGTAAATTAAGATGTAATTAACTAATTATTTTACTAATCTGAATTTGTACTTATTTTAGTATCTTACTTATATAAATTAGTAATTTCTTTTTAATGAATTGAAGGTGAATTTCTTTGATCATTATTAATATATATATCAAAACTGAATCTTGACCCAACACCAACCTAACTCACAAGCTCAATGCTATCAGTCGGGCCCAATAGACCAACTAATTTTTTGCATATAACTAAACCAAGACCTATTCCATGTTTATTGGATCCATTATTAGTAAAATCAAATGTTCCATACATTTTAAATAGTTTTGGTTTTACATTATCAGGAATCCCTACTCCTGTATCTGCTACACTGATGGTTATTAACTTTGATTAACAACTAGCACCATCAGTGTTTTTATAATCAACAACAATATCTATTTTTCCTTTTTCAGTGAACTTCAGTGAATTACTTAGTAAGTTAAGCAAAATTTATTTAATACGATTTGGATCAGAGTACATAAGTCGATCACCAAAAGTGATATTCTTTTCAACAATTATGCCTTTTTAATTGGCTTGTAGAGATATTAAATCAATAATTTCTTATACAATAGTTCTTATATAAAAGGTAGTATTTGTTAATCTAAGGGTATTCTTTTATATTCTAGAAAAATCCAAAATATCACTAATCATGAATAATAACAATTAAGCCCATTTTCTAAGTATTACTAAATAACTCATTTCATTTTAATCAATTACAATTCTAATATATAAAGGAGAAAATACTATTCTAAATATGAAACGATTGCTACCATTCCATTGATTGGAGTTTTGAAATCATGTGATATGCTGGCTAACATTTCATCTTTGTATTGATCTCGTAATTGTAGCTCTTTAATCGTCTCTAAATTTTACTTTTCTTTTTGACTCTAGAATATTAACATTATAGCTGGTTTGAATTCCCAAATAACTTCAGCAACATCTATGTCGGTAGGAAACAGCGTTTCGAGATGAGGGTCACCTTGATATTCCAGAGTACAAAACTCGAGTTTCTTTTTGTTGTAACACTCATACTAAATATTATCTTGAGGCTTTCGCTTATTTAAATAAGTGGCTAAACATTCTTTATTTGATTTAGAGGTGATGTATTTGATAGTTGATGGGGTTAAACCATCATAGTCTAGTTTGAATTGTTTAGTAGTGAAAACGAGTTCTAAAAATAACAATACAATTATACATTCATTTTGTATTATACAAATAGGTAATGGGAGGCATTCCTCAAAAAAGCGCAACAATTGTTGATTTTAATTTTTGACAGGGGACGTGACTCTGTATTGTTGGTAGTAGCCTTGGAAATTATAAATTGATAGTTACTTCTCAAAAATACAACAAGGTATCCTGTTATAATGAAGTAGGTTAATGGTTGCAGATAAAACACAGTCCTGAAAAGAAAATAAAAAATTGAAAACACCAATAAAATTAGTTTCTATTGTTCCTATAATATCGTAATGCTTAACACAAATCTCATACTCAAATAGAATCCTTTAATCTATGATAGTTGGTAAATTTACATTTTGATCCTCCATAATTTCACTTTATAAACATAGACTCGCTATTAACAGTATAATCAGAACTTTTTATCCTGCAAGTCCAAATAATAGCAGTATATCAAATAGTAGGAAGTAATATAGAGCAGAATGAGTGACACCATAATAGAGAGATATTATGAGTGATTGTATGATGAATGTCACAATAATAATTATCATATTTATTATTAATAGTGAACTAAGGTTAACTGGAAATCAAAAAAATATTTAATAATCATTCAGGTAATGGAAATTATTCATCGGATACTTGTCTTCTTTAAAATTGTTGAGCAGCTACAAATTAACATTATATTACATTGCAGCATTCTCCCAGACGAACGACTTTCGAGGGATTTTCTTGCAAGATCATTATAATCCTAATTTAATTCTACATATATAGATATATTACTTGTTCGCTTCAATATAATTTACTTATAAATCTAATTTTTCTCGCTATCTGGTTGCCAATAAGTTTTATTGTAAATTGATGAGGCAGATTGTAATCGATATAGAAACTTCTAATTTTCTTGGTTGATTTTATGTTTCTCATACTTTCTCTGATTCTAGTTACTTACATGAGAGAGTGACAATGGAAGTGATCCAGAGCTTGAGCTTCGTAAATGCTATCTCTAAATATCCATCATTTTAGTAAGGAGTATATTGTTCTGCTGCATGATTTTATTTTCCTCCTCTGCATACATAGATAACGTAATTTACAATGCGTATATTTATTGCTAACTTTCGAGAGAGAATGAGATGGTCTCCATGGTGTAGCGTTGTTGATTGTTTTCTTCATGTTTTTACAATTTACGAGTAACCTTTCTTGATCTTGGACCAGTTTCTTCTTTTAACAAATCGGATTAATTGAGATTACGTTCCACATTAAAATTAATAATAATTTATCATGCCATTTACAAGTCTGCGTAAGCCTTCTTTTTGTTCTCTGCCTTCTGTAATGATCTTTATACATTAGCCATTACTAATCTCCACTTTCTGCACATCATTATTCCACATATGAGTAACAACACAAATATGGCAAAAACAATAATCAAAAATACTTCAGCATACCATTGAGATTAAGAATCCAATAAAACTTCATTAACTCTTAGTGTAAATTAATGAGTTTCATGGCATACAAAAAATGGATCAGTTTAGGCTTTTTCACAGGAGGTCGAATTAATTTCAACAAAATAAGATTGTTCCAATTAAATAGATGATGAACACAAAATTTCTGGACTTCTATCTTTAATTATTAATCCTGATAAATAATGAGGAGTAAGAGCTAATGCATAATGGTACAATTGATTAGCTTTCTCATAATCACTTCCTTCAATTCTTGAAATTCTTTCCAATAAAGGTACCATAAAATCAGTATCATAATCAAAATCATCCTCAACAAAACCTCTATAGATATTTGTCTCCACTATTTTATGAACATCATAGCCAATCAAATATTAAAATTCACCACATTATTAGACATCTCTAAGTTACATATCTTCAAGGTAAAATTTATTATAGTAGAATTCCCTAGTACTGAAGTGAATTAAAACTTCGATTCCAAATACTATCTTCTCTGATGTTTGGGCTATCACTAAAAATGAATTTTTGTTAAAAATAAATGAAATAGGGTTTTCAAGAGGAATATAAAAATCTATATTAAAAATAAATATATACCATCAGGTGTGCTATCAGTATCACCAAGGGTGAAGAAATGAATTCCAATTTTATCATCCAAAACAAATAATTAATTGCCTTTTGTTTGAACTTTGATTGAATTGTAAGCTGTGCTGATAATATATTGTTTCTTTAATTCACCATTTGTTAGTGAATAAACTCCTATACCCTGCTTTCCAGCTACAACAAAAATTCTGTTTGTTTCTTCATCAAAATGTACATAATTTATATTAGATACAGTTTCTATTGTATGTGATTTAATTTGTGGAAGAGTGCCATTTTTCCATTCATTTTAATTAAAACTTATTGCACCATTTTCTGTGAAAACGAATAACTAATCCTTTGTAACTAAAAATTTAGGCTTTTTAGCAAGGTTAATCTTGATTTGAGATGAGAAATCTAAATGTTAAGTACTGACACTTAATTTCTAAGATTAATCACTTTTTTACCTTAAGCTCAACGCCAACAAAATCTAATGAGACTGTAAAGATTCTATTATCATTCCTTAGTAAAAATGCTTATCGGTTGTAAACTGCTAAGTCAGTAAAGAAAAACTTATTGTCATCTGGCAATTAAATTTGTAATTAATCCTCCACTCTGATTCGTCTATTGGTAAATGAGCAACCCTTTTGCAAAAGTTAAGAGTCATTCAATTTCTAATAATCGGTGATGTTGTTGGATGTTGTTAGACCTTCAGTATAGTACATCTACAAATCGTATGCATTAGGGTATCGAAGATGCTTGAAATCTTCAGTACTAATTGAAATAGATGATTCAGTTTTATTGAATCTATCCATTTTTATTTGTGGAGTTCTAGTCCAGCCACAAAGAGTTACGGCTGCTAATGTAATTAATATGAGTTTGGATAGCATTTTTTAATTAATATACTATCATTTAATGATTACATCAAAGAAATTAATCTTGTTTTAGTCCACTATTACAATCTACAATTTGTCCATATTCTTTACTAATTATACGCGTGGCTTCAATCTAGGGTAATATAATAGTTACCTTGATTACAACGTTCCAACTCCATCTAAATTTATTTCTTTTTGCAATATTTCGTATGCTCCATGATTTCTATATGTGATCCTATACTACATTAGTGGTCCACTTCTGTAGGAAAGGTGAATGCAAAATAAATTTAACTCAATGCAAACTCTAATATAACAATATCGACATCTCCTCCTGGTAAAATATCATCCTTGTTGGTAGCACAAATCTTTATCCCACTTGTTGAGGCTAATAGCAATTCATTCAAGGATAAGGATATAGCGGTTTAACTTGTTGGTAGAGTGTTTGCATTAATCTTTCTCAAAGTTTTATCTTTTTCACTGACTTGAATGATGGCTCCTCCAATTTCCCCTGCTATATAAACATAAAATAACTCCCCTGGTTTGATTAATGCCATCTTGTATTTTTTGGCTCTTCCTGCCATTCTGGATAATGTTTGTAACATCAAGAAGTATTCTGATTTTGTTGTCATATTTTTATAACCAACTCGACCATCAGAATCGATGAATGCAAAACAATTATTCAATAAATCGAGTCCACAAACTATTGGTTTATTTGTTGGTTGATAGGTTTCTAATTTAGAAATTCCTTGTCCAGTTAAGAGCCAACAATTAATTGTACCGTCGTCACTACCTGTAATAAATGAATTTGAACTCAAATATTCAATCCAGTTCACTGGTTGCGAATGTCCATCAACTGCCTATAAGGATTTCTTATCCAAATCGAAGATTCTTATTTTAGAATCATTCTGCCCAAGTAAAATATATGTCGATCTAGTCATACTAATTACAGCTCCAATATTAAAATCAAGTGTGAATTTGCGAGCTGGTTTAAGATCTAGCCAATCTCTTCTGGTCAAGTCGATAGACCTGCTAAACCTTGAGTAAGTTCCAGACTTTTATATGATAAATGAATCTGATAACCCATAACTTTCTTTGACAGCTGGTTTAACTTGTTGTGGCGAACTGTATTGTTATCCAGAATTCTATTAAGATAAAGAAGGAGGTGGAGGCATTCTATCCCCACTAAACCATCCTAAAAAGTAATTCTACAAGGGATCCTATATGCTATTGTATAGTTTTTGTTAATCAGATTCAAACACTTTAGGTGTTTCATTTGCGATTAACAACCTAGAAAAAGATTCCTGAATATCATCTAAACCTCTATTATCAATTGTCTTAAGTTTTCTAAGATAATCATCTGAATTATCTCCTTATTAACCTAATTTACATGAAAGTGCCATGGGAGTTGATAAAAAATAATTGGCTGCTGGAAAGAACCTTTAATTGAATTGTTTTCTTGTTTATTCGAAAAGTGCCTCATAATCCATATAAACAGAGTCTAATTTTTTAAAAACGCTATCTTTGATCTATTAAAGGAAGAGTTGAAATTATTCTACAATATATGTCATGTCCGTGGCCACCTGAGTCTTTTGAGTGTCAATATTATCCTTCACCTTCTTGAGATGATTCTTATTGTCTTGGAGGTATTTGTAAACCTTCAAATTGTCATCCTTGCTAAGGAATTATTCTAATATGTTTTTGTTTTGTTGAGTAGCTTAATATATTGATTGACTGAATTCTGCAATGAATTGTTTTATACCAAGTACATTTTAGTTATGTTCCATGTGTGCGTCCTCATTGAGACATTACTAACATAGGAGGATTCTCTTGCGACGACAATTTTTATCAACACACCCTTTGACTATAACACCTTGCTTATGATCCTTGCATCTCAAGGCCACTTGAAATGCTGATGGATAGAGCAAGTCGTCTTGCATAATATTTTTATATTAATTAGATCATTTCTGAAGTCTTTCCTGCAATCTGTTCTCAGTAAGTAAGACCATATTCTACCCGCTAAAGTTCTAATCACGAATCTCATCAGTTAGGAGGAATATCTAAGATAAAAATGTGGTTACTTGGTAGGAATGAGTTTAATGTAATTGTGCCAAATTCCATACTATTTACATTTATTCTAATTCCGCTATTATCAGGCTTCCAGTGCTGTCAACTCTCATGTACTTAAAATTAGGTTCACTGAATATTCCCAGAAGAATTAAGTCTTCAGGATTAAGGGCTATTCGAACAGGGAATGGAACTAAATCCAACTTCTCCCTAAATCCATCTGAATGATCTGTAATGACTTACTGATATTGTAAATATGAGCCATTATTTATAATCAGAAATCTACATTAAATTTATATTTTACTCATCACCAACTGCAATATCCAGTATGCGATCTCCTAAGCCATCAAATTTATTGAGCAATTTCATAGATTTAGTATCAAATATTAGAGTTTATCCATTAGTGGTTCCAATAATTATATTATTTTGATTGCCGCACAATAATTCGATATTATCATTTTTCTCCTTGTAAGTATAAACTAATTATGAATTATTAATTTACTCAAATTCAAATTCATGTTTTAATCTATTGTATAAACTTAGCTTGGAGTTAATACAGTGAATTAATTTTAAATGCTTAACACATCAAGGACAGGTTGATTAACAGTTATTTTTTATTTACTTTGATTTTTCAATCCTACTATGTATAAGTCTTAACGTGTGTACAATGCTAAGTTATCTTGTTGCAAACAACATTTATCAAATTTAATTTAATTATCGATGGAAATTTGATTTTTCAAGTAATTTTTAGAATAATAATAAACAGTAGAACCTCTAAGGATTATTTTTTCCTCTTAATTACTCAATAAAATAAAATTGCCATTTGCCTTATCGTTAAATTCTGCAATAGTTGTAAGCTAGTCATTGAATAAATAGGGTTTCATCTATTTTTCTTTTTTCTATTGTACTTATTGGACAGCAATAGTAGTTTATGTAGACAATGAACTTATGCTATCATCAAGTTGCAATTCTTATTTAGTCTGCATTTTCACTCTGGCTCTCTATAAAATCATTGCCATGGATGTTGCACCATCTATCACATCAAACTTCAAGTACAATACAATTGAATTGTACCCATCAAAATAAACCCAACTAAGATAATTGTTGGTCTGATCAACTTCGAAACTGATGAAATCTTTTAACGATTAAATCAATAACAATTATCTATCCTTATTGTAGAGTTCCATTCTGCATTCTGTTTTGGAAAGTAAATTCAATGCCATTACTACGATGGGATTGATTTATAAAATTTCGGCAGTCTCTGGATAGAGAACAAAAAGTTATCCCACATAAATTTACTTGATCGTGTCTGTGTCGTGTTGAAGAAAATAGTTTAATATGTCGCCTATAGTTTCTTTGTCTTATCTATTTCTGCTTATTTAATGTTTCAAAATTGAACGATCCACCTTTTTAAGTACTTTTTTTGTCTACTATTATTGAACCAGTTATTTCATCTCCAGTTATTGTGAGGGTTTAACAGGTATGAGTTTGAATAATTCTGCCTCATTTTTTGGTGGATATGCCTTCTTATTTTACCACATCCAAATGAGTTTACAAAGACATAATTTAAATTTTTTAAGTTTTTCATAATCAGATTTTGCAGTCTTGTAAAAGTGTAATCTGATACTCCAATCTACGAAAGTTGAATCTCTAAATTAGTACGAATAACATACAGTAAATTTATGCTAAATTCTTCAATTTCATCACTCAAAGAAGCTTGAGTGATTTATTTAAAAAAAGAGATATTGAAGTAAAAATCGCCTTGCCTTTGTAAAAGGGTATTATTGTATTATTTTGAAGCTTTGTGTAACCTGACAATCAGAATGTGATCAAACTGATCATTTGATAATTTATCAAATACAATTTCTGTATTGGAGGATCTAAATTATGGATGTAAACTACAATTTTGAAAATTTATCTTCATCTTATTTGTAAATGGTTCCAAGAATGAAGAAATCAAATATTTCTTAATCTACAGCAGGTTGCGTAGTGCCTCCTCCGCCTGTGACTTTGTTGAAAATTCCTTTGATGAAATTCATTTAATTAAATATTATATTCACTTTTTGATTTTCCAAATAGTAAACATATAAATGAGACGTGCATGCATAAGCACATTTTTTTGTAAAACATTCATTTAGTTTTGATCTAATTTCCCACCAGGAGGAGACCAAGGCCTAGCATTATTTAGTATGAGACACTAAATATATTTAATAAATTACTTTGAAACATCCATTGGCATTTGATTTGAAGGCATAGAACAAAGGAGAAAGTTATTTGCTATCTAGGGCTTCAATATTAGCACTGTGTTTCAAAAATAGTTTAGTAAGTGAAACATTATTACAAATACAGGCTATGTGTAATGGTGTCTATCCTTCATTATTTCTACTATGCACAAGATAAGGTGAATCACTTAAAAATTCAAAAACTGATTCATAATCACCATTAATTACGCACTCATAAAATTGATGATTATATTTTATTGGGTAATCAAACCATATGTTTGTTTTACATTTGTATTTAGCTACAAATAGGGTTTATTTGAGAATGTTGACGAATTTTTCTCTAATATTTTTTCTACATTGTAGTAGCTTAGTCTTTGCCTTTAAAAGTTTGTGATTTGTGATTGGGACTTTCTTTTTTCTTTGTTCATTTGTGAGATGCTAAATTTATTAGTACACTGATTTAAAAGTGGACTGTTTCATATTAGCAACATCATTGGCTTAAATTTCAGTTTGGATTAAATTTTGAGGATTGAGTTATGATTGCTTAAATTGAAATCTTATCTATTAATTTTAAATAGCTTTTATTTGTGCATCAACTATTTATTTATCTATGTCTTCTGCATATATTGGATTATCTTATCTAGATAAACTTCTCTTTGAAATCAAATTACAAATCTCATAATTAGCAAAGAAGCGGCTGAGACGTTTTCTTGAATTTTCATCAATTCCATCTTCTTTGAACTTTGGTTTTACAGTCAATTAATTAGTGATCTGAGAATGCATGATGCTGGATTTTCTGGGTGTTTTGTGAATAGACTCATAACCAGTGGCTACTGAATTTCTCCTAGTCCTAAATGTAGTTGCTTATGAATGGGTGTTTCTTTCTACAATACTGTTCTTTCTTTTTAGTTACCATTATGCAATGTTGATGACTTCCATTGAAGAATGTTGGTTTTAGAAGAGTGAGTCACTACAAATATTAGTTCTTGTAAGTTTATTCTCTTTATTGCACATTTATGATTATTTTGGTTTATCTCTCCAAGTGTAGCAAAAGTATTTATTTTCCATAATAAATTTATTTATAATATATAAAATATATCACTCAGTTGAGCATAGAAGTGCCACTCCCCTGAGTTTCCATTTGTGAGCACCTGTTCCTTCACATGGTAATCCAACTCTACAGATAAGATATTTATCAGTTCTTCTTGGATACTAAAATTTAGATTGATAATATACCTTATATACAGGGCAACTGTATGTAGATGAATTCTTTTCAGCATCTGCGCCCTTCTTTTTATTGATGGCTGTCACATAAAGGATAGGCAATGGAGCAAACATTTTCTTTGGTTCTGATTCATCTAATCCATTTCTACTCCATTTGCATCCTTCCAAAGAGAGACCACTAACATAAACTCCTTCTGATTGTATATCTTTAATTTATTCATATTCTCTTTCTTTTACTTATGTTGATTGTACAACATCATCCAAAGACCAAGCATCTTTATCACCTGGTTTACCTTTGTGCATACGAGTAACTTCTTATTTGACTGCAGTCAAGAATCCTTGTGGATTGAAGAATCCTCCGAGCCAGAAGTGATTGGGTCTATTGTTCTTGAGCCAATCATTAAGTTGCTTATTCCTGTCTATCAAACTACTAAACCAAGCTCCAAGAGTGGGCAAGATCCATGAAATTTCAACTCCTGTTGCATCATACACCCAACTCAATGGTACTTTAGCATCAAACATTGAATTGATAGCATCCAAGATATCGGGGGTCATGATAATTTATCCATCAATTGCATCAATAACATCTGAAAGTGTTTTTCTGCAAATAGCAATAACAATTTGCATTCTCTAAATTTCCTAATAAAGGAAAATGTTTAATGGAACTGTGAGACCCTTATCAGGTAAGTTCTTGGGTCCAGCAAGTTTTCTGACTTGCTCTCTTACTTCCAGGTCGACATAATCTGATGGCAATTTAGCTAACAATTCTCTAGCCTTATCCTGGACAATTTCTTCTCTTGTCTTACCACTACCACCACCTGAGTCTTTGGGTCTGGTGTCCATGATGGTAATAATCATTTCAGTAGATTCCTTCTTTCTGAAAGTGATATCTGCATTTACATGTAATCCAAATACTTCTGGATTATCAATATCTGGTAATGTTTTAATCACTTCATGATATTTAATAAGTTCTGGCATTTAAGTAGTTGCTGGAATCTTGAATTGGAATTTAAGTGGTTTAGTACCACCTCCAGCATCAAATGGTGCTTCTGCAATAACATATTCATTTCCAAAGATTGCTTCTTTAAGATAATCTTCTCCATAGGCATTGAATAATTCTCTGTCCAAATCATCAGTAATACGACCACCATATTGTACTTCACAAATCATGTATCTGATGACATTCATATTGAGGTTAAGATTTGGTGATTGAGATGGTGGGCCACTTAAGAAAGAGTTCAAATATTTTTCAATAAATGCCAAAGAAGCTTCCAAATCTGGATTGTTAAATTCGTATGGAACACACCATCCGAGTGGACCAAACTTACGTCTTTCAATGACAATTGAATGGAGGAAACAAATAGTATAGATAAGACTTCTCCAATTTGGGTGTTCAACTTTTTCTAAGAATTCTTGAGTAATGATAGTAGTGAATGTTTTGTACAATCCTGCCTTTAATCCTTTGGGTGGTTCATTGTGACTTTAATTGTCTTTTATAGTAAACCCAATGGGAATTTAGGATGTTATTCACAAGTGATCCAAAGTCTGAAATCATCATTAATGGTAGCTTCCGGAGTAACAATTGTTTCAATTTCTTCCATGAATTTAAGACCCAAGTGACAATTTTAGAGAATAACCCACATACCAGTTTCAAAACCATTCTTAATGACTCTACGAGCAGCCTCTTCTTGTCCTTCTCCCATAGACACTTTTTCACAGAATACTTTTCTCTTCTTTCTTGAGAGATCATCGATTGATGAAGTTGGATCAGCACCAGCAGATAGTAAAAAGAGTACTGGGTCAGTCTTTGTACTTTCTGACCAGATTTAATCAATTGGATAAGAAATTGGTGCAGTGAATTCTTTACCCAAAGTTGAATTAATGAAATGAGTTGCAGAAACCAATGTTCTATCTTCTTTGAGGGATCTCACTAAGCACAAAGATATAAATGGTCCAATTTCTTTATCAGCAGCAATACGTTCAGCAAAGTCAGGAATAGGTGAATTTTCTGGATCATTTCTATCATTCCATTGCTTCCATTATTATTCATTTCTTTGGATGGAATCTGGTAAATCTCTGAAGAATGCCATTTGATCACCATTAAAGTGATGTCTTGAAAGGGCAATGATGTTAAGCCATTACTTTTCATCTAAGAATTGGAATGGCTTTTATCTTTCTGCCTTAGCATCTAATGCTGCACCACTTTTAAGGAATAGTGAAACATCTGCTCCATTAATCTTTTTATCTGTTTACTTAACCTTGAAGCACATCATTAGAATAAATGAAATCTTATCTTTTTCAAAGAGTCCTCTATTTACATATTTATACACATAGAATGTAAGATATTTGATAATATTTTCTACTCTCTTGGATGGTAGTGAATTTCTCTCAGATTAATCGATTGAATCATTGAAAAGTTTAAGGAATTGCTCCAATGAAGAGTTATACATCCAATTGATAAGTGAGACTTCCAAAATAGTGAAATACAACGCTGAGCCTCTAATGGCAACTGGTCTGTATTATTCTCTCTTCTCATTGATTTCACGAGTCTTGACTTCAGCATCTAAGAGCTTAACTGACACTTCTTTAGCTTGGGTCTTGGTAGATCCCAATACTTCAATAAGGCCCTCATCTTCCAATAAGTTACCAGATGATTGAGTTAATCTTTCTAATAAATTCTTGTCTAATCTTTATAAATCTTTCTTGTTTTGATTTACATCAGCAAGCAATTAATTAAGTGAATCTTCTAATGCTTTTTATTCCTTTGAGATAACTTTACCAAGTAATTATTATTCAAGACCTCCCTGAGTAACAGTGAAATCAATAATAGTTGTTTTAGCAGATAATTCTGGAGAGAATGTTGGATTGGCAAGTCTGCAAAACATAAACAATTTGAATCCATCTTCAAAGTCCATTTGTGTTCCTCCTACTTCAATGTACTTGTTCTTCTTGGCTTTAACTTGGATTTGTTTTTCCAATACTGGATCTAACATTGGATCAACTTCATTTTCAATATTTTCAATAATGAGGCAAAGTCCATCTTGCATGCATGGTTTTAAGAAATTATCTTTAAATTTAGGATGATTTAATGTTGTGACACATCTGAATGGTTCAATTTTATCTTAATATTTCTATCTGATCCAAAAGTTACCCTATCCTTGTGGATCAATGAGTAAAGGAAATCTGGTTGAATTTGTAACCATAATACCATTTTATATTGACAATTCATCCTTGGGTAGTCCTTGTAAATTCCACTCACCAACAGTGGCATCATCAACTAAGAATTGAGTTAAATTTAATCCTGGAGTAACTGGAACTCCTCTTCTTTTCTGATCATTAACAAAGTAGTCACCAGCCAACAATTATCTGTATTCTGCATTGAAGGGACCGCAATATGAAATAAATGATGTTGCCAAAGAACAATTACCAATTAGTTTACGTTTTTGGTCTGCAATTTCAGTTGCACCTTGTCCCCATCTGGCCTTCTCATCAGAAAGTGATTCAATGAGTTATCTTGCAGTGGTAATTCTCTTTTTAGTTTTGTTTGATTTCTATTCTAATAGGGATTTCTCTTCCATTTGTTTGTTGAATGTCTCTTTCAATTTGGCCACGAATTCCTTGATTTCATTTAAGTCTTTTTCAGCTTTAGCCAATTCTTTTCTGGCCACCTCTAAACGACCCTCTTAAATCTGCAAATAAACTTTCTTTGGTTTTACGATTTTGGACTTCTCGTGATATTCATAAATAGCCTTCACCCATTTTAGTAGACCTGCTGCAGCCTTGGAGGCACCTCCAGCTTTATCTTCTGTGAACCACTCTTGCCCCATGTATGGACTCAATAATTCAATGGTTTCCTCATTGATGCCATCTTTTTCAAAACCTTTCAATTTGTTGAGGAAGTTCATATCAAATAAGATAGCTTTACCACCTTCATCAAAGGAGTCTTTCAAAAATGGATAATCTACTTTACTGATTTTTACAGTTTATGATTAGACTGGCAACAATTTACCCATGAAATACACTACCATTGAATCTAAAATAGCTTTCATGATATCCATGAGATTTTTCATAGCCTTCATTTCATCAATATCCTTCTTATCAAGGGAATCCACGGCTTCCTGTGCTCTTTAGAGTGCGGGCAAGGCAGCTGCAAGATCTTTTTCTGCAGCCTGCTTTTCACTGGCAATCATAGATGCTTGTTTTTGACATTAAGCAGTTGTGGCTTCCACCTCTTCCTACTTTTAGTTGGCTTTCTTGCTCTCCTTTTCCAAATCTTCGAGCAACTTCTCTGTTTTTTCTGAGGCTTCCTTAAGTTAAGCCTCTTCTTCTCTTAAAGCAACACCCATCTTTTCAATTTGTTTTGCTGCATCATTAATTTTACTCAATCCGATCTTGTAGGAACTTTCCTGTAAATCCAATTCAGCATATTTTCTGAGATAGAGTTCTTTATAAGAATTCAAATATGATAGATAACTTTTTGGAGTAACATATACTTGTCTTCTCATCTTTTAGAAGTAAAGATCACAAACTTGATTGACCATGATATGTACATTACCCATATGTTTCATTAATTCTTCTTTAATATCGTTGGTTGTATCTAATTCTTTGAAATTTTTGATAAAGGTCTCAGCCACACTTACCAAGGCTGCTTCAGGCCATGGCAAAAACCAATCAATTGTACACTCATTAAATAGTGCTGGGAATTTACGAGATCTATCTCTGAACTTTTGTCCTACTGGTGAGAAACACAATATGATGTGTAAATTGTCTCTGATTCTGTCCACTAGATAAGCAAATAAGTCACTCTAAGGGGGATCAACATTTCCTAGTGCTTTTTCCTTGACATAATCATTTCGAACATCAGCCAACCAAACTTCTTTTTCATCTTTTGCCAGTAGACCAGCAACTTCTCCTGTAGAGAGAATCATATTGATGTATTCCAAGAATTCTTCTTTCTTGACTTCACTGTCAGTTAAAATAAATGTAACTTATTTTCCAAGATGACCAGCCCAATCAAATAATTTTTTGACTTCTTCTTTCAAATCTTTTTCACTGAAATTTTTAGTTAGAATGATTTAGTAACACACATTTTTAAGTATATCTGCAGCTAATCTAGTGAGTGATTATTTTCCAGAACCACCAACTCCTACTAATAGAGCATTGGAACGTGGTTATTTGATAAGACGTGAGATACGCAACAAATGCTTGATAGCATCATCAAATAGCACTAAGCTCATCTTTTTAGCTGGGTATTTATCATTGTAGTCCTAGAGTAAGTTATTACATCTTAGTCTTAGTCTATCAAGGGAATTAACTGCCTCATAGATTTTTTCTGCTTCAACTTCTACAAGTCCGTCTTCATTCTTCACATCCTCTTTAAGGAAATCGCACATAAGGAAAATCTTCTCCTTGGCAAACTTGTCCTGTATTTCACTATCTAGATGATTGAAAAGATCAAGGGCAATATCTTTGATATAACCTACAACCTGGTCCTTGTCCTTCTGATTAGTCATTTTGTCCACAAATACTCTCTCGCATTCATGCATCCAAAGTCCTACAAGAAATACATCTGATTTCATGGGTCCTACTTGGGCAGCAGTGTTGATTGTCTCCTTTCGTACTGATAAAATTCCTTTAAACACTCTTGATAAATCTCTCATGTTAAAAACATAGTGAAACTTTGCTGGAGTTGGTAACATGGTTGCCTTGACCTTATTCCAAATTTAGATAGTAGCACCAGTGAGTGTATCGATTGCTCTGTTCACATCTGGTTAGAAATATTTAGCCTTGAATTAATGTTTGATAATGGGTCCATAAATGCCTTCTACTGAGAGTGGTAAAATCATGTTGAAAATAACTGATTATCTCTTCAATCTGTTTGGAATATCATTTCTACCACCTCCTGGATGTTGCATAGCTCCAATGTATGTTAGGTTTTTTATTCCTCTGAAATTACCTCTTTATGCTTTATCCAACATATAGAATCCTCCTTGATCAATGAGTTGTCTAACAATTTCTAAAGTAACTTAATCACCCCACTTGTTTACAAAAGGCATTGAGAGATCATCAATGAATACTGTCATGTTCTTGTTTTATGGTGGTGCAAAGTCTTTACCAATCTTGAAGTCACATTCAGCTTCAATTGCAGCTTAGAAATGAGAGGGTAAGGTTGCAGAAGAGAAATTGATTCGTTTGAATAACATATTTTCCTTGTTGAATTTGTTGGCATACATAAGCACACTAGATGTTTTTGCTGTACCACTACCACCAACTAACACTACAAAACTGCAACTTATTAGAGGTTGAGGTGAGGCTTTTGGTTGTTTGAGGATGTAGCTTAAGATCATTTCAGCTCTGAATGAATCAATAGTAGGCATGAGTAATTATGAAAATTGGAATTTATCTGGAGCTTTCCATTCTTCTGGTTGTATAAGTTTCCACTCACAAGTTCCTTTTTCATCCAAGTAAATGTAGTAATCAAATACAGTTTCTCCATCTTTAGCTTTGTAAGGAATAGGTGAACCTTTTTAGGCTAAGAATTCATGGAATAAGATTCTATCAGAAACTTCGAAAATACCACCTAAACCCCAAGTTAGTGCAAACACAACTACTTTTTCATAATCTTATTCAGTTAAGGTTTTGTTGGCATTGACTAGTGGTCTCAATAGACCTGTCAAGAGATTGAGTGTTTGAAGTACTTTTAGAACATAAGAAAGATCAATAACTGCATTTTTGCAAGTCTTGTCAATTGTTTCTAAAATCATGTAAGTATTAAAGTATTTGTTTAGTAAAACATTTAGTTTTTCAGATTCATCTACTCTTTGATCTAATTTACGTTAAACTATCCAACCCTTCCAAACGGGCTCATAACCCAAATCTGTAGGTGAAATGTAGACTTATCCACATCTGCTGACTGTTGCTGGAGAGGCATTATTAAGATTTTCAACCTCAAAAACGAGCTTACAATTTTCAGTCATAGGAATTCTTTGTCCATTGGCTAATGTAAGGATTTTGTTGTCATCGAGTACAGTATTAAGATTTTCAATCCAAATAGCATCTACTGGGCCATCACAAGTGATCCAAGTTGTGTGTTTGTTGTTTCTACTATTTGATTTTTACCAAATGGTACTGAAAATACCTGGAATCCAATCATCTGAAATTTCACTCTTTACTCCATACATTTCTTGTGCTGTGATAGCCTTGGGATTTAGACGTGTGATTCTATGAGGCATTCCTAAATCTGTAAGTGAATCTGTGAGAACTGCCATAATGGTAGTCTTACCACTACCTGATGGACCAACTAACATAAAACCATGTCTGACCAATGCAGTTTCGTACAATTGGATAATTTTTAATTGGAATTTGTCATTGTTGATTAAACCACCTTTTCTTTAAATAATTTGAGGAATCATACGTTCCACATCAGGATACTCTTTCTTTTTAATATCACTTTGTTTGGGGAAAATATCCATTAACAATCCATTGAAAAGGGCAATATCATCTGCAACTAATTTACTTAGATTCATATCTCTAAGAGATCTCATCAGAAGCATTTCTTCATCAGATTTAAGTTCCTCTCTCTTGGTGTTACCAGCAGTACGCAATACTGATAGAATATTTCTTAATCCAAAGTCATAATGTCTTTATTTAGATAATTATTCTTCACACAAACGATACAACACATTAAATTTCTTTGCCAAAGCATCTATTGAATTGTAACCCACTGAGGCTAACTTAACCTTAATAATAATTTCTCTATCTGGAACCATCATAGACACTCCTCTGAAAAGGGCTTTTAAATTTTCTGGTAATTCTTATCTACCAGCATATCCTGGATTCATTGTAATGAAATAACCAACTTGTTATTGTAATTCAATTGGTGCAGCTTCTTCTGGGAACATAAATTCTTTAAGATGTTATTTTTTGGCTGTGGTAATAGCTTCTACTTGCATAGCTACGACAGATAGTACTTCCAAATCAATTCTATTAAATTCATCAAAGCATCCCCATAATCCTGATTGGCATAATCCTTTGAAGATCTTTGCCATATCTCTATATCTATGTTGATCAGAACAATTTGTCACAACCACAAATACTCCTAATGTTCTACCCAAATCTTTAACTGTTTCAGTTTTTCCTGTTCCTGCAGGTCCAGCAGGGGCACCTCCATAATACATAGACATTGCCTAAGCCAATGTAATGTAACATCTATCTGTGAGTGGAGTGATACACAATCTTTCCTTAGATCCCAAAAATTCATAAGCATATCCTTAATCCCAATCTGTAATTGAAATTACACAAGTATCTGCATCTTACTTCCAGTAGAGACGAGTCTGTTTCTACCAATCGAAATCATTAATATCCTTACACTTCAACTCTTGAGCTATATCTCTTTGATGTACATGGATTGTGACTAATGTTTCTACTCTAGTTCTTTCAAGATTACTCTTGTAGCCTTCTAAACACATAAGTGATAAAGTGGACATCATTTCTCTGATTTCAGCTCTCTTTTGTTCCATGATATTTTTATTTTCTTGACGACCTGTCTTTTCAAGGGCTTCTGTTATTTTTTATGTCCAAATGACTTGAATACCTAACAAAGCAATTTGTGAACAATATGCTTTACAGAATTCTTTCAAACCCATTGTGAAGCAAGCACTGCAAGCTTATCTAGTGATATCTCTAAGGGTAGATTGCATTTGTAATTCTAAAGTCTTCAACCATCCTTCTATGTTACCCTCGCACTTAACATTTTAATTTAAGTCAACAACTTCTTCATCTTTTCCTTGACTTTACATAATCTATTAGATCACTAATTCAGTTGATCCCTTCTTTTCTGTGTTCTTTCCAAATGTAACTTTGGTGATGGCATCAAACAATTTCTCAAAATCTTCCTGTATACTCTTCGGATCTGATCCTTATGACAATATTTTTAATAGATCCTGATTGGCAACAAAATAAAATCTAGGGAACTTCTTTCTCTTTCCTTCCAGATAGGCTTCCAACATCTTTTAACAGTCTTCGAGTTTTTTTTGTAAGTCTGGGAGGAAGTCCTTTAACATATCATTTTGACAACTGATAATAACTTTTTTGCTCTCTACTGCTTTCTCCATAATCTTCATCCAATTTTTATCAAGTGCTGCAAATTATTTTGCTTAAAGTGGCATTTGTCTGGCAATATCTCCTCCTGTAAATACTGGTTCCAATGCTGTCCATAACTTTTATACCTTGATCCACATATCTAGGGTTTCAGAAACATCAGAAAACTCTCTGATCTTAGCTTCTACTTCTTGTTTGAATGGTAACACGTATCTCTATGCATTAAGGGATGATAAAGTCATTTAATCTTCTTCCAAGGTTTCAGTAATTTCTTGTACACTTAAACCATTTAACATACATGGAGTATCTCTCTTACCCCATACTGAAAATGTAAATTCTTTAAATGTCCATCTATCCACAATTTCTCGCAAATTGTTTTCAATTTTGATTTGTTTATCAGCTGAATCTGTAATATCAACAATATCATCTTCATGAGCAAGCAAATCACAATTAATAATATCAGAAATGAAAAAGTTATCTGGGTTTTCATAATTAAGTTATTTGCCTGTTGTTTCAACTATCTTAATCCAATGTCTTGGTTTGATAGATGGTTTCTTTAACTCCTTAATGATTGGAAGAATCTTATTTAAATTATCAAGTTCTTATTTTAATTCCTTATAAGCCTACCATTCTCTTAGGTCTCTAGGAAGAGTACCACACTGTGCAGTGTATTTGGTGAAATTTTCTTCCATGCTATTCAAAGATTCTACTGTCACATCAGCCCATGATTCTTCTCTCCATTTATTGATGGTTTCAATCACATCAGAGTATAGTGAATATAATTTTTTGAGATTAGTCAATTCATCTTGTGTTTTCTTGAGGGCTGGATAATTTTGATTTTATAACCCAAATAAGTCCTCACCTTTTCTATTAATTTAATAAAATTTCTGCTTAACAGAGTACTCGTCTTCAAATCGACGAAGTCTTTCAATGGCTTCCTTGGGTGTAATATTTTCCACCATAGGACCATTGATTTCATAATCTTTTCTAAATTCATTAACTTCTTGGATAAATTCCTTGATTGACTTCTTTAATTATTTAAGATAATTTTTTTGCTTTTACTGCAATTCTTTTCCTTTGATTTCAGCCTAACTGATCAATTAATCCCAATTCCTACGTAACATGGATCTTTAATCCATTTCATCCTTATCAGATATACCACCTGGCAAATAGAGATCTAATAATGCATACATGTCCTGTACTGGGTTAAATTTAAGATCTATTTCTGCTTGAACTTTACGAATGTCCTCTAAACATTCCATAACATAACCCAATGAATCAATATCTTTAACTTCTTTTGATAATTTAGTTGAATATTGATTTGTTAAATCAGTTGTTTAATCAAGTAATTGTCTTGCTCTCTTGTGTAAGTCTTAACAATAAAAGTTCTTCCAATCTTTTGCGTGTACTTTCAATCCACTGCAAAGATTACCAGTTTTCAATTCCATAGCACCAATCTTATGTGAAGCTTCAATTTTATCAATTTCTTCTTCGACACTAGTGAATCTCTTAAGGGCATCTTCATAATCTTATAATTGTGGTTGTTTCTTGCTGAAAGCATTGATGTTATCTTGAATGTTTTCAGTCCACAACCATGAGAATTTCTTGAATGAACTGAGAAAATCATGAACCTTGTTTCTTGTTCCTTGAATAGATCCTGTTAAGAGTAAAATAACTTTAACAATTTCTTTGTCTTATGCAATCATTTCATAAAATGATCCTTTGCTCTCCTTCTATTGTAAATCCCAACTATATAAACTCTTTGAACAACGAAGCACTGCAGTTGCAGCTCTATTGATTGCCTTTTAAATTTCATCAAGACTTGGATTGAGTCTGACTTGATTGTTATACAATTATACATCCACCTCAAAGAATGGTTTCAAATTTGAAGTGCTTGATTGGCCAGGTCCTTTCTTACCACAAACTCTGTATTTCATAGCATTAAGAGAATTTTATGTTGAATTTAGCAATGCTTGATACAAATACCAGAAATAATATCTTTTAATTCTGAATGTCTCTGTAGGATCAGCATAGTCAACATGTGGATCCAATTTATATTCTCTAATCACTTAAAGCAAATCATCGACTGCTCTTTCTACTTCTAAGTTCTTGCTCATAAGGTAATCAGTTTTGGTTTTAATGTATTCTTCTTACAAATTTACAAATTAATCTAATGTAAGTGGTTTGGATTCTTGTGGTAAATGAACAAGTAACACCTTACTAATATTCTTGAGATTATTTTCAATTCTATTCTCAATGATATCGTTAATTGTAATAATTAATTATTCTAATTTGTTAAGTCCAGCATGAACACTCTACAAATAACTATCAATATTCATTGATGTCCAAGTTAATGTAACCATACCTGGTCTTAATTTGAGTTCTAAATCTTCAACATGTGGTCCAATCAAAGTTTTGCAAATTGGTTTGATTTTTGAGATGATTCTTTCATACTCTTTAAGAACATACAATAATTCATTGTAATACATTTTGAATTTATCCTCTTATAATAGAATGATTCTGGCACTTTCTGGGATTTCAATACCTTGTCTATCTAATACTTTTGCTTCTCGTATTAATTACATGATTTCAACATCAAAATTTACATAAAGTTTTTTATTTTCATCGTGTCTGACAATGAGTGTAGCTTGGAGTGCAGCTTTGCTTCTCTCAATTTCATTTACCCAATTTTAGTAATACCACATTTCATAGATGGTCAATTATTTACCAAGTGTGTTGTATCCACCATAATATTTCTTTAATTCTCCTTAATCGATGGCATTTTCAGGGAATTTTGTGATTGGTCCTGTAATTTTAAGGAATAAATGTCTTGCCCAAATGATTTTGCCTGCTTCAGGTGGAATATTTCTCACAATAGGTGGGCTTGATTTTTGATCTGTGAAAATTCTTTAAATTTTATCTAATTCTGTTGCATAGTTATGCAAAATTGTATTATATTTTGAAACTAATGAGTTCTTTAGTTAGTCTCTTTTGATTGTTTATTCAAATTTTTTGAGTAATTTGAGTGAATATTCAATTGTTCTCAATCTGTTGAAATTGTTATCAATGAATGATTGCAATTACATATCCAAGTGTGAAATTTCCACATTGAATTCAACCCAATCTCTGTCAAATTTATTGCTGTTTGTATCTAACAAATCATGATTCTTTGCCTTAAAGTCTTTAATAATTTAATTGAATTTTGCTGTCAATTATTCCATGCCTTCTAAGTTGTGTTTGGCTAAAGCTTAAAATTGTTGAATATTTTAGAAGATGTCAATTAATTTTACTAATCTTCTTACAAATGTATCAAATTTTCCGAAGATTTAAGTTTCTGGAAAATCAAAAGTCTTGCCTTTTGGCATATCAGCAACCTTTTCCTTTGTCTCTTTATAACTATCCTTGTATTCTCTATTTAATTGAATGCATTGTCTTAAAACTTCATTCAATTCAGATGGATCTCTATTCCATATATCTTAATTTTTGCCCCCATTTAAGATTCTCTCCTTGCAATTCTTGATCATTTGATTAGTTATCTTAACAAATAAGCCAGTCATCTTGTCATTTGTGTTGTAAAAACGTGCAATAGTATGGATCATTTTTATGGCATTCATAAGTGCAGGAAGTGTATCAATAATCTACTAAGGTGTGCCTTTGTATAGTGGATCAAGGAACTTCTCCAATGTGGAAAGATATTTCACATTATCCTTAGCTTCATTTAATTTATCAGTTAACAAAAGATCTAATCTGCTGTATTCCATGATTAATTTATTGATATTTTCCTCTCCTCTGTTTGTTGATTTGTCATGTTGTTTATTTCTTTGTAAAGTTGTCTTGACTGTTACAAAATCTTTGCCTTTTAATTGTTCTGACCAATTAGTGATTTCTTGCATCCGAGTCTTCCAGTAATTAAGTTCAACTTCAGGTCCAGCATCTGGGCTATCTTTCTTGGGATTTTGATCTTCAGCTAATTTATTATTGATTGTATTGATCCATTATTGGAATTTTCGTTCATAGAATTGGTTTCTTTCTTGCTCATTATTTGAATTCACATATTTTTGCACTTCCTCTGAATCGAATTTGAAGAGCTCTTGTCCTGGTCTCATGAGCTTGACTGCCTCTGAAACCTCTTGTGAGAACTTCTTTGTGTGATTGTGGAATTCCTTGAGAGACTCTTCGTCACATTGTCCCCATTCGCGCTCATCCATCATGTTGATGATGAGTGGGTAATATACATTCTCCATTACTGTGTGTAATTGGGAGATAGAGGAAGGTGACACTTCTCCCCAAATAACTTGATTGTCATATGTCTCATTGAGATTGACTGCAGCCTTGCCTTCTGGGGTTCTAAAAATTATATGATTAAAAAAATTTTTAAATATATGGATGGTAATTGATTAGAGTGTGTGGGTACTTACGATCTTAAAAACCAAATTGCTTTTTCCTTGATCTTCTCCTGATCTCCGTACTAAATGAACAAGGATGGCTCGTTTTGATTTTCCTTGATCTCATCATTCTGCTAGGCATCCTAAATCTGGTAGTAAATGATAATCTTTGATGGTCCTTCACCCTCCAAGAACTTCTCGAGTCGAGATTTGTCTTTTAGGAGATCCTAAAAAAATTCGCTTGCTAAATCATACCTAGACCACGTTCGCATCTTTTAGCCGAAATGAATCAGCTATTGTTTGGAACATCCAACGCGCTCTCTTACTATTCAACATGTAACTGATATTGAACAATAATTAAATAAAATATTAAATCAAATCATCAAATACATCAGGTTATGTATTAATAAAACTAAATAAATATTTCAAAAAAAAAGGACAAGAATAGATATATACACATATATTAATTTTGATTTTGTGAAAAAATGGTGACTTGTAAAGTCATTGAACCTTCTCTATAACTTAGATATAAAAAAACTATTATATTAAATTACTATATGGAAGTAAGTATTTATACTCTTATAACTGTTTCTTTTTCACTAAAATTGCTCGAAATGTTTGATATTAATCAACTTTGATAATCAGAATCGGTAACATATTAATTTGACATACTCGGCAAGCACTCATAAATTTGTTTTCTAATAGATTTTAAAATATTATTGAATAATTTTTAGAACTATTTTGCGTAATAAGTAATCAAAACACTTGACTTATTTCGTAGCTGGCAGATTGATGATAATATTGAAATAATTTTGAAACTAAAAAGGAATCTATAATAAATCATGCTGCTAAGCCAAAACTATTACTTGTTCTTTCAACGAATATTTGTAAATTATTTCTCTTCAATCCTAAAATATTAATAAATATAAATCTGATATTCAGTTCAAAGAAAATATCAATAATAGAAAACAAATATGCTATCAATTAATCATGAAAATATCTGGATTTTAGTTAAAAATAATTCTTATTAACTTATAGATTAACACCCCTTACCTATATTAAGAATTGTATAAATTATTGAAATAATATAAAAACATAATCGTTAAATTAAATTCTAATGTAACAAACTCCGAGAGCCGTGTAATTGATAGCAGTTGATTCGCAAACAAAATGTACTTACTTTGAATATGAATTTAGAATTGATTTTGTGTGAAGAGGCAGTTTAGATTATAAAGTCATTTAATGAAAAGTGCAAAAGTTTTGCTGTGATTGTGGTTGTGGGAAAATACAGAACTGGAAAGAGTTATCTCATAAATTAAGTGTTATTGCAGCAAGGTAGAGGATTTGAGGTTGGTTCGACAATAAATGCATGTACAAAAGTATAGCAAAATCTTAATTTAAGGGTCTATGGATGTGGTCTGAATTGATTTATTTTGAGTCTGGGAAGAATAAGGAGTCAATTCCTGCATTATTAATTGATACAGAAGGCATAGGCTCAGTGGAAGAAGACACTAATCATGATGTTAAAATCTTTCTTTTAGCTATGCTAATGAGCAGCTATTTTATATATAATAGTGTTGGAACAATAGATGATATGGCACTGTAAAACTTGGGTTTAATTGTATGAATAGCAAATATTTTAGGTTAACTTAACTAAAATGCTCTAAAAAGCAGATTAAAATACTTAAAAGGATTTGTTTGAGACGTTTCCATCATTTTTGTGGGTGTTAAGAGATTTTACACTTCGTTTAGAAGATGAGTTTGGAAATAAAATATCCCCAAAAGATTATTTAGAGACTGCCCTGAAACCACTAAAAGGTATCAGCGAAACTATTGAAAATAAAAATAAAATCAGAAGACACATTTCACAGTTCTTTTAGGAGAGAGATTGTATAACAATGGTTAGGCCTACATAAAATGATAAAGATTTACATAACCTAGGCAAATTAAAGGTGGAAGATTTGAGAATAGAATTTTAAGAGTAAATACTGTCTTTAAGGAAAAAGCTCTCTTACAAAGTTTCATTAAAATCATACAAAGGAAAACCATCAACACCGTTTTCATTTATTGAAATGTCGAAGTAATGAAAATTTTCATCCTAGATATTTTGTGGAGGCAATTAATTAGGGAAGTTTACCTTCAATTGCAACTTAATGGTAAATGATACAGGAAAGAGAATTCGAATATCATATTTAGAGATAAATGGATTATTATAAAAAAGAAATGTCAGAGTTTTTTGAGGAAGAGGATCTTGGTGATTTAGTTGAATTGCATTAAATTGTATTGAAATTTTTAATTTAGTTGCTAAAAAAGATAAAGAATTATCTGGAAATGAATAGTGAGAAAGAGGTATTTACAAATAGATGGAAAGGTGTTAAAAAAGAACTTGAAAGAATGTTCAGTGATTCACAAAGAAAATACTAAGACATCTAACTTGCTTAACTAGAAACTATTAAGAATAACTTTGTCGAAGAAATAAGACATTATGAGAAGGATGACTTTTGGGGTATTGTTGATATAGCTAACAGTGCTGTCTCAGAATATCTTTCCAAAAATATTCATTAAAGTGAGCTTCAAAATTACATTGCTTAAATATGGGACTGTACAGTATAAAGAATTCAACACGAATTTCACATAATTAAAAATCTTTCTAATTTACATGTTCAAATTCAATCGAAACAGGAACTTGAAATTCGAAGACTCTAAAATGAAATCTAGAATTTTTAGGAAACCTAAATTGAAGATAATCGCTCGAAGGACAAATAAATAGAGAAATTAAAACAAGAAATAGAATAATCAAAAAAAAGAAATTCTGACACAGATGCACTCAATTCCGAACTTAAATTATAAATAGAATAAATACAACAACACTCTTAACAATAGATTAAGTAAATAGATAATACTAACAAATTGGAATTAAATAGACTCAGAAACACCATATCTCGATTTGAACAGAGATTAATCGATTCTAATATTAATATTGAAAAGTTTCAAAATTTATATTAAGAAAAGGAAAGAGAACAATAAAATGAGTACAATGAACTTAAGTTAGAAGTATTAAGATTAAACTCTTAAATATCTGACTATTAAAATTAGTTAAAAGAAAATTAAAGAGAAGTTTCATTTGGAGCAGAAAACTTTTATTCAGGGAAGAAACCAAAATAAAAGAATGAATGTAATTTTATCACAAATATGTAAAAACAAAGTGATAATACATTATAAGAATGGAAATATCAAAAAGATTACATAAGAAAATAATTATAAGAAGCATATTGTAAAATTTAGGAAGAAAAAAAATAAAATGATGCACTCATTAATAGTTTATAATAGTAATAATATTGAATAAATTTTATTGTTATTAATTAATAATATCATGTCAGAGATTGAAGAATTAACCAAGCAGAGACAAGAAATTCAAGCCTAATAAACAATTCTCGCTAACTGGGTTACTTTAAAAAAGAACCTATAAATCAAATACAAAAATCCATCAGAAACATTCAAAGGCTTGATTAAGGAGAATGCACATGAATTAACAATCTAAGATTTCGATGAATATTCTAAAGGCTTGAATTTGTAAAATATCAAACAATAATAGAACTGAACTGTTCAAAGATACACATTTAGATGAGGAAACCTTTGTTAAAGTTTGGGAATAATGGGAATTCAAAGCAAGAGCCAATGAACATAAATTGCTGATGATTGAAGAAAAACTCGAAGTCTTAGCAATACTTGAAGACAAAGATTAAAAACTTTTCAAGGAAGACCCTGCCAAAAAGAAGTTAATTGTATCTCAAATAAAGGGATGTGAAAATCTTGAAGATCTGCATAAAAAGTTAGGAGAAATGGCTCAGAGTAATTCTGCTTCCAAATCCAGTAGTGAAGTGGTACCTAATGAGAGTAATGTATTCACAGAATATCTTGCAAAAAAAAGCAAAATATAATTTAATGAACTATCAATCAGCAAAATGTAAGTTAAATTATCTGAAATCCCTCAAAAATAAGAGGATTAATCAGCTGAGAAATAGTAATAGGGTTCGGGTTAAAAATTAGTTGAAAGTTAAATAATTGTTTCTGGTAAAGTTACTCTACCAAAAAAAAGTTATTTGGAACTTCAACATAGCATTATTCATAAAAAAGGTAATTATTCCTAAAATCAATCGAAAACTTTTATTGCTGACAATAATCACTTAAGATTGGTTTCTCCAAAAATGCTTCGACCTAAAGAAACATTCAGAAGCCCTCAACCTTTTAATATTAAGCCGAATTTTGAGGAGAACGATGTTCTAAGAAGATCATAAAAATCAAAAAAATTAAAGGGAGATTTGCAAAATTACATAGGAGAATTGTTTTAAAGTGAACATTAAAGAAAACCATTTCATGATACATAATAAAAGGGTTTAGCAGGCTTTGTGAGTAATTCTAAGAACTACAAAAACAATCAGCAGCCAAGAATTGAGTATAGGCCTGCAGAGAACTACGAATCTGGGCAAATTTAGAGAAGAGTAGAAAGTATTAAGTATGAATTCAAATAATCTTAGAAATAAACTAAATGATTTCGCTAATAAGCAGTATCGCAGAAGGCATTCTCCACAATAATCATACTTTGCTTAAGGGGCGTATGTCAGATCTGATAGAACTCCTGAAAGAAAATATTCACCATAAAGATAAGCTAGTCCTTACACTCCAGGAAATACTCGAAGATTGAACGTGGAACGATTGAAAAAAGAGTAAGAAAGGGAGAAACAATAATCTGACCAAAAACCTATCGAAAAAGTATAGGAGGTTACCGAAGGCGAGGAGGAATTGCCAAAATAATTTGATAGACAAAAGGCCTTTATTTCAGATTGATGTTTATTTATTCCAATAAGTAGAAAACATTTTCTAATTATTGAACTATAATGCTAGGGTTTCTATATAATATTTATTTAATTATTTGTTTTATTTTACGTGTGATGCAATAAGATTTATAATTGAGATAAAAGTTTACTTTCTGGCTGAGTGTCAATAAAGAGCAAAATGTAGAAAACTTTAGCGATCAATTGAAATAAATAGGTAAACCTGGTTAAAATGTTAGGCTCTTTTGGAACAGCTAGAGAATTTTGGTCATACTATGCATATATGGTGAAACCTGACAAGCTTCCTCTTGGTGCTCAATTTTTCTTGTTTCAAGAATTGATTAAGCCAGCTTGGGAGGATCCTTAAAATATGAATGGTGGCAGATTGATTCTGAGAATCAAAAGAGGATTTGAGAATAGAGTTTGGGAAGAATTACTTTTGCATTACTTAAGTGATGATAACCCTAGCTTATAGGGAATTTGCGGAATCGTATTGCAATATTTTTACTCTAGGTTGCCCATTCTAAAAAAAACTTTGTCTTGATATCAATTTGGATAAAGGATTAATCGAAGCATCCTAAACTATAAGAAGATTTAAGTAATTGGGTTATTGGTTGTTTGGGATTGTATAATAAAAAAGAATTAGAATATATTGCTCATCCATAATAATAAGGAGAAACTTAATGAATTATATTAAAAGTTGTATAATAAATAAAATTTTTCCAAAAATGTATCAAACTTTTGGTTTAATACTACCAATAAATTTTTTATCTGCAGTAAGTGTTTGACTGTTCAATATTTCAATTTTATATTCTTATTATTCTTGTTTTTTAGGATCCATATTTTTGAGTGTATTGAACATTTAATCAATACAATTTGTTTATCTCATTATCCATGACCGATAATTAGGCTTATTAGGAGTTTTACTCTTTGTTTGATTGTAATATTTTTTATAGCACATTTTTTAAAAGCTTTCAGTTTCTAAAAAAGAAAATGATTATTCCTAAACCTTCGGGGGAATCAATTAATTTAGAATATAATTTCCAGATGTTTGACGTGAAAAAAGATCTAAAATTTCATTCCAGTGAGATTTTTCTAAAGATTCTAAATTATCTTTTAAATTTTTGATTCTTTCAGATTTTTCGAATCCATCGTCATATAGTTTCTAAAAAGCATCAGGGGTCTTGGATATTAATGGTTAATTTGGTGTTTTTATGCGAAATGATTTACTATTTCTAGCAGAAGCTGTTTGTTGTATTGAAAATGATTTTTATCTTTCATTTTATTTTCTTGATTGTTGACTGGTGTGATAATTACTTCTTTAAGAGGATGATTCTTTTTTTGAATTTGCATCCTGCTATGGAATATTCAAGGACCTATTTGTCATTTTTTGTTTTTATTAGGATATTTTGTCTCCAGCACGATTTTATTCTTATTCTACCTGTTCGCTTACTTCGAGCAATTAGATCACCTATTCTGACTGAAATTCCTAATATTCTTAAAATTAATTTTAAGGAGTAGGCTTGTTAGACTTTTTATTTTCACTTTGGGGACTACCTTATTATTTAAAATCAAAATTTTTCAAAACTTTTAATGGGGATAAATTCGTAGATTATTCTTCAATATTTTTTTTGTTTTCATTAATATCATCCTCCGACTATTTAACAATGAGTTTAGGTTTTTCTTTTTAATTATCAACCTTTTAATTTTATATATTATTGCTCTTTTATGGTTTTGCATCATCTTAGCATACACTATTAGATGTTTTATGAATAGAAGACTTTATTCTTTTACTTCCATCCTCTGAATCTAATGTTTTCATTTTTTTATTTTTATTTTCTGGTTCTATATCTGTTTAAGTTTCCTTATCTCTTTATATTTTTTGAATCAGTATTTCCTTAAAATATAAATTTCATTACATAGGCTTCCTTATTAATTAACCCTTGTTGTCTAACTTCAGCTATTGCTCTTAGAGATTTCTAATTTAAATTTTTTATAGATGTCATAATACTCTTAACAACTTCCTTCGATCTGCAGTCTAGGTCTACGTCATTAATTTTTAGCTTTTATAATAATCATTGAATACACTAGCCAAACGAGGATCGATCATTCTTAATATCTTAGTGCAAAAGGATTAGGTGAGTGAGTATGCTTATTAGTTCTACTTTAATTCTAATTATAAATCCCCGATTTAGGATTTTGCATTCTCTAATTCCTCTAAAAACTCAATTAAATAATTACTTTTGTAAATTACAGTTTCTTTCTCATATTTGATAGCAATTAATTCTAAATGTGAGATTTTTGCTAATAACTATATGTTAGCCTCCTTCTCAAAAGTCAGTTTTTTTTATAATTCCTTAATTTATTCATTATTTGATATCAGTTTATCGTCAAAGAATTATACTTGAGATAATAATTGTTTCAGATCCTCATTCTTGTGCCTTTTATACATGGCTACCCATAGCTTAAAAGCGAATTTCACTTTTAATTTATCAATATTAGCTAAACTTTAGTTCATGTTTAATAATTAATTATTGAAATTTTCTTTCACTATTTCGACTTCCTTACAAATTCTTTAATCGTAGTAAGTTGAAGCTATTTTAATAAAGACTTCTTTATCACTCTCCTTTGAATTTATCAACTATTATTTTTCTAAATTAACCCTAATTAACTACTTTGTTAATTCTTCTACTTCACTTTAGATTTTCTCAAAAAATACAATCTACTCTTATTAAACAATCTCCTTATAACTTTAATACTCTCTTTCATAAGCTTTATTTGTTAGTAATAGTTAATTTAGTTCTTAATAATTGATCCCATAAACAGCTCGCTATTATTCAAACACTTCTTTAAAGAAAAAGTTTCCTTTTAGATCTGCTATATATTTCCAAATTCGATATGGATTGCTATCGATTGCAAATATTTTTTTCAAAATTTCGGAGGGTCCTTCTATAGTATTGAGCTTTTAATTTAATTATTGAATCTATATTTTATAGTTTCTTATTTCATCTTTTTAAGCTTAGCTAACATTAAAATGAATTTTTTACATTAATTTATGACAATCAATAATTTTATTGTTAAATTGGAGTTTTAGGTCATTTGTGTGAGCAGTAAATAGTTTCTTCAGGTCTGGATCTAAGACTTCTGTAAAATCCATAAAGGTAACTTCAAATAGGTCATCTGGGGATAAGATAGTTTATTCTTTCCTAAAAAGTTATTCCCTTAAAGATTGTAACTCTTTTAAGTACCCAGAAGTGATCTATACTAAATTAGATTCTCTTTAAATGAGCTTAGCCTAAAGAGATTAAATTAACATATCTTTTAATTGTAATTCTTTTCTTGTATGGCAAAATTCATTTTAATTTTGTTGAGAGGGCTACTAAAGTAATTAGGAATTACATCATTTTTGGCATTCTGTTTTTTTGATTTTTAACTACAATTCTCAGTGTCCAAGCCATCCCAAAAGCCCTCTTCAATTTCATCATTCTCTTTTTATTTTTTAAGAGAATTCAGTTTCTCCCATACTCGATTAAGAACCTTGTCATTTTACTCTTTAAAATAGTTTCTGAGTTGTTCTTAGTAAATAATTGCAATGTATTTGTAATTCAAATCGTCATTAAAGTTAAATGTCGTCTCTGAATCGAAAATGAAATTTAAGCATTGTAAGGAGAATCTAAAGTGTTAATCCTCAAATCTAGTAAAATATTTCTATAAATGAGCAAATATATTACATAGTAGAAGTTGTTTATAAGGGAATCGTCTGATTCTGCCTGTATTGTTTCTTTGAGAATTTCTTTTATTAAGTTTCTGATAGCAAACCTCAAAGGATTGACCAATGAGTCAAAGGATTTTATTGCTTGCCTCATTCTGATCCTAAATTCCTAACCTTGATCTCTTATGAGTTATTGCTCATAAACAGTTGGTTAATTTGTCATAGAATTTTAATTATGGATATTGTGCTCTGGGCACTTTACGGAAATATATACACAGAAACATATGAACATTTTTCAGACGGTGGACCTAAATGCTACTAGGATATGACCAATACTTTTAGATTTTCTATTTCAGCAGTATCAGCAATATTTTGCTTTATCATAATGAGTATTCATGATTTAAATTTAGAAAAATGCTATCCTAAGCTAGCTTCATCTTTAGAATTAAATAGAGGTCTTGGAAAGAAACCAAATGCATTTGAAATCATAATTGGATTAGGTTGTTGGGGAACATTCATTGTTATGACTGGATATAAATTGTACACTGGAAGGGGTATATGTGAGGCTTTACTATAATTTAAGGTGTTTTTATGAACAACCCATGCCATATTGTGATTTTGATGCAAGGCTACGTACTTTTGACAAAGAAAACAAAATTTAGTGCAATTGTTTTTATATGCCAATTAAGGTGGCTATATGGAGTATTTGCTGTAAGTTATTCTATAACTAAAGGCACTCAAATTCCCAGTAACTACAGGAATGGAATTACCATTAGAAGTTGAATTTTTCTGGATAGAACATTTATTGGGAGCATTCGGTGGACCTCTTGCATTAACATTATCAGGAAGATTTTTCTTTTTCGAATGGAAGAATTTTATTGCTCAGTAAATGTTTGGATGGGAATCTCATGTACTGTATTAAAGAGTAAGATAATTATAGATTATTAGATATATATGCTTCCAATGGCACTCTTAACATGGGCAAATCTTAATTTTATGCTTTGTAGACCAGATCATGATCCTTTCGTTCCTTACATAGGAAATTGGTATTATGCGCTATCTGAATTCTATTTGAACTTTCTCAGCTTGGTTGCAATCGTAATAGTTTTTACTCTTACCTGGTTGTTGAGAAAAATTATCAGATATAAAGAGAAATAAGATTGATATATGGGTATTATACATATTATAATAATAATTTCTCATTTTCCTAAACTACATTTTTCAGAATCTTTTCTTCTATAAAACAATACATATGCTGCTTCACTCTAAATATCATTTGCTGATGCAACTCTAGCACTTGAATCATTGTAATCAATCCATTTATTTAATAGTGAATTATAGGCACATGCTGTGTAATGTCCACCTCCTAAACCTCCATAGTGATTATCAACTCCATATAGTTCATATTAATAATCTATTGGATCGCTATCCTATTCCTTGGAAAGGATAAATTTATTCATGTTTAGAGATTTTGGAAAATGTATCATAGTAGTTACTTTTTATGATCCCCCAGAATAGAAAAAGTTACCATAATTATTTATTCTATTATGAGCTGATCGAAATCTCTTTAAGTGGATTACAAGTAATTTAGGTGCTTTATAAATTTCCATTTATTTAGTTGCTTAAACATGTAATTTGCATTTATTACAATACCATTCATCACCTTTCCCTAAAACTTCCTATTTAGAAAATAATTTTAAGCAGTCTTCTAGAGTATATTCACCTTTTTTCATTTATTTAGTTTATTCTATTGATAAATCTTTACATCTTTGCAATCTTAAATTTGAAATATTGAATTTAGTGAAATGAGGATTCAAAACTACATTTATAGATAATATTTTGCTATTTAAAGTATCAAGTATGGCATCATTGTCTATTGCTAGTGTTTTTGCTCTATATTAGAGTTGAAATGGAACTTCTTTGAATAATTTCATTTCTTCCAAATATTCTTCAAGTGTTTCTGGTATTGCATCAGTCAATTATCCTTCTACAATGTCATCTTTAATAAGCCATTCTGAACATTCTTCAAAGATAAAAGATAAATATGGCTTGAATTTCTAATATATTTTAAAATGCAGATCAATATTTTTATCTGTTTTCAGCATCACTAATTGTCTTGGAAATGTAAGAATTTATTCATTTCTATAAAATTTATCAGACTTACAGCAAAAATAATAATCAACATGAACGTAATTATCTGGTAAGAAATGAAACTCCTTATCTACTTGCATAACAAATAATTGGCCCTCATGCTCAGATATTTATTTGACATTTGTTTTCTATGTCACTCTTTCTTTAATTTAATGATCTTTGATTAAAACAAAGTTCATTTAACTCGTTTCTATATTTGTAGCTCTTTCTAATTCTTAAGCTATAGTTTTTGTATCTTCATCACTTGTTACATTTAACCAAATTTTGGATGGAATTTAAGAATTGGAATAAATAAAGTACAAACTAATCTAAAGTAGTTAATATGAGGGTATTGGTAGAGACAAACTCATATAAGGATCAAATGTTTTTGATGTCCTTTAACAATTGGGACATACTAATGTAGATTTATACTAACCAACCATCATTTATTGAATTTTACTTTAATTTCTTTTTGTATAATTATCCCAAAATATTCTGGATGCTTCATCATCAGTTTCATTAGTTATTTCAACATCTTTTACTATTGGTTTATTGAGAACTCTATTTAAATCCTCATGTAAACCATCTAATAGATAAGATAAAAATTCATGAGAATCTTATTAACCATAACCATAAAATTAAGGTGCAAACTTTCCAATAACTTTTTTGAGATCATAAGCACTTACAGCTGAGTTGTTGCCATACCACATAGTTTTCATTAATTCAGCATATGCAGTAGCTAATTATCCTCTTGTTCCTAATGGATTATCACAATTTAAATGTTATTCAAACTAATTACTTACCATATATTCAGTTAATTCATATGTATTGCTTAGGCATTACAGAGCTGCATTCATAAAACATGTATTTCCTAAATTTTATAGGCCCGTCAAACCCTTTCTGGAGTCACTTACTAAAGTTGGAACATTAGAAATATTAAATTTATTTCGACTGAAAATTTCTGATTTTGTGTTAGCTTCACTTAGCATCCACTCTTTTCCTTATTTAATTTCACAGATAAATAAATCTATGGATGAAAAATTTATTTCTTCAATTCTTGTTGTTTTGTCTAAAATTTATGCATTGATAGATTTATATAATTCTCTTCTCTATAATTTCTTCAAGTATTCTTATTAACCTTAAACATCTTTAAATTTCCACCACCTTACTTCTCCCTTTATTTTCATTATTCTCATTATTTTCCTTGTTAGATCTGATAATAAATCACTACTATTAGCAGTTATAATTTTTATAGTCGGTTATTCATCAAGGGGCATAGTTAAATATTAGATTAATCTTGGTACCAACTAGAATAATTAAGCTATCTTACATCAACATATTTCTGATGTGTTGAATGATGCTCAACAATAAGTCTTTTTATATCGAAACCTCCATAAATATTTTTGAAATATTCATATAATTTATACCCAACTAGTATGTAATCGATTCCTTCTCTTAAATTATCTCTTAAAATGTAATTCGAATATTATTTTGGACTGAAAGGATCCAATTACAGATTTTATACCAATGTAATTAAGCTAAATCCATTAATAGGACCTGGATTAAATATTTATTCTTCAATATCGATGTCACTTGATACATCTAGAAGGTTCCTTAAATTCTCGATTTCCTTTTAACCATCAAATATGTCCTCTGAAGACTCGATTTAAGTGCCTTGGACAAAGCTTTTCCATTTATTGTACCACCTTGCTGGTATTAAATAGGCAGGCATACCATCCTATTCAAAATACCTTGATTTCTTTTCTTGTTGTATTAATTCTTCATAAGTATCAAGCTAATTTACATAGATTCATACTTATTCTTTTGGATCAACATTTTTCTGGTTAAATGCTAACATTTTATCTACATTATCAATTATATATATAAAGGATTCATTATTTGGTAATTCCTCTACGTAATTTCTTAATTTTTTAGATGCATTCTTTGCTGCTTTAAACAAATTTGAATCAATATAAAGGTTGATCAAATCTAAAGTTAGACTGCAGAACTTTTCTTCATCATTCTCTTCAGGTGTAATGAGTTCAAGTAATTTAATCTGTATGTTTTTGTATCTTTGGCTCAAATTTAGAATGCTGTGAATTAGGAAAATAGTTTCCAATCTTGGATTACTTATTTCATTCCTTAAAATTTATGTCAGTGAATTCAGGGCCTCTGGATACATCTGTCTTTCTATGAGTTTGTAGCATTTCTCCATTAGAATTATTATTTAGAATCACTATTAAATATAATAAAATGATGTTTCTCAAGCTAATGCTGCATACTACGATAGCCATCATAGTGATAAGTAGTCCAATCTCAGTGGGTTCATATTACCTCTATCAATAAATCTAAATAGACAAATCACAAGTAAATCAATTATCCACACTAGACAGCTTACTCTCTCAATGTTCCTTTGACTTACTTCATAATATATTAAATTGGAGTTGTGTACATTTGGATGACTCTAATTTGGCATGCATATTAAGGTACTGGAGATACTCTTAGAAACTTATTATTGAATATCTGGTAAAATCATTACAAAGCATCATATCCAATAATAGTTATAAATGAGGTAATCAATACTAAGAAACTTAGATCTTTAGTTTTATAATTGCACTCTATGGGACCTTTGATCAAAATCTAATAAATTATTCAGCTACCTAGTTGTTTTTTTATGCTTCGTCGTTTTTTGTTTGCAATCATGTTTACTCACTGTATTCTAGAAAAATAGTTAGAAGGAACGATGTTAACTAATTGCCAGCATGTGATAAGAAACTGTTCCAAACATACGAATACTTGTTTTATTTTCAAACACTGATCATATTTGTTTGTAAGTAACAATTATACTGGTAGGTTTCTATTATTCTATCAGATATGACTACTTGGAGAGGTCCATAAAACCATTTATCAAATTTTTGATAAATTAATTGATGTACCATGTTTTCGAAATAACAAAGATCTATTATGTCATTAATCTGTTTGTGTTAATTTAATTTTTATAAGTGATAATTGATGGAATATAGCTAGTAATAGATTATCAATCAATATCATACCTCATAGCAGGAGTAACTGTGGCTAGTATTATAATTTCTTTTATTTATAACTTAAATATCCTTGGATAATATTATCTATAATTAAGAAATTGTAGAGATGGAAGATTATTCAATGATAATCCTCCAATTTAGGTTCCGACAAACTTTTTAAGAGATGAGGATGTAGAAAAACTTGAAATAAAATCATTTAATTCAGATATGGAAGTTAAATAGAAGAGAACCTAGGCAGTAGATTTAGCACAATTGGAAGAGTAAAATAACAATACAATAACATGTTCTATTTGTGATAATGATTTTCAGAAAAAAGAAAAAATTATTTTCTTAAATTGTGGACATATTTTCCATTCTATCTGTCTCATACCTTGGTTGAAGATCAAGGCTTCATGCCCTAATTGTAGACAAGAAGTATTGAAGCTTCAATAATGAATAAATTAATTTTATATAAAACTTCCAAACAATAAATAAACATTATAATTTCGGGGGATATTCGCTTTGCATTTGGATCCTAAGAAAGTTAAATCATTAATTATTATGTCGAATCCCCAGGGTTCAGTCAATGAACATTATGACTTGTATAAAGTGAAGGAAACAATTGATGATTGTACAGAAGGAAAAAATGACAAATTGGTAAATTATTTAGAAGTGTAACAATGTTCTGATTATTGGAACTATGGTCCAACTGGGCATTTACTGGAAGAAGGGAGCTAATATATAAAGTAAGAGAGCAATGAATAGCAAGGAGTTTGTTTAGATTAATCAAAAATATAGATAGGATTGAATATTGTTAATATAATCGTACTTTACTCCTTGAATACGAATAGTGTGATTCCTAGCAAATAAAAAACAAATAAAGACACCAACTCAATAACACCTTGCAAAAAGAGATTGAGAAAAAACAAAAGACCCTTATAAAGAAATCATTTCTCAAAAGCAGCCTTAAGGTCCTACATGCAATACTCAACCATGCTAAGAGACTGTTTTATTACTTTTTTACGCAAATAAAAAGTAAAAAAGGGAAAACCTTACATAATATCTGAATACAAAGAAATAGAAAAGGTTGAAATAATTCGGATCAATTGTGATAAGTTTTCTAAGGGATTGCTTATTAAATTTATAAGTGAAGGAAGCCACGATAACTCAAAAGGAATGCATGTTTTTTTAAAAAAATGGATAGAATTGCAAAAAGAAAGGAAAGAAGAAAAGGAGAGGCTTTATCTTTCCATTATAAAGGAGTTGGAGAAAGAAGTCAAATTCCTATATTGATTAAATTAATTATATTAATGCAATCAACTTCAATATTTAATGGATAATATGTTGTATCCAAAAAGATCTCGTCTGGGAGTTTTGGTGTTGTGTTACTAGGACATGATAACTAAAACAATATAGATGTAGCAATAAAAATAGAGAAAGAAGAAAATGAAGAGGTTCGTAGTCTAGAAAGAGAGGTGTAAATTTTAAAATAATTATCTGATACTGAGGGAGTTCCTAAAATGTACTGGCATGGGGAATAAGATGATTACAATGTTATAGTTATGTAAATTCTTGGAAAAGACTTGGCTTATTATCTTAAAAGTAGAAGAAAGTTTTCAATAAAGACATCAATTTAATTGGGCATAGAAATTATGAAAGTGTTAGAAAGGATTCATAAAAAAGGTGTTGTGCATAGAGACTTGAAACCTGAAAACATATTACTGGGACTTGATGATGAATCAAAGATCTACGTGGTTGATTTTGGAATCAGTAAAATTTTTAGAGATAAAAATGGGAAAATGATGTAAATTCTTAAATTATTAAAGTCCCTTTCGAGATGGTGCATCGTTTATTGGAACGACGAGATATGCTTCACTTGCAGCACATAGAGGACATGAGTTGAGTAGAAAGGATGATTTAGAATCATTAATCTATGTGCTTCTATATTTCATTAAGGGGTAATAATATTAGAAATATTGCAAGTCTAGGCATCTCCCTTGGCAGAATATGCAGAATGTAACAGATGAATAACGAACAGTTAAAGTTGGTGAAATGAAGTCAACTATTGATTCAAGGGAACTTTGTTAAGATGCTCCAATTGAATTTTCTATTATTTTAGAGTAATTTAATTAATAATAATAGATACTTAAAAACTTTGCAATATAGAAGTGAACCTGATTATGCATACATTAATAAATTATTCTTAAAATCTGCAGAGAATTTAGGAATATAACTTGATACTTTGTATGATTGGGATATGGCATCTTAGAGGAAAATAACAGCTCATGAAATGACTAAATAATAATCATAGGAAATGAAAATTTCATTAACTTACAATCAATCTTTGCAACCTCCTCCATAACAGGATATGAAGAAGTCTTTAGAAAAGCAAACATCAAATAATTTTATGAGAATGTCAAGCAATAATAATTTTTTGACTCCACCTTCAAATAACTAACTTTAACCTCCATTATTAAGAAGATAAGACTCATAATAGCCAAGTGTTGTATCAGGTTAAGGTAGTGTATAATTGAGTACTTATAATTCAATTAGGCCTAAGTATTAGTAATCATAAATGGCTGTTGATTAATTTGATTAAGTGAAGTAAAGTATGGATAGTGCCCCAAAGATAATAGAAAAAGTTCATAAAGATAACACTGATGAAAGTGTAGTAAATCAAAAACTAAAGGATAGTTTGCAAAAACCATAGATTAAAGATATTTCATAATCTTATCCTAGAACTGAAACGATAGGTTGGTAGGATTCAGTATTTGAAGAAAATTATCAGGACGACCCACTTTTTAAAAAGTATGGATAGCTAAAAACAAATGGAGTTGCTATGTAATAAATTATATTATATGTAGAGGGAAGAAGAATTTTCGTCCAAAGAAATCTCATCATGTTCCGCAAAAAAATTGTTGACTGAAAATATGTTTGAATAAATTTAAATTTATTTTAATTCTTTTTGGATAAAATATTAAAGTATATTCTGAATTTTTATATAATTTAATATTGATTGTTGATTAGAGTAAAATATAAACAGATAATAAAGAATTTAAAAACTATTATTTTATCTAAATCCCAATAGAAATTATTTTAAACCTATGATGGTAAAGGTATAAGTTAATTTCAAAGATAGATGTCAAATCATATGAAGTTTATAATTTTTTTATCATATCAATTCTTGTTTAGATGGCACAGATTGCTGATTGAATTGTCTATATTGTTCATTAAGTAATTTAGTTAACTTAATGACATCTTCATCTTAATATAATAAAGGTTTAAGATCTTCATTTTAAGAGTATTTTTCAAGGTACTGAGCTATTTGGGAATAGTGTGTTTCCTCCAGACTATATAGAGGGTGAATAGTACTTTTATTTGGAGTTCATGAAATTTGCTTTGAGGTCATTGCATTCGGATTTATGTTTCAGTTTTTCAATTTTCCCAGTTTATTTATGAACGATTATCATATAGGTCTCAATTTCTTGGAATACTCTTTTATCTCTTGTGGTCTTTTTTCCAATTCTTCCTTCATTTTAATAAACCTGGACGATGGCTTTTGCTGTGGAATATTTAATGCCTAAACTTTGGGCAATCTGGATTAGTTTAAAAGAGATTACTTGTCTAAGAGGCAAACCTTAATGACAGGCCTGATCAATAATTTGTTATCGTATAGTTTCGTTGACTTTTTGATAATGGGGTGGACGATTACTTTTTCTTCAATATATGGCATTAATTTACCTTATTTTTTCGCTCAAATTAGAAATTTGATTCTCTTCTTACTTTGTTGCTTGATTCATATAATTAATAAAATATTTAACTCATTAAAGACTAAAAATCATTTACAATTAAAGGATCAAAATCAGAATCATTTTTCTGATTAAAAAAAAGAAATTAAAATAACATATTATTGAATATTAATTTATCATTTTTATTCAATTACAATAGAAGCCCTTTATCCAGGTATGTAATCTTGTAATTTTTCGATTTGTTAGCATGTTTGGTATGACGATATTTTATAAATAATCTTTATATATAACATTATCATAACTATTCAATATTCTAATGTAATAAGTATTTTTATAATTAATATTTATAAATAAATAGGTTTTCTTACAAAATCTTGAATAGTATCTTACGCTATTAATTTTTATTTAATACTGTATATATATATTTTAATATATTAATAAATAAACTTAAATAAAATTTGTTAATAAATATGAATCCAAATACACCATTTAACGAGAGATTTGTAAAAATCTAAGACAAGCTTAACTCAATCTAATTGTAGCATGATTCTTCAAAGGCTCATAGAATTGATACAGTTTGTGGTAGAGTCACAGCTGTTGAGGAAAGAATGTAAGACACCATCACTTCTTACAACAGAAAGCTTGTAAATTGTTTGACTATTCATGTAGCACTCACTGAAAGATGAAATCGTTCGTCTTTAGAAGTAGATTGAAGAAGAGAACAATGCATTTGAAACACAATTTGAATAAAGAGTGAGAGAGATTGCTGCATTTGAAAGCAGAATCACAACAAAGTTAGAATAAGAAATAGCTCTCAGAAAAGATGGTAATCTCAAATTATAAGGATATTTGGATGAGAAGGTATACTATACTTGTAAATTAGGTTGTTTATTTGAAGTCAGACGTATAGACAGAAGGAAAGATTAGACAAGAATAAATTGAGAACATCACAACATCATTAGAAAATGATTTACCAAAATTATATGACATGGTTAAATCAGAAGGATAAGATAGAGAGGATAATGATAATGGAACATTAAGAAGAGCAGGAGATGAAATCAAGAGACTTAATGAAGGATTAGCCAATCAAAAAAAATTGAGGTACTGAATAGATTTATTATTTTAGAGAGGAATCTGAAGCAGCAATCTTTGAAATGCTTAAGGATTTGGTATCAAGAGTTAAGAGTGAAATTGAAGAAGAAAAAAAACTTAGAGAAGAATCATAGGAATCATTATTGGGATTATTGGAGGATGCTGCTAATAAAATCTATAGAGCTGCTAAAGATTGATTGTTTTGAGACATTACATCCATAAATATCATAATATTAATTTATCAAGTTCTTTTTAGTTTTCCATAATGAATTTTAAAAGGTATCGTTTTCTTAGGGTATATGTCTTTGAAATTGTTTTATGGCAAATAAGACTCGTACTGTTTAATTTTTTCAAAACCAAAAAATATCTCTTTATAAATTCCTCTTATTTTATCTGAATCATCATCATCAAAAACTTCTTTACCTGAAGATTTAAAACCAACATCAAAAGCTATTTTCAATGCCAAATTATCTCCTAATTATATTGTAGGTGTTATATTTGTTTTTTTCATCGATTTATCTTCTAAATATTCATCAAACAATAGAGGGGGACTTTCATTATTAGATAACTTTAATTAGAAAGGATCACTAATTTGTTTAATAGATTAGAGGAGTTTTTCATCCTTAATCCTTGTATCAATGTGTTGTAAATCACTTATAAGTCCAATTATTTTCTTAATTCTTTCTTACTAGAGAATTAGAAAGTAAATATACAATATCAGAATCCTAAAGAGCATCATTGCAGCTTTAAAATGATAAAGGCCGGCATGAATTTATTTATGAAGCAACAGTTTATTAGGCTGGTATGAAGAATACTTCAGGAACTTCAAGATTTGACTCTTCTGTGACTAATTGACTTTCGGCTTAAATAAAGGTTAATATATACTTAAGTTAAATCTTTCATCTTGATCTGTTATTAATTTATTATTGCAAATAAATAAGTAGATTGAATTCTTAATATCATTATTTTCCAATAAAGTGTCAACCCGTCTTATGCTATTTCTGTGATGCTTTCTACGATCTGATGGAATATTTCTTCTGTAATTTAATAAAACTTTTGCTCTATTCGGATATCCACTAACCATTCTTAAATTATTTTTAATCATTACGGGCATTCTTTGATGACATGTGTAGTCTTATTGCAGGCTCTACAAGTAACTTAAAGGAGTTACTGCTTATTTAAATGTATCACTTCTTCCTTTATTTAACAAAACTTCAGCTAATATAAATTAAATGTTTCTATACATAATCCTTTTCATTGTTTTTGAGAAGCTTTATAAACTCATCCCTTTAAATTTTTAAAACATACGAAAACGCAGCCGATTTACAAGACATTCTATAACTTTAACTTTAAAAGAACTCTAAAGTTCCAAAGGGTATTGCTTCTCCTTTAATACTTTCTAGTAACTATTGAGTTTATTCTTCATTTTCAAAGGTTACGTAAAAGCTCACACCTCCTCTAAGAAGGATATAGAAATGATCACTTTCTTTATTTTACTAATTTAATAAATGAATACTTAATAAATTTGTTAATCTGGTGCATATTTCTCTTCAATTAAGCCCTTTGCCAATTAGACCAAAAATTATTCAGTGAAATTATCCTTTAGAAAAGGGATTTTCTCTATGATCTTCATATTGATGTCGACTTTCATTTCATCCTGCAATTAACGTGGGATTTCATCTTAAAATTTATAAAGATCTTTATCATTATCTTCATAGTAATCAGTCCAAACATACTCGAAATATTTTCGTATTTTTTCTGCTAATGATCGATTGATTCCCTTTATCCTAAGATACTTTTTTAAGTTATTCATATCAGTTCTGAATTGAATAGATTTTTTAGACCATTCAGCATAAATGCTATTAATATTTCCTAATGAATAACCGAAAATGCCAACAGCACACACAGCCATACAAATAGTATAAATTCTCTCTTTCAAATTAGTTGGTGTAACATCTCCATATCCTATAGTAGTCATTGTGACTATGCTGAAATAAAATGAATGGCAATATTAATTAATCCAAGGATCATTTTAAATTCCCTATTTATATATCCAAGAATCTCCTTCAGCCCCTGATGTTCCTACTAAAAACCAAAGACATGCACAAAAATGTGCAGCTGCAAGTATTGTATAACATAATTTAATTAAATCGAAGAGTGCTATTTCATTAGAAGTTAATTCGAGACGGTCAAACAGAGTTCCTGAAAATTTTTAAATCTAAAACACCTTTAATATGAGGACTAAGTCCAAATATTCAACTGAAAATCTAAGACTGAGGAAAAAAGGAATTATGACAAAAAGATCAAAAAAAAATGCTAAAATAGACGAATATATTACATGATTTAATATAGTTTTTTGCTATCATATATCTGTTTTCAATTAATGCTCCTTTATGATAATAGCAGGTGTTAAACTTCAGTAATATTTCTAAAAAAAAGGAGCAAGAAGGAAGATAATCAAAAACGATATTCTAGAACCTTGCTAGAATATCAGTCTGATTTTAATCTTTATCAAACCTAAACGCCACTCTTGTTGAAACATAAAGGACATTCATGTTCATAATAGCTAAAATGTAAACATTCCATCCAACTAAACTGATGCTTTCTGGTTTTAAAACCATTTTATTTTTCAAAAAATATTGATATGCTTTTAATCTTCTTAATGGAACAAATATTTTCTAATTTAACTGGTATTTCAAATTCTAATATGGAGTTGGTTTCTTGTTATTATTATTAAAAATACCTCGTATTTAAAATGGTTATTGAATAGATAATATCTAAAATTCGATGCTTTATCACCTATAATTTGAAAAACATTCCTATTTACCAATCTAAAACTTGTGGCAAAGTTTTCTTTCGTGATTAAGCTAATAAATCTCAATATTATCATCAAAATCTCTAAGGCTTTATTTCTCCAAGCCTTATTACTGAATCCATCAATCGAATTAAGGGCTTCATAACTCTCTTCCATCCTTGGACTATCATCTCTTTGATGCCCTCTTGGCTAATTTCTAAATTCGTATTTTGGACCAATGTATATGTCACTTTTATTAAGTTTGTTTCTATTTTTATTAAGTGAATTACTTTTGCAAATGTTTTAAAACCAATTCAGAAACTTGATTTGAATGTATTGATTTTCTGCCTGCTTTGATGTGGTTGGTGATAGGAAAATTTTCATCATCGATACTTTATTATAGAAAATTGTCTTTAGGATTAGAATCCTTACTAATGGATTGGGGAATATTTCTATTGCCTGTTTCAGGGTTCGTTATCAGTATTTCAAATTTTTAACCTGACATTTTTAATTTATTATAATATTGAAGTCAGAGGTTTTTCAGTATACCAAGAATATATTATTAATTTACTATCAATCCAGAATATAAACTGAATCGTTTCATGCAATTAATCAATTAATTAAATTACACTGTCATTTAAATGAGGTCTTCTTAAAAGTGTTCCACAATTAGAAACTATGGATAAACGAAATCTTTTGTGCTTAACACTCTGTAAAATATTGGTTTCTAACGATTATTTAGAGATTCGTCAATTGAGGCTGTCAAAATGAAGAAATCACCATCCGATAATAAGTTAGTTCAGCCGCAAAAAGCATACATTATGATTTAACCAAAACTTGTAGAGTTCATGGATGAGCATAACATGAAGAAAACAAAGTTATAATTCGAGAATTCGATAACTAAACTCAAAACATTGGATGTTATTGATTTGACCAAACCAGAGGAAAAAGACATGAAAATAATAACAGATAGGAGTGCAAAAAGGAAGGAATCACTTAAGTAAGTGATTTATTAATATAAAAGACAATCTCTGAAAGCAATCACTTAACTCTGATCTTGGTATGATTATTAATTATATGACTCATTTGAGTCATTGAATATATTTAAAAATATCTATATTTATTTTTTAAATTAAGAAATGAAGCACAATCAACAACTCCCTAATGCCCATATGAGGAAGCACTGGACAAGATTTGTGAAGACTTACTACAATCAACCAGCTGCAAAGAGAAGACGACAATAAAGAAGATAAGCCAATGCATTGAGTATAGATAAAAATTAATTAATAGGAGCTTCACCAAGACCACTCGAATTACTCAGACCAGTTGTTAGAGGATAGACTATTAAATATAATAGTGTTTAGAAATTGGGAAGAGGATTCTCCCTCATAGAATTGAAGGAGGCAGGACTTAATGCCTAATTCGCCAGGACTATTGGTGTATCTGTTGATCACAGAAGAAGAAATAACAATTAAGAGGAATTGACTGCTAATGTCAAGAGACTTAAGGCTTATTTGGCAAAGTTGGTCTTGTTCCCAAGAACAGCTGGTAAACCAAAGAATGGAGTTGTTAAGGATGCAGCCAATGATGTTGTTAGTCAACCAGTAGCATAAAATACCAATCCAGAGGTACTTTAATTTATTATTCTTAGGTTCTTACCTTCTAAAGAGCTGCCAAGAGAGAAAAGGCTACAGTCATCTCTAAGGAATTAAGATAAAAGAGTGTTTTCAGAAAATTAAGATAAGAATGGTATAATGCAAAATTCGTTGGAGTCAAGGAAAAGAGAAAGCTTGCCAAGGAAACATAAAAGAAATGAGTAGATCATACGTACATTATATTAATCTAATATCAAAATGATTTATCCCAATTGGGATCTTTCGCTAATTCTTTTCTGTATTTAATCTTTTATGATTATTATTCTGCTTTAATTTCTTACACAACCTATTTCCCTTATTAGAATTTCTTATCAATCTCAAAATCTCCAATCATTCTTTCTTTATGAGGCATAAACTTAATTTAAATAAATTTATTACTGGTGGTGTTAATTCATGACTAAAAAGTTTATCCCAATCAAAATCATCAAACCAATTATGAGCTTTTAATGCAGCATAAGATGTTCCCATTCTTGCTTCTGGCTATTTCGAAAGTAATTATTCAATATATCGTTTAGCTGCTCTTTCTCTAAAAAAATGAGGGAATTTCAATGAAGAATTCATTATTTCTTCATATATTTCATATGGATCCTAAAATTAGTTATAAATTAGTACTTCTTAATCTTCAGCATATGGTACTCCACCACATAAGAATTCATAGCAACATATACCTACACTCCATAAATCAACATGATATGAATAACCTTTTCCCAAAATAATTTCTGGTGCCATATAATGTGGTGTTCCAATAATTGTATATGTTCTTTGTCCCTTTGATTTATTAATTTATTTGGCTGTTCCTAAATCTATTAGTTTCATTATTCCTTAATAATTAACCATAATATTTTCTGGCTTTAGATCTCTATAAACAATTCCTCTAGAATGTAAATATTCTAAACATAAAATCATAGTTCCAACATAATATTATGTTTACTCTTTGTTTAATAATCCAATTTCTCTAATTACATCAAACAATTCCATTCCTTTAATGTATTCAACTAGAAAATAGACAGATATTTCATCTTTAAATGTTCTGACAAATTACATAATAAATGGGAAATTACATGTTTCCAATACCATTTTTTCTTATAGAATATGTTTTTCTAAACTTTATTCAACAATTGATGCCTTTGATACACTTTTTAGTGCATAACAAGTATCAATATCTTTATGTTTTACTAAATACACCCATCCAAATTATCCTGAACCTAATTTTTTAATAAAAACAAGATCCTCAACTTTAATATGTGATGCATCTGCTCTATCGGCAATATTTTAAATCTTAACTTCATGAGATTGGAGATTCTTTTTTGCAACAGTTTCTAAATCACCACCTAATATTTTGAACATTTGATCAAAAGGCATGGTAGCTAATACACCATCTGTTACCATGATGTAGTCACTTGCTAATTTTTCATTTTTCTTTTTTGATTAAAGATATTCTTCACCAAAACAATTACCTTTACTAGTTTTATCATAATCACTTTGAAGTGTACCCTCAATTACAATAATTAATTATTCACAAAGTGAGTCTTTTTAAAATATTACTGTTCCTTTTTTATAATTTTATATTTTGGCCTTAAGTGTAATCTTTTCCTATTACAATTTAGTGAGTTTACTGAGTATAGTACTTTTTTCAAGACTCCATCTCATAATATTATTGAAAATAATTAATTGAACCTTTTCTCCTAAAATTTTGGTTAAATTGTCCCTTCCTAAGGCTAAGCATCTAACTTCTGATTCTGCTCTTACGGATGCTCCTCTTGTACTTTTTTCATAAAGTGCCTATTCACCAAAACTATCTTTAGGTCCCATTGTGTTTATTTATTTTTTGCCCTTAAATACACCCACTGTACCAGACTTAATCACATAATATGAGTCAGCTTAATCACCTTCATTAACAATTGTTTCTCCTGGTTCAAATTTCGTTGTGATCAGTGCATGTGCAATAGCATCTCTTTATTCTAGTGTCATGAAAGAAAAGAATGTGACTTCATTTATGAATTTTCTATTTTCATCATACTCTTTAAGCATCATATCTTCAATAGCTTTCCTAAATGTTCCTCTATCAAGTACCCAAAAGTTGCAGTCGGCTAAAATTTGTAAAAATCATTACTTAATGTTTTAATTGATGCACTTCTAGTTGCATTGTAAAGTAAGGCAATTTCTCCGAAATAATCTCCCTCTGATATAACTTTGACCTATTTTTGATTGATTATAACTTCCAGCTGGCCTTTCTATACAATAAAGTAAGAAGTAGCCTTTAATGATTATAAATATTTACTTGATCTCCTTGCTAGAAAATAAACTAATCCCTTTTCTAGGTGCAAAATACAAGATGTTTAATTAGATAATCAATTGCTTATTATGTTAGATTGAAAAAAACAAAATGACTCTTGAAACTCTTTTCTATCATCTATCTATCACTTTCTATTGTTAGCAATTTAAGTACTTTGTATAGTTCGCTCTAACTTTATGATGTTTTCGACTATTTAGATGTTTTATTCATCTCCTCCTTTAAATTTTTTCTGAGCTTTCTTCCCTTGACGATGATAGTCATTCTGAACTTCATTCTTTTGATCTTCTCCATCAGACATTTCTGACTGTTATTGGCCTTGTTGTTGTCCAAATTGAGGCTGTATTAAAAACTGTAAGTGTGTTAAGTTAGATTTATACTTTTGGAATTTTCTTGCCCATGAGGTCGTCTATGTCCCTTCTACTGTCTGTATCTACAGTTTCACTATTTGCTGATGATCCACAACCCATAATATTTATTAATTAAAATGTTATACGATTTTGAAAGCACCCTCTTTCAGGCTGAGGAAATTTCTAAGCTTGTTAGCATTGAAGAATAACCATTTGAATATAAATACAGGGCCAGAAAGCTTCTGTAGGAGCAACTTTAGAATACTACACACACACTCTAAAAGGCCCTGCTCCACTATTATCTTGGAGTGAATTTTCTAGATTGTGAGGAAAATAGTGAATGTAATTGTCTCCATAATTGTAGCCAGACGACAAATGTCTTAATCATTGCAATTGTTTTCAGAGGTGGAGTAAATCGAAGATTATTTGGTTTATGTACAATCTCTATATAATCATCTTGGATTCTTGGCAGTCAATCTAGATGATAATGAGACAGGATTGGCAATATTGGCAAAGGCTGAGAGGTTAGGGAAATATATAATTGAAAATGAGTAGCCTTAAAAAAGGACATTCAAATTCCAAGGTGGATTTGAAAAAGCATAAGAGTTTTACACTATTACACTTTTCTACATTGCATAAGCTTATACAAAAATTGGAGTCAAAGATAAGGTAACTTATAAATTAAAGTAAGGCTGCATATTATTGTGGAATGACAATGTAGAGATAATATAAAGCAAAATCGTATGAACTTAAGGATTTTGTAGTGAATTGTATTTCTCTTTCTGAATATTATTCAGAAATTTGGAACTTTGCTTAGGCATATTACTTACTTTTAGTTGGTGAAGCCGTCATTCCAGAGGGGAAAAGAAAGAAATTGTAATAATTTAGCACTTATTGAAAGACGAGCAACCCTGTAAATGGCTTAAGGCAAAGTTATATAAGACATGATGGCATATAGTGTGGATTAAATAAAGAGCAAATAATAAGAGGATCCTAGCATCCATAGATTAATCAATAAATATAGCATTACATTTGATGATATTCATGTTAAATAGCTTGTAATATATAAACTTATTTAGATATTTTAAACCAGCAAAAATTATGAAGACATAAAATCATTATTCAGATAAGCAAACACCCTATATAAGAGAGCAATGGGTGTGTTTGTGTTAGATGGCTATGTTACAGAACATATACAAATAGTTTAAGAAATTTCGGCTATGTATAAAACAATTTCACGTCTTGAGCCTGATGCTAACAGTGTTATTGCTTATATGGAGAGAAGACTTGATCTTTTGACTCCAATAATGAATTCTATTAATCCTAAAGCTTACTAGAATACTTATGAGAGACTCTTAGTTGAAGTGGCAGAGATAAATAATGAATTATGGGAATTCATAGCTGGTTTTAATGGCAATGATGATACATCAGCAGGAAAGAGTAAGAAATTAACAGAAAAAATGAATAAAGCTTGTCTAAATACAATAAATAATTATGAGAAAATTATAGAATAGCTTAAACTTATGGATGAGAAATAAAAAGATAGTGCATATTATTCTTCAGTCACAACGGCATATTTCAATATTGCAAAAGCATTATCTAAAATTTATGCAAAGGATAAGAAAGAGAAAGTCAATTATTTAGTTAGATCTCTCAAACAATATAAAGAAGTTGTGGAATATATTAATTAATAATAATAATAGGAGGAATTTTCTGCTGTTTTAGTGATGTGCAAGGAGATGATATCCATATTGCCAAGTAAAATAGATCGTATCAATTATTCTTGAATATTTATGTAAATTAGTAAATTAATATTTCTATCATTTACTTATGTAAAACCATCCAAATCCCCATACGAATAATGCAAAAGCCATTGCATACATGATACGTTCAGTCTAGGGTGAGATTTTAACAGGGGGCGGTCTCTCAAATTATTCATTAATTTAATTGGCTCCTCCAGGGTAATTAAACTAATTATCCATTAAATAAAACAATGAAAATACAAAATCACAATTATTAAAGAAAACTTCGAGTGCCTCTTGGCTTTAATTTAGAATTATGTAGTGGTATGAGATCAATCATCAATTTACTTTTGAGTACATTACAAGGTTGCCGTATTGGTTTGAATTCTATTCGAATTTTATTGAGTTGAAATTAATTTTATTTGTAACTATCCATAATTTTAGTAAATAATGCAGTTTTTTCAGCTTCAGATTATTAAATGAATATATTGTTGTCTTTTTTGAGATGAGTTTCGCTCAGTGGAACATTTTAAGAGATGCTTCTAGATTTAAGATTTATGAGAGGCATTTTGTATGTGTTTGAGTTTAGCTTAGTGAATGGGCTGACAGAGTCTTCTTATTTAATAGATTTAACTGAAGGTTATGAGGGTTTAGTAGGAGAGGATTGAGTAGATAACTATTAATTTGGTAAAATTTTGTGGAGTTTCATTTTTTAGAGTTTAAGTTCAATTTATCGATTGATAGTTTCTGCACCAATTTTATTGGCCCAATTGAGGGACTCCTAAATATGAGAATTTTACTGCATAAGTTAATTGAACATTCTTTCCATATTTTATTCACGACTTTGAAAGTATAGAATCTATTCATCTTATGCTCTATGTAAATTAATAATATACTTTTCTATACCAGTCATAACATCATAAAGTTTTGAAAACTTTTTAGAATAGAATTCATTTAACTTTTTATTGTTTTTCATATTATTTTACCAATCATTTTGATTATTTTTCTTATTGGTAACTTACATAGAGTAATATTAGTTTTATAGTTGTTCTTCGTCTCTATTTTCTTGACTATGTATCTTAATATTGATGTATTTTTACTCTTTTAACTTCACTTGATTATGATTTAGTGGTTAGTAATTCAATTTATAGTCTACATTCCTAATAAATGGCAGATATAAGTGCACACATAATACCATTCTTGTTTTCGAATGTTTGAGTAAGACAATTAAGAACAGTCGTTTGGAATTTAGAGTCTTTAATTCTAGTAATTTGTCTTTTAGCAATCATTAATTGATAGGCTTCTGAAATACGTGCTACGAAACGATTGATCAATCTATAATTTTTATACTCTAAACTTAATCTCTAATTCATTGACAATTTGATGATGATAGAACTAATTTATCATTCTCGTTTCTTGGAGTGTATAATATTGTAAGAGATCATTCAATTCATTTTATGTTTTTTGCTGTAGTGAACCGATGGCAAAGAGCTCCTTAAACAGATAGTTAAGTGTGTCTTGATTAATTTCCATTATAAGAGTAATTTTTTTTATTGTTAATATTAATCACCATTCTTCATCCATTTCAATGTTGATCTTCTTCCTACCCAATTTAGGCAATTATTTATTTTGTTTCTCTACATCCATTTGTTATGTAGTCACTTAATCTAATTGTGTTTTGACAATAACTTAAAAATTTGGTTTAACAAGCTTATTGCTCTCACTGGCAGGTAATTTAATACCATAATTGATATCCTTAAAGGCATCATTCAATTATTAGTTATTTTTTTCATTGCCTACTTATGCTATTTCGGAATATGATGTAGATGGATTCTGTAAATATTCATAGGCGATTCTTGTTATAATATACTATACTTAATGTCATCAGTGGTAATGCTGTTTCTTTTTTACATTTCAGCCATATCACTTGCACCTTATAAGATGTTCTTCATTAGTTTCATGGCATATTCATTCAATTGATGTACAACATTCTCTTCATAAACACAGCCATGATCATCTAGTAGTTATTTGGTTAATTCTCCAGTCGAAGACATTAATTAAAAATGGGAAATTGCACATTAAAATCAACAGAGTAGGATGATCAAGTAGGTATTTGGATATTGTATTTAAGTGATCTCTATCTTGAATTTCACATAGAAAAATGTAATAGGAAAAGGTGGATTTGGAAAGGTAAGATGAATGAAAACAATATAGGAAATTAGGTCTGGATGGTGGAGAACAAAAAATCCAAACAATTATATGCCATGAAGATCATGTCCAAATCCAAGTACCATTGACTATACATTTATTAGGATCATAGCCAAGAAGAGTGTTTAATCAGTAATGAATGAATTGCAACTACTCAGCTAATTGAAGCATAAGTATTTGAAAATAGTTATTAGTTTTATTATAAACATGTAAGCTGCATTCTAAGATCGTGAGAATTTATACTTAGTCATGGATTTACTGACTGGTGGTGATTTACGATATCATTTATGTAAGTAGCGTAAATTTACAGAAGAATAAACAAGTATTTATGGAAGTTAATTAGAATTCTTTGTTGGATGTATAATTATGTCATTAGAATATTTGCATGCTAATGGGATTCTACATCGTGATGTTAAACCAGAGAATTTAGTATTTGATGATAAAGGATATCTTAAATTAACTGACATGGGAATAGCTAGATAATGGAAAGCAGAAAATGCATAGGATACTAGTGGAACTCCAGGGTATATGGCTCCTGAAGTGATGTGCAGTATTGATAATATTAATTTATAGGATAGAATCATGGAGTAGGAGTAGATTACTATGCATTAGGTGTTATAGTATATGAATGCATTATGGGAAGAAGACCATATGTAGGGAAAAGTAGATAAGAGATTAGAGATCAAGTAATAGCTAAATAAGTTTAAATTAAAAATGCAGATATACCAGCAGGTTGGTCATTGGAGGCTGTTGACTTTGCAAATAAAGTAACTTACTTGTTAATATTTAGCTAATTTAAAGAAAGCCATAAAATAGATTAGGTATCAATGGTCCAGAAGAAGTGAAAGCTCATTAATGGCTTAAAGATTATCCATGGGATAAATTAATGGAATTGAGTATTACAGCACCATACATTCCAAAAGATGATGAAATAGTATCCATAGCAAATGAGAATAGAAAAGATTCTGTGAATGAAGTAGATCCAGAAAGTGTAATGAGTTTAAGAAGAAATTCTGTTTAAGGTATATTATTATGTAATTAGCTTAATTTGGTGGATATGTGTTTAATGGTAGTAATAGCAATGCAAAACCATAATCTACTAATGTGAGTGTTCCTGCAATTTTGTCTACAAAGGCTAATTGAAAAATTATTAAATAAATTAGTATTATCTATTTATAATCCAACGTACATTATTATGTGTGTGTGAGATAATTATTAAATATTTAATATATGTATATGAATGTACTTAAACAAATCAATCGAACAAGCCGCCCATATCTACATCTTCTTCTGGTTCTGGGGCTTTTTCTACAGGCTTTGGTGCTTCTTATTTGGCTGCAGCTGGTGCTTATGCAGCTGCTTATGCAGGGGCACTTGATCCGCCTTTACGTTTATCACATTTGAATACCGCCCAATGATAATGTGCCAACCTTTTTCAATCCTTCAGCAATAACATCTGATAATGCTTTTCCTTTCAATGCTGCCACCAATTAACCAACTTAATCATCAGCAGTTTATACTCCTACTTCTGCCAATAAACCTTTAATATCAGCTTCAGCTAAACAACTAAATTGATTTTTATACTTGGTTGAGCCTTTCCACCCAAAACTAGCAAAGCATAAGCAGCGACGTATTACATTGTATTTATTTTAAAAAATATTTTTAAATTATAGTCAACATCTCATAAATCGTATGCAAAAGTCATGATTCGTAATATTTAATTAATATCCAAATGTCTATTGATCCTACTAAAGCATTAGGTTTTGAAACAGAGGAAGTTAAGGCTCTATGCACAGATAGAGATGCTATACTCTATTCACTTGGTATTGGATATAGTCAAGATCCAATGAATGCAGAGGAATTAGCATACACTTATGAATTGCATGATGATTTCAAGGTTTTCCCAACCTACACCACATGTCTTCATAGATCTGATCTTTTCAAGGTTTAAATCATTAATAAGGTAGGCTCTTACATCATGTCCAGGAATTCCAAATTTTAATCCTATGATGTTATTGCATGGAGAATAAAGAATTCAAGTGTTGAAGCCTCTAAAAGCAGGTGTTGAGTATGTTACGAAAGGAAAAATAGCAAATGTCTCTGATAAAGGCAAAGGAGCATTAATTTAATTTGATTTGACAAGCTTTGAAGTTGATGCTTAGGGAAAGAGGACTGTAGCTTTTATTAATTCTCTCTCCCTCTTTATTAGAGGATTGGGAGGATTTGGATTTAAGGGTGAACCAGTTTAAAACATACCTGCTCCTCCCAAGAGACCAGCCTGTAAAGAAGTTAAATAAGTCACTACACCAAATCAAGCAATTATTTATCGATTATCAGGAGACACAAACCCATTGCATGTTGATCCTGTAAATATTTAAATTATTCTAGGGAATGGCTGCTTTAGGAGGATTTGATAAACCAATTTTACATGGATTGTGCACTTATGGTATTTGTGCTAAAACTGTAATTCAAACATTTGCTTAAGTAAACAATATTTTTATTTAAGGGCAATGGTGATGCACTAAAATCTATGGCTGCAAGATTCACATCACATGTTTTCCCTGGAGAGACACTGATTGTTTCTTTATGGAAAGAGGGAACCAAAATCCAATTCACAGCCAAAACATAAGAAAGACAATTGGATGTTATAGTTGGATTCATTGAGTTGAATGAAAAGGCTAAATTATGAATAATCAATATTTCATCATTTGATCTTCATAAGGCATTACTCTAATGCCAAAGCTTAAGTAAAGAGTGATTAGGTATATTGGTCTTCTTCAAAGTATGGTGCTTTTTCAGGGTTTCTTACTGAAGTTCTAAAATTCTCATATTCCATTCCCTATCATTTCGATAATATTTACAATCTAATTAACTTGATCTCTTAATGTTTAAATTTGTTTTTCTTATTCTTGAATGATATCTTAATGATTTTAGAGATACAATTATTTAATTAAATCTCTAAGCTCATTCGACATTCCACTTGGATCTTTAGATAAAATTAATCTTGATAAATCTTCTATCATTTTTGAGAGTTTAGGATCCTTTAAATACTAAGCTTTATTTTGCTTAGATTAATTTATTTTTTCATCCTATAATTCTTTAAATAGATTATCATACTGTGACTATAAGGCAGATAAATTTTTTTCATAGGATTTTCCTTGACTGTAAAGCAAATATAGCTATTCTAGATCAAATTGAAATTCCTTAATATTTATGATATTTAAGGCAGTCACTTCTCTAAATAGAGTAGGGTATTTTTGTATAAGATTCTTAATTTTGTCTAAAATAGAGTGTACTAACTATAATTAATATTGTTCCTTTATTAATTCATTATTCTTATTCTCTAATTCTCTATTTAATTCATCGATTCTAATTTTCATTTATCCAACTTAATTTAGTAATCCAGCAATTCCAAGCATTGGTTCATTGATACTTTATTGTATTTTGTGTATCATTGTATTTTAATGCAAAATTTATGTTTTCAATCTTTAAATTGTTCGTTCTTATTCATTGATACTCAATTAATGATTAAGTTCACATTATAATTGCTCATCATCAAAGAAACCATCACTTTATTCTGAGACACAAGCTGCAATTACTGCTTGATTAAGTCTTTATACTTTCTCTAACTATTCTCGAAATGGAATTTCTTTTTATAGTAATACATTTAACGAATTGTGATTGTCTCTTATATTTTGTTCTATTTTAAATAACACACTCTTTATGCTTGTAGTATACTTTTCTCTCACTTTCAAATGATATAACAATTTTTAGACAACTTCAAAGTGATCTACTCTTAACCTTTCATATTTTCCATCATATTTAATTTATATTGGCTCCAGGGAACAGTAACTTAATTTACATTATCGAACACCATTCTAGTAAATTTACTTAACACATTTATCAGATTATAGTCTTGAATTTTTCTATATTTCAGAATTAGGTAAAAACTTCTTATCTTAATGCAAACACATATCACAACCTAGTTTTTTCTTTTTTGTTTCGACAATCAATTTTCCTTAATCTTTATCAAATACTTAAAGATTGCTAGATTGAATTCTATTTAAAATTTTATCTGTTATATAATCGTTGGTTGGTGTTTTATTCCTCATTAATTATAATGAGTAATTAGCATAAAATTGATGATGAATCCTCTCTCAATATATCATCCACTGAACCACTTGAACTCGATGATTAGTACACAAAGCCAAAAACCAAAATTTGGGGTAAATGTCATCCACTTATGTTTCGGAAAGGATAACCTACGATTATTCTAGGACCTCATTGTAAATATGCATGTAAATTAGGGCCACTTTTTATTTGTGCCTTCTTGATATTCTTTGTAATGAGTATTGTGATGATAATTATGCGCATGAATGATGATGCCACAATATTTTATTCCACAATTTTAGTTTCAATTAATCAATGTTTAAGTTATTTGATTGTTGCTCTGATTGATCCTGGAGTGGCTAATGTAGAGAGATAACATGTTGAAAAAGAGAGTCCTGGACAGAATTAAAAGTCTTGGTACTTAGTCTTTTGACATAGGTATTGTAAGATTTGCAAACTAATTTAACTAAAGGAGACATAGCATTGTTATGATTGTGATGTATGCATATAGGGATATGATCATCATTGTCCATGGACAGGGAAATGTATTGGAAAGGGCAATATCAAATAGTTTTATTATTTTATCTTGAGTACCATTATATTTATGGTATACAATCTTGTGTAAATTGTTTTAAAAGCCAGAGCATAAGAATCATAATGATAGTTAATATAAATCAGTAAAAAACATCTTTTTTGACGAATTACTTTATCTTATCCATAGAGTAATCGTCAGCAATTATCCTTTAAATTTCATGTTTCTCTTCTACGCCCATGCAAAATTATATGGCATACAAATTTACTTTTGACTTATTGATCTTGAATTTGTGACAATTTTTCAATATTTTTGTAATTAAATCTTCACTGAATTCTTAATCTTGAAGCTTGTCAAACCACATGATGTAATCATTAAGTTCTTCCATTTTTTGTATATTTCCTCCGAATGTATAAATAATTGAGCATAGAATAGCTGAAATCTAAAAAATAGATGTGGCTAACATAAAGTCCCAGAATCTGCATACAGTATGCAAATGAAAATTGTACAGGAATAGTGTCATAATTACTTTAGTTAGCCAGAATGCATTCTTGACTTCTAACTTAACATAAATTTAATGATATAGTTCAGGTAATTTACTTTTTAATTCTTCTTCACACATAAATTCTAGTAATTTAACCAAAGGAATTTAGTCTGAATAAATATAATAGAGAAGAAACTTAGGGTTGACCATCAGTTATGCGAGGAATTACAAACTTGAGTCAACTTATTTATTGTTAATTATTAGAGTAAAGCCGACTAAAAAATTCATTCCTTAACAATAACCTAGTTTAGGAAACAATTTTGAAAGTTTAATTAGTACTCTTTCTAAATCTTATTTACCTTCACCATTCTCAAAGTATCTAATATTCTTAGCTGTCACAGTTCGATGCGTATCTTTTTTTATTGAAAATGTATAAAATTCATTTTCTTCAAGACAGGACAAATTATCAGCAAATAGTTTGAATTTTGGAGTATACGCCATTAGTTACCAACACGACCAACGAATCCTTTATTTTGGTGGTCCTTAAATAAGTTTAATTCTAACATACACATAGAAAATACCTAAATTCTTATTTTTTCAAAATGTAAAAATTTATGATAACCATATCTAAATTCGATGAACAATACGGATAGTTCCCTCTATACTCCCCTAAATCTTGAGAATTAACTATTGATATTTTGCTTTGCTCGACGTCATCAACATCATCAATCATTGATATGAATTCAGTTGAAACACCTGATTTCTGATTCATCTGACTTATTAACACTGACTCATGAAGACACTCAAGCCAATCATCAAGGGAAGAAGATTAGACCTGCTAATCTTATTGAATTATAATCATTGATTATTTATCAATTTTCTGGTCATCCAATCTAACAAGTCCTTAAACTTGGCTAACTTTTCTTTAACGCATTTCATCTTGTAATTTAGGGGATATTTCTTTTTTATCCCCTGCACAGAGTGTTTAATTTCCCATTTTGTATAATTATTAAAAATAAGACACAAAGGATTCTGTGGTTGAAAAAAATATATCAAAGATTTATTATAAATAAGTAGAAAAACATAAACATGTGAAATCCTATATTAGATCATAATCGAAAAAAGAGTTGATGCAAAAATAAAACTTTAATAATTGGTGATGAATAATACAGACCTCATTGTAATAAACAGAGAAAAAATAATTTCAAATATATATATAAGCAGCAATAAATTCGATTTTTTCGCAATCAATTAACTTTTGTGAAGTTTTGCATAAATATTTAATAATATTATTTTGAATGAATAAGAAATATACCTGGAAGGAGGTTGGAGACAATGCTAAACATGGTTGGATAGTGATTGGAGATTCAGTTTATGCCCCACAAGGCTTTATGGATACTCATCCTGGTGGTCCTTAAGTTATTAGAAATCAAGCTGGTAAAGATGTCACAAGATTTTTTCAAAATATGGGTATTTTTGGGTGATCTATGAAGGCCATTCTGACAAAGCCAAAGACATTTTGAAATCATTAAAGGTAGGAGATCTTGACTAAACTTCAAAGCCAGCTGATTGGCAAGTTGATAAAGATTAAAAGCTTGTTGCCATCTCTACACTATTGTTAATCTTGGCTTTTGCTTTTGTATATTTTTTTGTGGTTGTGAAACAATGATATCAGCATGAAAAAATCAATAAATTTATTATATATCACTTCATAATCCTGGTCTATTTAATAAATCCAACACAGGTTTTCTTATTTCTTGAATAATTTGGTGAACATTTCTCTAATTTTCATTCTTGCATGAATTTATTAACTACTTAACTATAATATATTACTTTTTCGTAGAATTCTTGCTAATTATCTTATCCTAATAATATTCCATAATGATCAAATTCCAAAGAATCTGTCAAAATATTTAGAACTGGTAGCAATTCTTAATCATTTTAAGTAATTTATTGTTTCATTAAAGAAATATTGGCTGCATTAGTCTCCATTTGTGCTAAAGCAACAAAGTTCTAGTTCAAGAGTAGTCTATCTAATATGTAATTTGAAGATCTGTATCTTCTGAATGCTAATAATGTGAAAAATTTCTAGGAAGCAAATAGTTCGAAAGTCAGTTGACAAAATTAAAATTATGAATATGGATACTTTTGTAATTCAGATTACAAAAGCTTTTCTTTAATTTTAGCTACATGATATCCAAAAATATGGAATGGATTGCCAACATTACCCTGTGTTAATGGGCCTAACTCTTAAAACATTGATTCAGGGTTTCCCATGAAATATTGACCTAAATAGTAAAGAACAAGGTTTTAATTCTAGATTAATAGAATAAAATACTTTCTTGACATCTAAGATGATCTCTAAATAATCTTTTTATTTCTATGTTCTATTACTCTTGTAGAAGGATGACAACCAAATCAACTTTTCTTAAATTTATGGCATGCCTGAAACTTTCAGGAATCCAAATCCTCCAAAAACATCTCTTAGGGATTCTGCCAATTGTGTACATGCCTCAGTTATATAAAGGGAATAAAAGTCAACAAATTTCTTGGATGCCTTTCTTCTCGGCTTCTTTAGAGCTATATCTTAATAAAATTCTTTCCTAGCCTCTGCAGTACTTACATAAAACAGTATTCCAAAAGAAAGGGCATTAATTAATCGAGTAAGTGTTACTTAATATGTTAGGATAGATCTTTCACTTTTGTCATCTGTTGATCTAAATTATTTTCTCATAGAACAATATTTATAGCAAATATCAGCTGCTTTAAGTAATGCTCGTAAAGCTACTTAGCAATCCTCAAATCCTGTATGGGATTCCCACTCTGATATTAATTCTAAATCTTCTTAAGTAACCTCTACATATTGTAAAACACTTGATCCATTAAATTGAATGGCAAAATTATGATAATTGGATAGAGTTTTACCAAGCCATTTCTCATTCACTTAATTATTTTTCAAATTGATGAGGGCTAAATAAAATTTTGATTGATCTTTGCAAGTCACCAATGCATGATCACCAAACCATCCTTAATAATAATTTCCAACTTTATAAATGCCTTCTTAGCTATGTAACGTAGCTTTTCCATTGTCAATTTTTATCTAAGTTGACAATTCATGTTGCTCAAAAGTTCCTGTAAGTTATTATTCAGTTGATAATAAAGAAAGCAAAATCTTCATGGAATTAGCAGGAGCTAAAAGTTTCCCTAGATCATTTTTAGCAGATATTGTTTTTAGGATTCTTAGATTTAACAATTAGATTTGGAATACTTTAGCAACTGGGGCTGAAAGCAGGTCTCCAAAATATTAAACATAGTTCTCTGCCTAATATAACCCACCCTTGCTCTGAATAAACTTAATTGTTTCACTCAATTGTAATTTATCAAATTCCAATTATTCTTTAAGATTAGCTGAGTGATGGGAAATTTGAGTGTGTATTTTTGTGTTTTGTTAGAAATAGTTTTTAAATTCTTAACATGTCTGAAAAGCTGGTTATCCTCTATAAATAAGAAAAGTTAGTGATTATTTAATCACTTGAAGATCTTCACTATTCATAATTAAATATTTAGTATATAAAATTCTATATACAACACTCATTTTATGTTCTCCAGGATGCATCCAATAAAGTTATCAATTGTTTTGCTTAGTTTCTATTATTTCTTTTTACCAACAGTCACATAATTGCAATAAAATTCCATCCTGTTGTCCACTTCTTTGAGTATTTATTTGAAGAAATCAAATATCTTACCAATATAAACACAGGAATTCGTTAATAGTCTTTTGTTTAGGGGATTAAAGATTGTGATAGGTAATTATGGTAAGCAGTAATCACTGATTTTAAAAAAGAAACTAACATAACATAATCTAATACCTTGGTTCAGAAGGAGAATAGAATTTATGCAAACTCGGTAACCCAATTCCTAATTCAGCTGGATTGAATTCACTTGTATAGAACTGAATAAAATCTATGAATTATTCACCAAGTTATTCTGGATTAACTCTTCTTTCTTTCAAATAAGCATAAACCATTATAATTAAGGAATATGAGGATAATCCACCTAGTATAAATATTAATGTTACCTGTGTATGATTCAGATAACCCCATTTTTTTGGTTATAGTTTTTAGTATAAGTACTAATTATTAAATAGAAGGATGCTCCTACATCCATTAAACAACTAAATCAGTAGTAGCCGATCCTAAGTGGCACTATTGATAGCCATTTCCATTGAAATTGAACGAAATGTCAACTTTTATTCCATTTTTTAGTTTTTGTTTAATTGTTTTCCATTTTTAGATCTATTGATCATCTAAATTTATTTTTCCATCTAAATCATTTTAAATTATTGATGGATCAATTTCTAACTTTATAACTGGTACAATTGAATTAAATACAGCACTTAAATATTTATGTCAATTTACTTTGATTTTACAACCCATTTTCTTTTCGAAAATGCAAAAAATAAATTATCAAATGGAGTCTTTAGCATCGTTTTATTATAAAGTTCAAAACCATTGATTCCTATATCAATATCCGAATCAATTAGAGCCATACCGGTAGCACATGAACCAAATAATCTAAAATTGATTGAAAATTTACTTGATCATTCCATCAGGAATACCATAAAAAACATTTTAGATAACTTTTTTGATTCTATCAAAGGTCAATATTCTAAAGGGTAACATATTATCATATTCCTTTAAGATTCCATCAGTGAAATCTATAATATCTAAATTCATTTATTCGAATAGTTTTTGTCTTCCTTTCTTTTATATGCTTTCCAAACTTTCCTTACTACTTTGTTCATTAGTTGGGGCTTATGCTTTTTCAGACTTATTTTCTCTTCTCTTTTTTTTTAGTGGTGAAGTTGATTCAATCGATTATGAGAGATTTAAGCGTTTCTTCTAAGAACTTTTGTCATCAGTTATTTATTCAGTTGGTTCATTGTTCATTATTTCAGTTTCTTATAAGTTCTAAGGTTTAATGGTTTCCTCTTATTATTAAATATCATTATCCAACCTCTCCTATTATAAATTATATCGTTTTATCTTAATTCTACATATATTCTTTTTTATATTTTGAGTTTTTTTTTCTCTTTACTTTTTTTCTTCATCAGAAGTAGATGAAGTTCGATTTGAACAATGACTTTTTATTGTTTAAGCCTAAGTTTCGATCGAAAATCTAGTTATTTCCGATTAAGGGGATTGTAATTATAATTATTCATCTCTACTTTCAGGAATAGACTTTTATTGGTATTTAGATTTCTTTTTAGCTTTTTTTTATTTTTAGAATTCCTCATCAAAAGCAGCTTCATCCACTAAAGACAAACAGGTGTTGCTCACTATTGTATTTTAAATCTATTGAACGAAATTAATTAATTCATCGCCCACATGTACATCAAAATCTTAAATGAAAGCTTCAGAAATTTAAGTTACATTTTATTCATTAATATATCCATTATTAACAAACTATATTTCAGAATTAAATTCATTTTGAAATTTTACGCTTGAATTTATTTCACTAAATTTATGTTAATCAATACCTTTAGTTATCACTGTGATCCCATGCTGATGGTGTATTTGGGGGGGTGGAATAGGATTATGCAATGTTATTTTATGAAAATGATCTTTAGAAGCGTAAAATATTTGATTCTTGCAAATTTTTGCTAGACAACCTTCTATTCAATTCAATTGGGTCTAATCCTTTGTAATGCTCAATCTTGCTGAATCTCTTCTTCTTCTTTTTTTTATCCTTTTTAAGTTTGTTCTTTTTCTGCATTTCACTATTAATTAATTCATTTTCTAAATGCTCTTAAAATAATCCACGAACTATTTTATAGAATTTTTTCAAAAAATATGTTCTTTGTTCAACCAAATCACTCATATTCGAGATAAGCATTTGGGTTACAAGAGTTTAATCAGTGTGGCATTTTTGATAGAATGCTGAATAAACTTCTTAGTAAGATTTCATTGTTTTTATGGCAGTACCTTAAAATATACTTTTATAGAAGGTATGCTCGATTAAACTTGCATTTTACTAAATTTCTTGATAAATTTAATCGAAATAATATGTTAACTAGATATATTAATAGAACTACCTTTTCTTTATTATTGGCTATTTTCTTAGAAAAAAATTCTTATAATTCTGCATTTGTATTTTTTTCAGAGCTTTATCTCTATAATTTTTGTTTCCTCTTTTTTTCTCTATTAATTGAATAATTATAGGCTATATTTTTTTCAAATTCTTTAATAATCCAAACAGCGCAGCTATGAAAACTATTTGGATGAAACCATTAAGGATCATCGATTTTTTCCATAGTTGCTTTAGGTTGAATAGATAAAAAATGCTTATCGGAGAGGTCATCTAGGAGTTCGATAAATTGATTTAAATTTTCTAAATGAGGCTCAGTAATGTATAGTGTGTCCATAAAGGTTTCGTCATCAACAATTTTAATTTTCTCAAAGAATTCCTGCACAAAATACTTAGAATATTTACCTCTGCCTTTTAGTGTAGCTCCTTAGACTTCATAATAAATATATCATCAAATTTTGAGTCCAATCTAAATGTGATTCTACAAATTAATTTTATATTTTAACTGTTGACGTAGAGCATAATTTGAGGGAACTTGCAGCTTATCGTAAACATACATTTTCAAAATTGGAAATGTTTTTATTTGACCTTTTATCTAAAAAAGTTTATACAATTCACACTAATCCAGTGTTGTTAGCCTATATCAAAAATGATGGGTACCATTAAAGGATTTCTGACTTATAGGATGCAGTAGGTAAGCTCTATTCCTAAATAGGTTCCTGAAACATATATTGATAATAGGGTGGGCGATATGGATACAAATAATTGTAGGGTTAAAACAAATTCATTTAATTCTCTGACTCATATGACTAAAATAATTTTGAATGCTTACCTATAACTCAACACTTTGGTTCTGATAAATATGGTTTATTTATTTATATTATAATAAGAGAATCTTTCTACGTAATATATAATTTATTTATATAATTGAAGATTTACACTTCTTTTAGTTAACCTACTGCGGATTTTAACAATTTTATAGAAGTAATCGAAAATTCTTCACAAATTAAGGAACACTTTTATATAATTATTATAAATAATTATTATTCTGAATTTCCAATAGCACTTATTCACAATAAATTATTTTCATCTATAACAAAGTTGATCTGTTAGGTTTACTCAGTAAACACTTTTTTTAGAGAATTATACACAAATTATTTGTCAAGTTCGTAGTTCAGCCTTTTATTCCTCTTTCTTTGGCTTCTTTTAAAAATAATTCTTTCTTAATCAAAATGCAAACATCGATGAGGTTAAAATTATTATTTTACTTATTCTTTTATTTATGTTAGTGGACAATTTATACACATATGATCATCAGCTGAGCAAGTATAACATCTAATATTTAAAAGATGATATTTTTATTTGAAAAGAACTTCATATTTTAGACTTTCGAACAGTTATAACTATTTATAATTTTTCTTGATAGCTTTAAGAAAGTTTTCTCTTTCTAAATACACTAATAAAACATGCTTTTTACTTTTGGCAGAAGCTAGAATATATGATGATATTACCTTATCGTTTCATTCCAGTAAGAAAAGAAAAATGGCCAAAGCATTCATTTTTCTTCAATTTGGCTATGAATAGTTCCTTTTTGTTAGATAATGGTATGTTTAGAAACAGTTATATTGATCCATTTTCTATAAAATACAGAGAGCAATCCTCATCGTATTCATTATCGAAAAAGATATTTTCATTTGCACTGAAAAATATCTTTAATTAGTTAATCAATTAATACCTCTTTGGATCGATGAACTATTTCTTAAATGATGTCATTATCGAACAGGCTCAAAAAAGATTGCTTAAATATTTTAGAATATGCTTATTCCATTAATTAGTTCTTTAAAATTCTTGGTAGAAGTTCAAATGTTTATTATTCAAGATCGACATTTCGATAATGAAGAAACATCTCACTATAATGCATATAGGATAAAACCCTATTCCTTACATCCTTTGAAATACATTTTTATTTCATAAATGTATTTACAGCGATTTTTTTTCTGATGTATTAGGATTTGCTTGACGAAACACGGATTAAGGCAATATTGTTTATATTGATTGCAGCTATCATTATTGCAGAAATTAAAGCTAAATCATTAATAAACCATTCTAAATTATTTAGTGGATATATATCACCATACCCTACTGTCGTAATCACATTAACAGCCCAATAATAGGATAGGACATATTTTTTTCTATAATCTTCAGTGATTATTGACCCAAAATGGCTTTTTGGATCATTTAGCCAAGTTTTATCACCTGGGTAATTATAATAGATATATTCTCCTCCTGCAAAGAACATACAAGCCCAAAAATGTTAAAGATATAATACTTCCAAAAACATTTTAATAATCAGATAGAGTTTATATTTTTAAGAATATATTTTTAATCTTTCTTGAATTTCTTTTTCTATTTTAAAAAATGGAACAGCTTTAATCAGAATAAATAAGTAAATTATTGTGTATGTCGAAACAAAATCATAATAAAGCAAGATAAGTACTGGTATAAAGTCATAAAAGAAGAAGGTTTTCAAATAATTTATGCAGATTTGTTTTCTTGATTTTATGAGTGCTCCAAAATAATAAAAATCGAGATTAAATTTTATAATGATATCGAATGTTAGAATAATCTAAATAAATATATATAATACCATGAAATAATATCTCATTCCTCTGAAAAATGGGTTCAATTTGAAATTTTCATAATCTCTATAAAAGAAGATAATGAGGGGTACTAGATTAAACAAAAGCAGAACATTAAAAAAAATAATTAATTCCCAAACTAATATTGTATAACCTGAGCATGAGATTGTTGGAATAGTTCCAAAGAGAAAGAAATTCTTCTTTTCGCAGCTAGCTTCTTCTATGACATCTCTTAAAATCTTAATTGGATTTATTTTAGTTTAAGTAATTGTAAGGGCAAATGGCTCAATATTAATTTTTGGATATGGTTTGCACTTTTTATCAATGTTTAAATTTGTTTGGTCATCAAAAATTTAAAATTTGTATTATAAGAAGTCTTTTGGTGAATTTTGAGTATCATGCCTTCGACTAGTTCTTTAAAAGTATTTTCTTTATTAATTTTAATTCACTTCAAAATCTTTGATCATTTCTCTTATATTAATCTACTAACATTCTTATGTTAAATGTTGTGTGCTTTTGCACAAAAGACAAAACAGCCCTATTGTTTCAAGTTTTTATTCATAAATTACTTAGTCTTATATTTCTTAGAATTTTTAGTAATCTTCAAAAGAGTTTTAAAGACATTGAATCAAATCCGATCTTTTGATTGAATAAAGTGTCACATAACTTTCTGTTTTAGCAACTTTAGTCTTTAGTTCAAAACCAGTAACAAATTCATAATTACCAAAACATCCACCTTATCCAATTTACTTAATTAAAACGCCATTCAATGATTAACTAACTTAACCAGTGACGACTATAAAAAGTCTTGGATCATCAATTGGTTACTCAATATATTCTTGTGCTCCAAAGTGTAACTAACTAAATATTTAGAGTACCTCTCTTATCTTACTTCCAATTTCTGAAATACACTGTACAGAAAATCTATTAAAGAGCCATTCTATTTTTAATAATTATGTTTAATAGGCTTGAAATAAAACTTTCTACTAAAGTACTTTTGGTATTTTAGTTAAGACGCTCTAAGCAGACTCTTGATCTCTTTTCCTGAAATCCAAGAAATATTACTCTAAGAACACTGTGACTTAATTTTAGACATCATTTGATATTTGTTTTAATTTCATAAATTTTTTGATAGCATGTAGATTGGCATCATAAGGATTAGCTTAATCTTGCAACTGCAAAATGAAAGAAACTGTATAAACAATTAGAAACATTTATCCAAAGAGGGCAAAATCAGTGATGAATATTTCTGCACTATTTATTGGAGTGATATCTCCATATCCAATAGATGTTAAGGTTTCGACGGCCCAGTAAGTTGAAATTATGTATTTCGTGTTTTTTGTCTAGTCCTCTACAATTATTCCACTGTAACTATTAGGAAAATTCAACCAGGATGGTTCATTTTAATTCAATCCAATTAAACCCACCAAATAAAAAATGCATCCAAAAAAGTTAAAAATAAATAACAGTATGACCATTAATCGCAATATTTTGTATGTAAAGTAAAATTTAGAATGATGAATCAATTGTTACTAAGTATAAGTATCAGCATCAACCAGTGATATTACCTTCAAAAATACAAAAATATCAATATAATGGGGTAAATAAAAAAATGTTGAGAATAAAATTAGGAATGCTGGTAGGAAATCAAAGGCGAAGATAAATAGTAAAAAGGGCTTAGAAAATTCATATTTCCTACTGATCAATTTTCTTTTGTCTATTTTTGATTGTACATTGAATTTTATGAAAATATCTACGAATAATACAATCTAGACCATATTATGATCAACAATATTACAATAGTTATTAATCTAACCAGAAGAAATTCTGTATGCTTATTTTTAAAATGTATAGATTTTTATTCAAACAGATCTAAAGATATTTATACAATGGCAAGCAGACTAAATATATTCACTACAGTTTTCCATAACACATAGCTAATTCCTTTAGTGAATAAAGTATTAATTTTCTTCTCATTCTCAAACATTAATTAATAAAATTAATTTATGGAATAAACAATTATTAATAAATATCAAGTCTATCGAAAATTGCTCAGTCAAACTTTAATATTTATGAACTCAATTCTTTTATTTTCGTGAGCAGTAAACAACATTTCTGACTAACTATCATATAAAACTTTGTTGCATCCATAGGGATTCACAGTTATTTCTTGAACTTTTTTCGGATTAGTATCTAATTTCCATATTGAAATTTTTCCTTCTTATTCAAAACCCATCAAACCAAGTATGATAAAAGATTCTGGACCAAAACAAACAGATTGAATTGGATAATCTTCCTCAATACATTTAAGTTCTTCTAATTTTGGATATTACCATAATTTAATGCAATTGTCTTTTGATCCGCTAATTAATAAACCTTCTCCATCATTTTGAGATTTTGATAATAAAGCTAAACATAACACCAAATTTTTATGAGCAGGTTTCTCTAATTTTTTTGCCATAATTTAAGTGTCAAATATTTGAATATTCTTTCCAGAGGTTAGTATTACAAAATGTCTTTCAGGTATTAATGCACCAACTCTACCATTAGTTTTATGAGAGTGCTTTAATTCACCTTCAAAGTCCCATAATTTTAAGGTAGTATCGTCTGATCCAGAGGCGATCAGTTGATTAACAAAGCCTATACATCTTATTCTTTCAGTATGACCCTCACAAACACGAAACATTTGCCAATGGGGTGAAGGTTTCCATATTCTAACTGTCTTATCTGCTGATCCACTGGCTATAATCCTTTTTTTGAAAAATGCTACACAAAGCACTTGATCGGTATGATCTTTGAGAGTCATTTTCATTTAATATGTCTTTCTAAATATTAGGAATATCTATACTTATCCCATATTTTAATGGAACAATCTCTAGAGCATGATATCAATTTGTCATCATCCATGAAACATAGGTCCTTAACACTTTTATCATGGGCTTTCAAAGTTTATGTTTATTCAATCGAAAAGGGATTCTATAAATTAGGTGTAATCTTAACTTATGGGAGTGCTACAGATCTTAAAATAATATTATAAGTTACTTCGAACTAATCATAGATGTAGATGGATCAGCAAAGGATCTATCATTTTAAATAACTGACAGACTCTATGAAGGGGTTGCCAATGGATTTTAAATAGGACTACGATTAATTTCTGAAGCTGAATAAGTGTTACCAAAAAATCCTTTCTATTAATCATTTCGACTTTTTTCTTTTTGGAAATCGAAAAACTATTATTTCTCCTCCTTTTCAGACTATTATAAACTATTTATATTAATAGTAGGGTTTGAAATTTAAGGATGGTCAAATGATTCATTTTTGGGACTAATAAAAAGATTGAGATCAGGCTATGATTATTACTCTTATTAAATAAATTTAAAAACACTTTGAGGTTAATTTTAAGGTGATTTTGAAGCCATAGTTTAATTTTGAGGAGATTTTGAGGTGGGGACCTAATTTGATGGAGATTTCAAAATGTAAGATTTCGCCTCAACAGGTGATTTATATAAAGTGTCGATGGACATAGGAGACACATGTGTATTTTCGAGTTACACATGCTCATGTGGAGGTTGGAACATTTCAAAAGAAGCATTTTATGATTTTTCCTATGGCTTCGATTGATATCCATCAAATTAAAACTTTCTCTCTGAAGATCTATCCATTTCGAAAGGTCTTGTTATTTTAAATGAATTTTGTGTATCCTATTTGCTTCTGACAGATTATTAGGAATCTTATTCAGTGAAATAATTTTTTAATTTTGAATTATTAAATGATCCAACAGGCATCAGATCCCTTTACATTAATTGTTTTCTTATTGGAGAAACACTTAATTTTTTTTCTTAAAATATTCGTTCTTTTGATTTATTTGATCTATTGGATTATTCTTCTGATAGGATATCTTTATCAGTTGATAGTGATGGTTTATTTAATATGATTGATTATGATTGAGATTATTAATGACTTTGAGGTTAGATTTATCGTGTAGGAAGCTTTGAAAAAGCCTCCTTCATTTATGTTTCTATATCTGTAAGTTACGAATAAAACTATGCTAAATATTCTCTGTCTTTTAATTAGTCTCTTTGAACTAATTCCACTATCTTTGATTGAAATTATACAATACTCATTTTTTCTGTTTTCAATTGATTTACAATAACTTTTTTACGCTTCTCATCAATTAATCCAACATCAATCAATAGTTAGGATATTTTACTATGAAAAAAGGTTTTCATCGATTCTAATTTCTGAAGAATATTCATTTAGTGATCAATTTATAATGCTTTGTATTAATCATTGACATATGTTTCCAAATTTTTTATTAAATGTTGATCATGGGTGTCTATACACATATCACAAAGTGGTCCTTTACGAGTACAATCATGCTGCAAACATACTTAAGTATATAATAATGAATGCAGTTAACAATAATATTACATAAAATATTAAATAAAGACCATTGTAATATTTTTGACATGATCTCATTAAGAATTATTAAAAAAAATTAATAATGTTTTCAGAGCGATCAGTCAGAGTTGCATTAACGTTACCAAAAGTTGAAGGGAACATTAAATTTGATACTTAAGTACAATGTCAATCATCTAGATCAAGTATGACTTAATTATTTATTTACAGGAATAATATCGATCAACAGTAAACCCTAAAATTCTGCTTCTCGATTTCATAAACATGCATTAACTTAAATTCAATCACCTAAATGCATATAACTCTATACTCCTATGTAGGAGAGTAAGAGGGCAAAAAGATTGAAAAACATCCCTTATTAGTTGAAATATTTCACTCCAAACCTACCAAACAAGAACTTCAAATCTAGTCATCTAATGAGTGAGGAATTATTAAAGCATCCATCTGAGGCTATTGATAATCAAAATAAATGGCAATTGAAAACACACATAAGTAGATAAAATAATGTGTTCAGTTTATTTAAAAGAAATGAAAAATAGGATCATGATTAGGATGAAGACCTTTAATTGCTTAAAAAGTAAAACTTTCTCAACATAGAAAATGAAAAATAAAAAGTATATACAATCTAATCATAGAGATATCGTAAATATAAATAAGCCACTTAAAAACTGATTGAATAGTTTTCTCAAAACTTTAATCTCAGGGTCAAAGCAGAGTGTGATTATTAGTGAATCGATTTTGATTATTTTGTTTATAACTATTATTAATATTGAAGACATTATGCTGTCTAAATTTGTAAAATTTCAAGCAACTGTTGGTAAATAGTATAGAAAATTATAGAGAATAGAGACAAAATTCTTAAATTTATATAAAATTGGCAATTATTGTAGAGCTACTTGATTCTTGGAATTAATAATGAAGAATCAGAAAAAATGTTTTATGTTTATTGTATATTTGATAATATATTTAGAAAAAATATACATTTGTAGAAGATTATTCAGGCTTGGAAAGAGTTTCTAGACAGTATTAAATATTCTCGAAAAATAATAAGCATAAAATCCAAAAAGGAATTTCAATTAAATACCTCATGCAGTTAATGAAATGTCGACTTATTCAGTCTATGTGTTTTACTTTTTTTTTCATCTACTTGAAAATATTATGGTTATTCATTAAATTGGATTTTTTGAAAAGAAATTTAACCATAAAATTTTGAAGATTGTTTCCCATATATTTTGGACATTGGGATTGTTTACATAATTAATATTTTATTTGAATCGACTAAGATCTACATTTAGAAGGTATTCATAAAATGTTATTAGAGAGAGAGTCAGAATTAAAGTAATAAATATAGAATGGAATGACAAATGGTGAGTTTTTGCAGGCTCTAAGGGCTTTTTCAAATGAAAGATATCAATATGGATTACTCATACTCCGCATTATTGGAGATCTTGCTTGTGCTATGTAAAAATCCTAAATTCCAGAAAAATTAGTACATATTTTACTTAAATAAAGCTTAACACTCGTTTCAATAGAGGTCTTGTTGCATGTGGAGGATTAATGAGTTCTGTGATTTAGATCTATTTATAGGCAACTAAAGAATAGAAAAAGCAGAATGTCGTTGAGATTTGATATTAGTGAAATTAATAAATATATATATAATGAAAACCATTACCTGCTATTTTATTGTATCACTGCTTATGTCTACAATATCATGTGTAATAAAGTTGGAAGCAATTTATGCAATAAGATTAATTTGCTGTTGTTTAAATTTGGTTGCCATTAAACTAAATAAATGGCTAACTCTTGGAGTTCTGGTTCATAAATTTATTTTGCTGCTAGAAGGGGTTTTTGCAAGACAAGCAGAAAATATTACTTTGTTTATTATTGATTAATAGTTTATGGAACCAATTTTTGCATTAAGGCATTTTATTCTCCTTTGGCGAGTATTTAATGGGGTGGGGTTTTTCATTTTAACATATCTTTAATATCATGAAGACGATTCCATGAAACTTTTTAGAGTTTTCCTCATTCCTACTATGTAATTGATACCACAATTATTATCCTTTATTAAATATTATTATGTCCAAGTAACTTTTACTGAAGAAAAAAAATCGAATATTAGCCCAAAATTGACCACAAGAGAATATATAAGAATCAAATCGAAGGTAGACCAAGATTCTAATTTCGTTTAACTTGATTTAGGATCAAATTTATCAGGAGATTTAAATAGATTAATTAAAAAAATAACCTATAATTAGGATTAGTAATTTGTCATAAAAGAAATAAATGCTTATCAAGAAGCTGTTTGGAGGTTAAGGATGAATGCTATGCCTGTAGGAATATGTATTATCAACAATGAGCTTAATCCAAAGTTCATGAATAAGAGTCTTCTCAATTTAATAAACAAAACATTTTTTCAGGCAGCAGATGGCAACTTTGAGATTCTGTCTCATATATTCATGAACTAATTATAATTTAAGAAAATTCACTAGCCTGGTTTATTAGATTGGCCTCAATCAGCTTAATAAAGGAAAGAATCTGGCAATTACTATAAATAATCAATATCATTAATAGAGGATGAAGTATAAACATATACATTGACAGAGGTATTTTAAAAATTAGAAGAAGGCAGCTTTAAAAAATCTCTTACAGATTTGGATAATACTTATCATATTTTAGAATTAGTGTCTATATTTGAGAGTCCTATTCATAATTAAAAATAGATATTTTTGGATTGTAAAGTACTGTTCTATGATGAGGAGAATATTGATTTTATGGTGATTATATAAGACTTTACTAAATAGAATGAATTATTAAAATAAGAAGAGAAAAATGTATTTAAGGGCAAAGTAGTACAATCGTTTTCCCATGAACTTAGAACACCTTTAAATAGTGCAACTATTTTTATAAAATCTGCCTTATAAGATGCTAACCTAAGTTAACATTCAAAAATGCAATATTTATAACCATGCTTATAAGCCTTAAAAATATAAAACCATTTAATCAATGATATAATTGATTTTAGTTAAATTAATGCGAAATTACTTGTCTTAAAGTTTACAAGCTTTAAAATATAATAAATAATAGATGAAATATCGGAATAATTTAAATTTTAGTTTTAATTTAAATTATTGGGACTTGCATTTGAAGTAATAAGCCCATTATCTGTTACAACAGAAATAAAAACAGATTATTAAAGATTATTGTAAGTTCTAACAAATATAATATAAAATTCATTAACATATTCTGAAAAAGGATATGTTCTAGTAAGAATTAGTTGTATAGACCTTTATGAAATTAAATTTTCTATTCAGGATGAGGGAATCGGCCTAACTTAGAGTCAACTTTAATGTATTGCAGCTACTATCAATTAAGAGTAATAATAAAAATAGTTTAAATTGTGGTAAGGATTCGGTTTGATCATATGTTAAATGCTCCTAAGATATATAGGACCATTAAATTAAAATAGTATTCTAATAATGTCTGAAGGATAGGATAGAGGAACAAAAGTTTCATTTATAGTTTCTAATCATATAGTTTCATAAACGAATGAATAAGCAATAAAGAATTAAAGAACATTATCAAGATAGTTAAGTTTACCAACATTGAGAGCAGAGCAGGGCCTTATTATATTAATCAAATCCAAATCACCTAGCAAAATGTTGTTAGCCAAAACAGAATTCGATGATTGTGATTTATCAAGCTCTTTCGTTCACTTAGATGATATGATGCTTACAATCTCTCAGTAAAAACTCACTTATAATATGCTATAAGAATTGAATTAATTGAAGGCAAAAAGAACACCAATATACTCTTCAACTTAAGGTCTTTCGTATAGGAATTCTGCAAGTTTTGTTAATAATTGCTGTAATACAATTTTATCTGTGGATGACGAAGTCTTTAATCAAAAGTCTTTGTAATTGTTATTGGGTCAAAAGGGACTGGAAGTTGATATTGTATATCATATACATAATAAAGTTAGGTATTTAATGGAAGATAAGCAATAGAAAGAGTCATGAAACCTCGAAAATGCTGTTAAACATGTTTAGGATATAGGCTAATCCTTATGGATTGTTAAATGCCTATAATGGATGGATGGTAGACTACAAGAAGATTAAGGGATATGATGGAAAAAAACCTGATTCCAAAAGTCCCTATAGTTGGTTTGACAGCTTTCACGAGCAATGAAGATATCGAAAAATGTAAGATAGTAGGAATGCATAGCATACTTCATAAACCTTTAGAAATTGATAAGTTTAACGATATTCTCTAAGCACTTCATATTTATAATTGATTGATTTTATTACATTTTTGTATTAATTGATGAAGGTAAAGAATTAGCAATAATTTCGTGGTTCTACTTATTTTTTATAATATTTATGGGGAATATTTGTAATAGCGAATAAATCGATGAAAATTTATCGAAGTCTTTAAGGAACTCATATTTTCAAAGCACTGATGTATAACCATATGCACCAATCAAACCACTAGTAAAAGTGTAAGTTCTATTATAGATTTAAAATTAAATGGATGCTGAATATAGTCTACAGATTGGAGTGTGTTTTGACAAATCAGAAATCATAAACCAAGAGATATGCATCTAATAATGGTAAGGATTATTATGGAACCATGATGAAATGGATGCTCGTAAATCAATGGACTTGCAAAAAGCACTTTATATAATTCACCAAAATCAACCTGAAAGATTTGAAGAAGTCTTAGAATAAGCAGGAGGTGGATAAATACGATGGTTTGTATGGAAAACATTATTGTATTCTTGTATAAAACAGAAGCATAAAGCCATGAAACTTCGATAATATGACAGAATGTCTGTAATAGAAAGAGATGTAAAAAGAACTTTTCCAAGGTATGATTGTTGATTTCTATAAAGTCATCCTTTTTTTTAGTTGGAATCATAAAGTTCATAAAAACTAAGTTAATTGTTGCATTTAATTGGAGTAACATTTTCTGACATAGGGTATACGTAAGGGATGAATTTCGTTTTAGCCTTCATACTCATGTAATCAGGAGGAAATGTTGAAGAAACTTGGTCAGCAGCATTTATACTATTTTATTCTGCAAAATGGATGCTATACGGTATGTATATGAATGAGTTTCCTTTAATGAAATTAATTTGTGAAATAACAAAAGAACTTTTAAAATAATAAGATCTAGAACTTTACACTCATTATACAAAATTAGAAATTGATGATATTTATTTGTTGTGTAAATGGCAGTTTACGCTATATTTATACAATATTCCAACATAAGCATGTCTACATTTTTGGGATTCAATTTTATCTAAAGGGATCTTCATAATGGCTGCTATTAACTGTTAGCTTTTAATAACAATTAGATCTGAAATTCTTTCATATACGAGTTCATTAAGTTTCTTAGAGCTATCGTAATAACTTTAACATGCTAATTCTTTTAGTAATTACAAAGAAATTAAAAACAAGGCTACTCAATATTTTCCAAAAAAAAAGTTGATTTTGTCTTGCATTGCCAACATGAAAGGCAATTATGCATAAAATTCATAGGCTAAATCATTTTTAAGTCATGTAGAATAAAATTTATTTTAACCAAATTGTGAATAGAAATATTAACAATGGATGGAAAATAATATAAGAGATCATTGTTAATGATGATATATTTGTAAAAATCAAAATTTTATTGTTTCTTTATTGCTACTAATTGCATATAATTCTTCAGGAAACACAGCATGTCTACAATAATTTGATAATCTAGAGCTTACAGGTTGTTTTTTTGAAGATTTTATTTCTATTTTTGGGAATACTATTGAGACATCACAATATTCCTCTCTTCTTGATACTGATTTGCTGACAGACTCTTTTACACTTCTAACTATTGAGGTTGTTCTTCTTTCAGTTGAGTTTGATGCACGTTATGTTTTACCTTATTTTTCAATCATTCTCTACTCTTGTCTTTGCAGTAAATTAGCAAAGTTAGCAAATTCACTTAAAAATATTTTCTCATTTTGTTTTTTCGCTTTTACTTGAGCCACTTTCTATTTATTTTCTATAGTAATTTAATCTTGATATCTTCTGCGCAATTAAGAATACTCAGTGTTTTCACTAATATTGTCTAATTATTGTTATTATTATTATTTTTGAGTTTTTTTTGTAAATATTTAAATTAGATTATCTTCATTTTATTATTCTGATATTTTAGACTATTAAAGACTATTGTTTTATGTTCTAAATCTATTAGTGGTTATAAATTCAGTATTCGATTACTCTGTCCGTCTTTTAAACTTTGGTTCTTTAAATTTTAGTTCAGTGTTTTCAATTTATAAAATTGAGAATTTAACAGGTATTTAAGTCGATTTACTGCTCCCATCAACGATTGATTCAGGTTAAAGTTCAATTGAATTATTATTTATATTATTGGAGTTTATGGAACCATATTACTCATCACAAAAGGAGCTGCTTATAAATATGCCAGTCTGCATTTTTGGTGATTATCTCTGTGATTTAGGGGAGGAATACTGTGGTTTTTTATTTTATAAATTTAGATTAGTCATCCAGAGATATGTCTTTATAACACGACCAGTCTCACTAAAAAATTGCAATTGAACCTGGTTTTATTGTAAATTAAATTAATTTGCTTAAAATGAATTACTACATAAAATGATCTTTGATTATGGGCAATCATTTAATTTAGAGGATTCGAGTTTCAAAGATTCAATTTTGAACACTTTACTTATTTTTTCATAATATTTGTTTAAAAATGTCTCTTGTTTATGTTATTAACTTTCCCAAATGCTATCACTTAACATCAGGAGTGATGTACCATTTTATTTAAATTTATATGTAATTAAAGCTAAAGCTATTGCTCGGTATCTGGCTTCGCTTGTTGATGAATAGCAAAATCTAATATAATCTCTTTTATTAATGTGATCAAATGTAATTTTTGATCCCAGGTGTAACAGGCCATATATGTCATTCTTCTTTTGAAATTTTAAATCTATTAGAGACTCTTTTTGTCTGTTTTAGTATTATCTATTTCTGCAGTTCCATTTTGTGGTTTGTTATTCTTGCTTAATTACTGAATAATCTATCAATTTAAGTTCCTGTTGTGGGACAATTTAAATCTGTTTTAATAACCAAGTAGGTATGACTTATATTTTAAATTCATCAAATTGTTCAAGCGATTTAGAGAATGTTGATTAATTTTGATGTGCATAAGATTAAGAATAAAACTACAATCTGACAGTTTCATTATCAGAAACTATCTTATAATAGAAAATTACATACCGTGTTAAATTATTCCAAAAACTTTAACGAATATTGTTAATTAGATATAATTTCTTCTATTTTTGAATAAAATTCCATATCTAGATAAAGGTATTGAGTTGGTATTTATGAGGCATAAAAAGAAATTTCCTTAAAGAAATTGTTTCTATGAGTCCATCTTATTCTTCGAAACCATCTCTAAATAACGTAAATTGCTCTAGATTGATTAATTAATCTCATTATTTTCTTAAATTTCATTCCTTTTTCTTTTATATTCCACATCGCTCTAAAAAACTTTTATATTCTGCACACTGCTGCTATCTCAGATAGTTAATAATCAAAATAGATTTAAATTTAGTTATCAAGGTTTTTACGATTGTGCATGTATATTTTCTTCAGGACATTAATATCTGTAATTTCAACTTGTTAAAACTACGAATACTCTTCTTATTAGAATTTATCTATTCTTCTTAGTGTATTTTTGTATCGAGCTTATTCATTGGCACTTAATTTGTATTTTTTTTACGATCTCTTTACAGTGACAAATTGAGTAAAATGATATAAAAACTAATATTTAATAATATCTCTATTTTCTTAGGTTTCTTTATTTAATTTTCTTAATTCATGAAAATTATACAAAATAACTGACTATTTAATGTCTTTAAAAAGTAAAGGTATAAAGCTTTTATGCTTACATTATTTAATTAAAGGTAGTCTAATTGTTTTGATAATTGAATTTTTTGATTAAATATTGGTGATGTTTGAAAAAAGTTTTGCCTGTTGTTTTAGAAAATAAAATCTCTTAATATTCCTTGATTTTAAAAAGGATCTAATATTTTTGATTCTTTCTAAATTTTTAGACAATGCTTTTAATATCAATTTAGATGCATTTTCTATGATGTATTGTTAGAATCTTCTCCTTTTCATTTCTTTATAGGAGTGCAATACTTTGATATAACTTTACTTATATTAAGTGATAAGAATTCCACGAACTTCCTTGCGCTTAGCCAAGAACATACGCCATTGATTAACAACATTTTTTGCAATTTCTTGTTCATTAATTATTTACATTAATATATAATCATTCATAGTTTAACTTTACCTTCTGTTTATGGTAGTAATTTGTCCAGGCACCTCCATTATTTGAGTAGTAGTCCATGGGATAAACTTGTTTCCAGTCAACTTCTCCCAACATAACATACAATTCATATGGAGTTAATAAAGGTTTTTAAAATTAAACTGCCCAATCAATGGATAAACGGGGACATGCAATTTAAACGAACATATCTACTTAGTCTAATTGGTAGAGTTGTTCAAAATTAATTTCAGAGATTAGGAGAACGAAATATTTAACTGAATGTTTAATGAACAATTGTTCTATTCTTGTAAGAATTTAAGTGCTTCCCTATCTTCCAAGAGTACTTAATATTATGCATGCTATTTGTGGTTTCTATTTTTGACACTATAATATCTATTGATATCGTAGGTTCATCATTTTTGGATTATCGTATTTTTCAACTGTCAATCTATATGTATAAGGGTCGTATTGAAAGAATTCAAATTAAGGATTTTAGATCATGGTTGATTCCATATGAAATCTACCATCGCATATGAATATAACAATATTTCTTTGTTCATTTGACAATTCTAATTTAGGTGATGTGCAACCCAGAACCTCCCCCGAGGAACGTGGTTTTTCTTAAGGGACACAAATTTTATAGCCCTCTTACTCTAATTGCATCTTTAATAAATGAACAACAGTATTGAATTGAATGGTTCCAAGGAGGTTGTATTTGAGGTTTTTATCAGGAAAGTTTAATTTAAATGTTTCGAGCATATGATTTGTATCTAAATTGATCTCAACAAAAACGTAGAGAGTTTTAACATTAGTTTCATTTATTGGCACTAAACAACTATGCCCATAATGAATGATATAATCAACATTTAATTCTTTTGCAGTGAAATCATCAACACAACAGGCACCATAAGTGACATCTCCACTTATGATTGTTTCACAGCCAGTGAAGGTTGTAAAAATATCTGATATCATGCAAGCATATAATAATAGACCTTCAGGGAACTGCATATTGATTAAAATATTTTTTTTCTGCAACTTTTCCTATGTTTCAATGATTCTATAGAGAGTTTTATGGATTTCAAAGTTGTAGTGTTTGGGTAATTAATCAATAGCATTTTTGAGTCCTACATTGTTGAGGATGTATTCAGGTATTTGATTCAAGACCTTTGGTTTGTTTTATTATACATTTTGGATCATTAATTAATTAATTATGTTATACTAATAAAAGTTAAGTATGTCAAAGTTTGGAGAATCATTTAGAGATTTAACTCTTAGGTAAATGGAAATCAAGCCTTTTGCGATTTTGGAATGTCCTCAGCTTTGCACTTGCTAAATATGTATGAAAGATGTTCCCCGTGAAGTGAAAACTGAGAGAATTATGGAAAAAATTAACAAGAAACCCTTAGTTAAATAAAGAAGATTTTCAATATGCGAATTTAAGGATGACTTTTTGACAATTTGTATCATGTTGTAAAAATGTGATTCCGTTGTAAGGCCAATCAATATAAACATTATTGATACAGTTTTTTTGAAGAACAGAGAGTACACGATATTTGTTTACTATGATTAAGGTTTAAAATTCATAAAGAACAAGGCATTTTTTCACACAGAAATGGAGAATTTTATAGTTTAAAGAAAAATAGATTTTCTTCTTGATTGTTAGATACAATAAATCATTGGAGGTTAACATCCTCTAGTTAGTTCTGAAAAATATTATGAAAATACTGCATAAATAACTAATAAACTAAAATAAGTATAACTTATTATTTTATTCAGCAATTAAATGAGTAAGTAGCAACAGATAATATCATTGTAGCTAGGTATTAGACCAATGAAACAATATTATTGAAACGATATGATTTACATTAACACACAGTTTTATCGAAAACTAATACTATTTTTGATGGTCTACTGCATTTACAATTGTATCTTTACAATGAAAAATAAGCATATGAAGTAATAGAAATCAATAAAAGAAATCCAAAAGACTATTACATACATAAATATAATTATGTTAAAGATAATTAAATGTTCAGTGACATAGTTTGTGAATAGTCCTATTTAACGGATCCCTCTGTTAGAGGTTAAAGATAATGGGATAGAGAAAAGAAATATAGTGAAGGACTAGAATTATTTGAATACTTTAAATATACTTGCCATAAAATAGCAGTTTTTGTACAAAGTTTTCATAAGTTATCTATACTTGATATGGAAGTTCATTTTACAATTAGTATAACTAAAAAATAAACAAGATTACTCTAAACATGTTTCAATCATTAATGTTATTGGATTAAGAACTCAAAAAGCAGAAGATTCATAATGGGTTATAAAAATAGGTAGAACTTTAAGTACAGCAGAAAAGATTTAAATCAATGATATAAAAGTAACTGAATCAGAGATTATACAAACAACAGAGAGATCTAAAATGATTTCTAAAAATTTAGTGCCTTACACTAAAAAGTATATATATTTATTAATTCTTAGAATAATAGAAAAAATAAAACCAATAACTGCATAAGTTATCTAAAATAATTAATAAAATACAAGAACATAGGAGGCATTTTAAACCCTTAATCCTGGTGTTAATTAATCTCTTTGTGAACTATTAGAAAAATAAAATTATAGTAGTTTAATAAAGAATTTTCCAAAATAATTGAAGCGATATTAGAGTATGGAGAAGGATTCAATGATAAAAAGCAGAAATGAGAGTTAGGGTAGAACTACAAGGGAATCAGTTTTAGATGATTATTTAGGAAAAATGAAGTAGAGTAGAAGGAAAAAAATAGTTGTCGATTCTCCTTTCTTAAGGACTATTTAGAAAAGATTTTTTTCCAGAAAGAATTCAGCTGACTTTCTTTGATATTATTATGTTGGATACTCATTCCATTTTATTTTAACCTTCATAAGTAAAGTTCTAATATTTTTGACCAACACTTTCTCCGCCCATCGATAACGAATTTGGATCGTGAGAATCTAAAGGTTATTCAGTGAATTCAGGGTCAAAATTTGAAACATCGATTTCACTCTTTACCATTGGAATAAAAGGTGGCTTATAAAGTTTCTTTAGTAAGGTCTCCCAATTTACATTCAAAAACCATGGATGATCCTTAACTAAGATTAAATATATAATTTACTCTCCTAAGCACCTTTATTTCCTAATCTTTTATCAGGGTTCTTCTGAAATAGGCCTTCTAATAAAGATTTGCAAGCAGGCGTTAAACTGACTGGGTATTTTAATTAAGCGAACTTAATGCTTTCAAAAAGTTCTTCTCTATTTTAAGTGTAGAAGGGTGGGAATCCGGAAAGCATTTCATAGATTATGGCACCTAAAGTCCACCAATCTACGGGTTTGCCATGGCCTTGCTTGAGAAGTATCTCTGGTGCAAGATATTCTGGTGTTCCACAAACACTTTGAGCATCTTTGGATCCTTTGACATTTCTTTTTGAGAGACCGAAATCTGTAATCCTTATATACCCCTAAGCATCGATGAGAACGTTCTCTGGTTTCAAGTCTCTGTATATGATATCATGTTTGTGAATGTGTTCAAGGGCTAGTACAATTTAAGCAGCATAAAATCTTGCCTAAAGAATATAACTCAAATTACTTGATCTTCTGTGAAGACCTTACGTTTCTGGAGCAAATTAAATAATTCTCCCCCTGAGCAATATTCAAGAACAAAGAACAGTTTTGATTCACTCTTAAAAGCGAAGAACATTTTAATTATAAAGGGATGTTTGACTTCCACCAAAACGTTTCTTTCGACAAGGACATGCTCTTCTTACTTCCTCTTTTCGATGTTCTTTTTCTTTAAAATTTTCATAGCATATATTTGCTTGTCATCCTAATTTGGTTATGAATTTTACATTCTTCTTTACAAGAACAACTTTAGCGTAGGAACCCTTGCCAATGACAGTGAGAAGTGTAAAATGGTCTATTGTGATCTTCTCCATAATTATATTATAAGATATAAAATTCCGAACATCGGTATATTAATTTTTAAATTATTATGGATTCAATTTTTGGGTTATAGGGGAATGATTGGGTGATAGTAGCATGTGATGGCTCAGTTGCTCATAGCATTCTGAAGATCAAGGAGACAGAGGATAAAATTCTAAAACTTGATGATTAAAAGATATTTGGAATTTCTGGGGAAGGTGCTGCTAGAAATTCATTTGGGGAGTTGGTCCACAAAAATCATTGCCTCAATAGATACAGAACAGGAACCTACTACAGTACAAAGGAAGCAGCACATTTTATAAGGTACAATAATCTTAACATAGATCCCTATATGCTTCAGCTCTTAGATCTAGAGATGGGCCTTATTAATGCAATAGTTTGTTGGGAGGAATAGATTAAGATGGTACAGCATCTCTTTATTGGATGGACTATTTGGGTTCACTATAGAAAATTACAAGAGGCGCTTAGGGTTATGCAAATTATTTCTTATTGGGATTGTTGGATAATGAATACAGACCTGTAAATACCATTAATATGTAGAATTTGACTAAGCAAGATGGAGTTGAAATAGTGAAAAAATGTATTAAGGAATTGTAGACAAGATTTTTGATTGCCTAGAATAAATTCATTGTGAAGATTGTCACCAAAGAGGGAATAGAAGTATTGACATTGTGAAAATATTAATAACCCTAAATTAATAATTTTATTTATGATAATGAAATTGCTTTATCGATATAACACATTGTAGTCTATTTTCAAAAACAAGGTAGTTACCCATGAAATGACACAAATAGAAAAGTTTTGTTCATTTTTTGATTCAGCTATAGAGGATATTAAAGGGAAAAATTATAGTAATTTGAAAGATCATGTGACATAATTTTAATCATTTGATTTAGATTAAAACAATTGTTTAGCTCTTGATTGGTTATACAAGAATGTTTAGAATCATTAAACAATCATGAATTAATTTAATAATCTTTTAGCAGCTTAAATAATTGTTCTGAATAAAGGGGTGATTACAATTTAATAAGCAGAGAGTTTGCTGCGAATTATGGTTCGAATATTTATAATTACTATTACATGCTTGAGCCTAATGTTTATTTTTTGGGTTAATTATTGATGCATTTTCATGGTCTACAAAATAAATTTGGAACACTAACACCGGATGAAGTTAAAGTTTTGGTGATTGCTTGTGATTCCTTTAAATCAGAAATCGGTAAACTTTGGCCACAATACATAAGCACATATTTTTTCTATATTTCTCAGTTATCTATAAGTAAATTGTCCTTGAAACTATTTTTTGAAATCTATATTTTATGCACAATTAGAATATCAGAAGTGCTGGATGAATTTACAGAAATATAATTGAAGTCAATCTATTATTCAATTGGAAGACATGGATTCTATAATAAAAAACTAAAAGATCATCTTTTACAGAAAATGTCAGAGAATCCTAAAATTATTAGTGATTTGAATTTTTAAACTTAAATGAACCTTTTCCTTTGTGCTTCAAATCTTTTGTATAAGCCAGAATATCATGATTTATTTCAATAAAAAGCAATTCAAATCCTTAAAGTTAAAGGAGAGTTTCTGGAGAAGAATGATAAAATTTATACAATCTTTTTCCTTCAAGTCTTTAGATGCAATATATTTAATGAATAAATATGGGACTTTTTTTTTTCAATTTATAAAAAGATTTCACAAACCCCATAGTTGCTTTATTTATTTCACAGTTTAATAGAGTATTCATTTCTATTTAGTCCTAAATAGAAAAAATTTATTGAATAAAAATTGGCTCCTCATAAGGAGACTTATATGGAATCAATACATGATCAAAGGAAAAAACAATATAATCCTATGGAAAAAAATTTATCGAGTTAGTTGCTTGCAATAGGAATTGAGTATGAAGAGAGTAAAATAAGTATTTTTTTACTTATATTAGTTAATGGCTACGAAGTCGACTTCTATTTTCCTAAATATAATTTGATAATGGAAATCTGTGGACCTATTCATTTTAGTTTTAATATTGATGCTGAGGAAGGTGAACCTGTAATATTGGAAGTAAATAATAAAAAAAAGAAAGTTATTTTGGGGTAAAATTACAATGTTGTAACACAATAAAAAAAAAAATATTTAGAATCTTTAAATTATAATGTTTTGTATGTTAATTTTTTCACATTGAGGGAAACTAATATTCAAACATTACTTTTAAATCGTATCAAAGAATTAAAATGAGTTTGTGTATATGTATAATATCATATTTTAAATAAATCGCTATCTTATTGATCATCCTCATCAAAAGAAAATTATGTACAATACAAATCTATGATAAAAATATTTATACATATCTCCTCATCATAGAGATCTGATCTATACTCAGATTAATCTTCACCCAGCATAAATTTGTAGATTAATTATTGATTAGTTAGGTAATCATTTTTTAATAACTTTTCACAACTCAATCTATTTTCTGGTGATTTGTTTAGCATTATTCTAAGTAATTTGCAAGCATTAGGATCTTCTATTTTTGATAATTAATTTTCAGTTAAGCCTTCAAGAATTCTCTATTTGATATCATGTTCATTTAATCCAAATGGAGGTTTTCCAGTGAGCATTTCATAATACAAAATGCCAATGGTATAAACATCAAATGAATAATCGTATTCATAACCATTATTTTTAATTACTTCAGGAGGAATGGAGTGCAAAGTTCCACAAAAAGAATTTGTTCTTTCTTTTCCTATTTTCTTGGCATACCCAAAATCAATCAATTTCACTCTGAATTCTTAGGTAATGATTACATTTGATGCTTTAAGATCCCTATATATCCACCCTTACTTATGCATATAATCAAATGTTATTAATAACTAGATCAAGAAAAAATTGGCAAATCTTTAATTAAGTTTGCCTACATTTAACAATAATCTATGAAGTGGAATTCCCTTCTCAAAATTTAATATTAAATGGATGCATTATTCATCCTTGAATGTACCTATTCTAATTTAAGGTAATATTCAAACATTTTGTTCAATGATGCAAAGTTTAATTCAGTCAAAGCTTATCTCTCATTATAAAGATGCTCAATATGCTTTTTCGTTATTAAGGATTTTTAAAGAATGCTCTCTATATTGTGATATCATACTTTTTGCACAAATAACTGATTTTCATATCTAATTAAGTTTATGCATACGGTATCCTAGTGAGTGGTTGTAATCTAAGTTAAGACTTGAATTTTCTCTTGTTGAAATGTTTTAGTTTATTACATTAAATATGAAACCTAATAAATAAGAGCTTCTTTCAAAAATTATTTCATTCTATTACAATGAGGTAGATCAATATGAGAAAAATAATGACAGAGATCACTTACAAGCAACCAAAATTTAGGCTTACTATAGAATGTTCGTGTTGCATAGAACTTACATGAAAAATTAATTGGCTACTATAACGATCTAAAAATATTGTAGAGCGTATCTAGCTAGAAAGTTAGTAAAATAACGTTTAGCTCTAGCTCGTAATCAGAGAAATGTAATTGAAAAAGTTATAACTAGATTTTATATTATTCGCATTTGGCTGAGACTATACAGAGGTATTTTAGAGGGTACATCTTTAGAAAATATAAACATGATTTTTATCTAAGGAAGAAGTAGCTTGAGATAATGAAACAAAAAAATATTACTTTTTTGAAAGAACTATAGGAAGTTTCAGAGAAGGAGAAATAAGAGGAGTAAATAAGGAATGAATAGGTTGCAAAGCAAGAGTTTCTAAAATTAGCAACTAATTTACATCATTTGACATCTACAGCAGCTTAACCTGGTATTTACAAACCTCCTTTTTCAAGAGAGAATCCAAAAGCATTTGATGTAGAAGTGGAAACACATTTGAAGATAGCATTTTAAACAAATATATAATGGAAAAAGAAGAGAGGTGGAAGTGCAAATCCAAGTTTCAAAATTCGTCCCTAATCGTAAAGAGTTAAATGACTATATATATATTTTTTGTTGGCGTGGGGGAAATATCATAAAATTAAGCCTCTTTCGAGTTTCCTGAGTTCAAAGATGATCATCTTCCACAACCTAATGACAAATTATTCGCTGTCATCATCGAGCACCTTCTTAACAACTTTATTAATAATAGTTTAGGGCTTCTCACGATTGATTAATCTTTTGATGATGGCATCAATAAATACTCTTTCCTCTTAAGATAAATACTCGATGCAGCGGTCTCTCAAGAACGGACGGATTTTCTTCTCTAATAGATTAGACTTTTGAATAACTAAATAATTAATGAATACCTAGGCAAACAACTACCAATTGATGGCTGTATTGAATAACTCCTCCTTATCAGTGGGGATGGTGGCATATATTGAAGTTAGTTCTTCTTTTTACTGAATTTCCTTTAATTACTTTTCCTATTGTATTATTTCTTGCTACTCAATCTGCTGCTAATTTTAAATCAATTATAAGTTAGAATAATTACTTGTTGTAATAGTGGTATTGGTTCTGGGGAGGGTTCTTGTAATATGACAACCATTTAGGGTGGCTCCGGCTCTGGGGGTTTTTGAGTCTTTAATAATTCTTTCTTTTTATAGATTTCATCCTCCTCAAATTCCCTTTACCTGAATTTCTTTCTTTCGTTCATCTTAATCTTACCAATTTATTTACGTTCTTATTCACTGTCATAGGCTAGTTCTTTTTCAAGGTATTTTTAGAAATTTTTTTCCCTATCAATTTCCCTCTCCTTTTCTCTTTTACGCTCTCGCTCTCTTTCATCTTCTTTCTTTTTCCACTCAGTCAGCTTTTCTTTATATTTTCTTTCTAAATCTGCTTTGGTGCTTGATTTCTTTTGATCTCGCTCCCTCTCTCGTGGGTGTTCTTTTTTTTCTTCTTCTCTTTTTTTATCATTTTTGGTCTTAGTGACAGTGCCTTCCAATTCGGAAATGATGCGCTCTAATCTCTTTCTTACCTTATCATCATCTCTTGTGATGTATTCCTGAAATGAGGTATATTTAAGTAGTGCTCGTGAATCTTCCCTCGATTTGTCCCTCTCATCAAGTTTTGCTCTTCTCTCCTCCCATTCGGTTTCCTTTTTGTTGAGCCAGCCATCGATCATCATTTGTGCTTTCTCGCCTCCTTTCACTTGGAGGTCTTTTTGGTTAAGAAGCATGCCATTAATAAGACGCATGCACTTGAGGACGCTTTCTAAGTTTTCAAATTCCGCATACCCGAATGTAGTACCTTTTGATCTCCTCCATGAAATCAATTGCCCGCATTCCTAAATTTGTAAATGTATTACTTTAAGAAGCTTCTCAACATTGTCATTAGTCAATTCTTGGGGAATGTTCTTAATGAATAGTTTTTTGGCTTCTTGGGGCTCCTGAATCTGACTCTTTGGGTAGAAATCCATGGGATGTATATCTAAGTCCTATAATCCTGGAAATGGTAACATAAATTTAATTTAAGATATTTAATTTACGTGTTCATTAAATATGTTTGAGGAAGCCAGACCAGTTGAGAATACAAATTATGATAGGAAGGTGAGGGAGAACCAGAGAAATGAGTTCAAGAAGATCTTGGAAGAAGATTAAATAATGGGTGCAGAGGAGTTGGCTAATGCCCTTGAGTAGGAGGCGTACAATTTGTCGGGAGGGGATCAGACACGAGATTATAGAACAAGAGTGAATACAGTTAAAATGCGCTTAAAGGGCACTAAAGGTTTTTTTGAACCTTAATTTTTAAGGATAGTTGATTAGGACTGTTTTGGTTGAAAAAATCATGACGCCTTTAGAATTGATGTAGTTGGATATGTCTAAATTGAGTGAAGATAGTGTTTAGGCATTTTTGCAAAAATAAAACAAATCGATCCCATAAACGAACATCAAAAAACCTTAGCCTCCACAGCCACCAAGAGGACCACCAACGAGACCACCTGTTTCTGCAGTGCCCCCTCCAAGTAGAAGGTAGGAGATCCCTTAACCCGAAATATAATAGCAATTTATAGAACAGTAAGCACCTTAGAATACTTTCCCAGAACCTTAATAGTAGTAATAAAATCCTGTTGAGTTATAAGAACCCAAGGTATAGTAGAGTACACCTCCGCCAACACAAGTAAGACCTACTCCTCCTGCCCAACCTAAACAATAAATTCAAAAGCCTCAAGAAATTGAGCAACCTAAACAATAGGAACCGGAAAAACCACCTTTAGTAAAACCTCCTCCTCCTGTTCGATCTTAAGAATCGCACCCTTAATAATAAAATCACTCTAAACTTAAAGAGGTTTCTAAACCGCCTTAGACTAAATTCTTAGAAGATAATTAACTTAAGGCTGATGTAATAATGGAATCGAATGATTTCCCAAATATTGAGGAATTAAGAAGAAATTAAGAGAGACTAAACTAATTAGCAGAATAATTGCGATCAGATGTATCAGATGATGGTTAGGCTACTGAAAAGTAGTTAGATTTTACTCCCTTAACTTCTTAAAATGTTTTGGAATAAAATTAATTTTAAGGCAGCTAAGAGGAAATTGAGTAAGATGAAAAAGAATAAATTGAAGACGAAAAATAAGAATCAGGAAATGATGAAGCAGAACCTGAGAATTATGAATAAATACCGGCATTTGCTGTAAAGGAAGATGAGTAGGTTGAATATAATGATTAAAACAATTAAAATGAATAAAACCATTAAGAGTAATTAGGAATCTAATAAGAATAACCAGCAGAAGAACCATAAATAGAAGTAAATGAGGAGGTTTAATAATTTGATGCATTCAAATTTGAGAGTAACTAGATTGAATAGAAATAATAAGATTAAGTAGAACGACCAACTTAAACACCTAAATTTACAGTTTAATTGCAATAATAATAAAGTTCAGAAATAGATTAAGCTTTATTAGAATAAATGATTTAGTAGAGAGACTAATATTATGAAAAATAACTATAACAATTAGCCAACTAGAATAAAGAATTGTAAATAGCAATAACAAAATTTTAATAAGAGCATACTCAAATTATCAATGATTTGAAGCAGAAAAACTTGAATTAATAGAGTTAGATTTAACATTTACAAAATGAAAATTAAATTTTGAAATAGAATCTTAATAATTAAGAATAGAGTTCTGGCAGAGCTATTAATCAATTGAAAGAATAAATACTTACAGAAAGAAATTAATACTAAAAACTATATGAGGCTTAACATTAAGAAAGATTGAATGACAGACATTTTATTGAAAAAATACATCAAAATTCATAACAACGCAAAGATATGCTACATAAGTATAGATAATAATAGTAATCATCAAATTTTGATGATTAGATTTCAATTTTATAATCATTAATTTCAAAAGTTCAACCTCCTTAAATATCAAGAGTTCCATAAGCTGCTTAAGTATAGTAATCTTAGCCTGTAATATAGACTCAAGAAAATTAACATCATAATCAATAATATTGGGCAAATGAAGATGAAGTTACATTGTAAGGATAGGTAGTTAATGCTGATTCTGGTTCAACTTAATTGAAAACCCAAAACAATTAAGTCTAAGTATAGGATATTTAGGAAGCATAGGATATTTATGATGAATAATAGTAATAATAATAATTTGTTTAAGAAGAATAAATTCATTAATAACCTGAAGAATAATAAATTCATTAGGAGGTAGAAGAAGAGAATAATGAATAAGAAAAAGAGATAGCCCCACCTCCTCCACCTCCAAAAAAGTAACAAACGAAAAAAGAAAATAAAGAAGCATTTGCTCATCCAAAACTAGCTCATAAATAATAACATTAAGAACATCATTAATAAATATAATAAGCTAATCCATTTGGAGAAGAGGAGTAACCGAAATAAGTGCGAACAAAATAAGTAAGTAGAAGAGCAAATGTTCCAGGATCATTATTTGATTGATAATGTTGTGTTGTATTTTATTATTGATGCTCAAGAATTAGAGGCTAATTATTCTTAAAGTTCTTGCTTTCTATCTAAAAGAGCTTATGTCTCAGATCTCACTGCCCTAATCTCATCTTCGAGCAACTATCTTGTGATATGTGCTTATAATAGTTATTCTCCTCTATTTTAGAATAAGAAATTGCTGTGTCCATAAAGCAAAACAAGTCCCTAAAATATAGGTTCAAATTACTAATGCTCCTGAGATGATGAAAATCATTTCATAAAGGGGCAATTCAAAATTGTTTTATTGCAAAAGTGGCTATTCTAAATACAAATAATACATCATCCATGAGTAAATATCCATGTGGTAGATTTGCTAAAGGGTCTGTTTCATCAGCATGGAAGAATGGATCTGACCAATAGAATCTCTCGAAACTATTATAGCATTCCAATTCATCACCTGAAGAATGGAGAATCAACCAAATGTTAGTATGGGTTAGTGGAATCGTGATGATGATGATCATGAAGATCAGTGAATCCAGTCACTCCTAACAATTTTCCATGGTCATTATTGATCCAATTTTAAACTGTATTCAATTTAACATGATCATGTCCATGCCCACCTGATCCAAATCTAAACTTGCTCAGAATCCTTTTCATAATATTTATTATTAATTAAATAAATTAGAATTGTATTTCTATCATGAGTGAAAGACTATAGAAAATTTGGTAGCATATTGTTGTTAACAAACCTTATTTGAAGAAAACATTATTAAGAGCACTGGCCTTTATTAGTTTACTAACAGCAGGAGTAAATTTACTTGCTTGGAAATTACTTTATTTGCCTTAAATTGATGGGCAATACTCTGATCAAAATTAATTATACTTTAGAGTACCTTCGGAAAGGTAAGCAATCCTAATTAATTTAGAGGTTTAGATTACAATGATATCGAAATAGTTAAAAATGGAGTTACCCTAAAAGGATGGTTTATCAAGTAACCAAACTTTTAATCTGCACCTACTGTTGTTTTTTTCCATGAAAATGCTGGAAGTAATTAAATATTTAACAAGACATTGGCTGGAGACTTGAATATTTGAGTAAATACTATCAAATAGTAAAGTGTAATATTGTAATTGTTGCCTATAGAGGTTACGACCACAGCACTGGTTCTCCTTCACAATAAGGAATACAAAATGATGCTATAGCTATTGCAGAACATACATTTGAAAATTTAGGAATTGATAAATCTAATGTTTATGCTCATGGAAGAAGTCTTGGTGGAGCAGTCGCAACATGGGCAGTCTTTAGTCAGTTATAAAAGAAAGATTAATTTAAAGGCTTAATACTAGAAAATACCTTTACTTCTATTAATGAGGTAGTTGCTAACATGAATTTTGTTTTTAAATTAGTTAGTCCACTATTATTTTTTAATACATGGAAAACAGTCAATTTAATTGGAAAGATAAATAAACCAATTCATTTTATATCATGTAATATAAATTAATAGATTAGCTGGTAGAGATGAATTGATCCCATTACCCTTAATGAGGAAACTCATTGAACATGCAACTGGAACAAAATAAAATACTCATCATCACATTCCATAAGGAGACCATAACAGTAATTGGTTGGTGGATCAAGCGGATTATTTTAATTCAATTAATAGATTTATGTAACAAATCTGATTTTTAACATTTATGCAAAATTCAAATTTCATCCTCTTTTCTTAACTTCACTCTTCTAACTGGCAGGTCTATTACTCACCCGAGAATCATTTTTTAATTAATCCAATTATTCCTTCAATTGTTATCTTTCCTTTGATAATTTAATAATATCATCTTTATGATCATTTAATTATTCTTACAACTTAGCTTTTTCATTTTTCAAGTAATCTTAAAATTATTTCTCTTTCTTTAGGCTTTGTTAAATTTCCTCTTATGAAATCAGTAGACCTACTTAGATCGATAAGGATACCTGTTAATTTTTATTCCATATTTTACATTTCCCTCTCCTGCCTTGTAATTAATTTTTAGAGTTTTTAATTCTCGATATTTAATTTTTTTAATTCATCTTGCTGGGGTTTTTGATCTTCCTTTAGCATTTAAGTTTATAGATACTGTTCCTATCGCAATTTATCTTATAATTGCTTCATATCTTAGGCACACTCCAAACGAATATTTTAGGCTATGTTATCCTTTTCAAATTCCAGTTATCTTATTTTGTCTTTTAAGTCCCTAATTTAATCATTATCTGTTGCTCCTGATGCAATACTTTTATACAATTCTTAATTTTTCTAAGGTTATGGGGAATTTGTAGTTTTCAACTATTAAACTAACTTACTGTTAGGGGAAACATTGTTAGAGGCAGAAGTCTTCGTGATACTTGGTTTTTTCAATTTTTCGATAGTCTTTTTGGCATCACTAAGTTCTGATTTTAAGGAGTTAATTTAATCAACTAAAAAGGAGGGTGTTGGTTCATTGTTCTTTTTTTGAGAAGAGCAATAGTAATTACTCTTATCCTACTTTATTGAACTTGCTTATGAATGGAGTCTCTATGAAGCACTTTCCTATTAATGTATGATTTGCTGTAATTATTGATTTTCTTATAAGATATTGTTTAATTTCCTCTGCAAATCACTATTTTTTTATTTTAGATCCTAATTATCATTAGTTAAAATTTGAATTTCTTCCCTTCTTTTCTACGCCAATAATCCTAGGGCTGCATCTGAAGACCATGATTTTTCTGGTTTATTTAGTGCTTCCAATTCTTATATTTTTTTCCTCAATTCATCATTTTCTTCTCTAAATTAAATGTCAACTTATATCTTTTTAATCGTTTTCACTAATTTCTCATTTTCACTTAGTAGCTTGCTAATCTGTTATTCATTTTATTGCAACTTGGAGGTAAGAACATCCTTGTCCTTTTGTAATTTGCCCTTTTCTTTAGACACTTGATCTTATTAATCATTCAATTGAGCTGTTAATCGTTAATTAGTCTATTCATAATATTTGAGTTTATTCTCCAAATCAGCGATCTTCTGATTGAGTACTTTTGAATTGGCAGTGGCCTACGATATTTGTGCAACTTCTTGGGCAGTCCTGCAGGGACTTGAGTTAACAGCACTCATTTTATATTAAATATATTTATTCACACTAATTGATGTAACAATTGCTTTAATTTCTGGTTCTCCTCTAAAATGATATTGAATTGTGGATCTATAACATGAACTCTTTAAGCGGATTCTGCAAATGTCAGTTTGACTTTCTGAATTCTTTTTTTACATAAAACAAGCTAATTTGCAGTATATTTGGCTTTTTTGAGAGGTTTAATTTATAGTAACCTCTTGGACTTGAAGAGGATTTGCTCCTCACTCTACACTTGATGTTCATATGGTCTCTTTAGGAGGAAAAGTTTGGTAACTTACATTGTTACAATCTTCTTCTGTAGGGTAGTTTAATTTCCGTCAATTATCCAAATAAAAACTTATCCATCGTCTGAATTGCTGGCCAAATATGTGTGACCATCCTCAAAGAAAAGCTTAAGTGATTTGATATCAGAGAGATGACCTATCATCATTTTACGTTTATTAATTTAAGTAGTTGGATGAATGCTGTAATTGATGGAACACTGATTGTACTTCACTTGATAGATACTTTTATTCACACATCCTATATATGCATAGTCTAAATCGATGTCTAGTGCAAGGGGTTCTGATTCCAGTTATGTCTAATATATTCTAATTAGATTAATGAATTTACATTTGAGTTGAAGCTAAATCAAATATTATGAGTTCTTTTTCTTTTGAAACTGTAGCTAATACATTTCTTAGTGTTAAATCATTTATAGTGGAATTATTTCCACTGAATACCTTAAAGGGTTTAGTCTTTTGTAGTAATAAATCATCTAGGAGGAATAAGTAGACATCTATGATTATATTGACAGAATTTACTATTTTATAAATCATCAACTATAGCTAAATACTATTAGTAATGTTAGACTTTACTAATAGCTTTTCCAACAAAATCTAGGGACAATTTAAACTCTGATATTTGAGTGTAGATACGAAGATCTTTATTTGCATAAACAAATCCAAATATTGAATGGTATTAAAATGTATGAACAATCCCTGAATCACCTCCTAAATGTTACTTCCACAATTCTTAACCCTTATAATCAAAACATGATAATATATTCTTAGATGAACAGATTAGAATATTTTAATCAGTGAAGCAAAGATTACTTAAATCAGTATCTATAGTCATTAGTAATGCACTGGTCTTAGGATCTAATAATTTAAGGGAATGTGTTGTTTGAAGTGCTATTAAATTGGTGGATGCATTGATTGCCATTGAATAATTAATGTTTATTTGCATATAATAGGTCACTATTGTTATTATTTCTACAACATCTAAGGGGGGATGCCCATCATGCCTCCTGGAACTTGGGGTTGTGCAAATGCAGTTTTGCCAAGCAAATTGACTACTCCACTTTCAATTGATTTCAATAATTCCATCATATCTGGATCTTAGAATAATTCTAAAGATTAAATAGCGAATACATGGATTTTCCAAATTTGAAATATAATCTTCTTCTTCGTAGCTATGTTCTTCGAAGATCATATCTCCCATTACAAGATTGAGTACCATAGGTACCAATTATCCAGATTCATATGTATTTGGTAATTTGTCAATCATATTTTTAAGGAAGTCTTACTTTTCATTAAGTAATTTAATTTGATATCTAATGATTTCTTTGGTGGCATTCATTTAAACTTATTTCTATTTTGGTAACTTATCCTTAATTCTTTATCTGGCTGAGGCTTACAACATGAACACATGTTATCCGAGTCCTCTTTCCATGAGAAGCATTTCACTTTATTCAAGTGTCTGTTGTGATACATCAATCTTCTTGCAAATTTCTTCTTAAGCTTTCATGAGTAAATTTTCGATATCATTAACGTAATCCAATAAAAGTTGTACATACTTGGCAGCATCTGAGTATAAGACTTCTCTTCTTGCTTTTCTGTTTTCAAGTGTAATACGGATGAATTCTGGTTCTGCAAGATCAACTGAGCCTTCAACAATTTGAGTATATGTTTTAATACTAATCATGTTATTTGTATTTGGGATATGCATAATTTGAATTTATGATGCAATTTCATTGAGTTTATCACTCTTGAATGTATAATTGGCTACTTAAATAATTAGAGTACCTTTTTCGGCTTAGTCTGATTTAGGTTGCACATCTAAATGCTTAATTTATTCAGATGATTCTTTTGGTTTAAAAACTTCCAATTCTGCTAATTTTTGGTCAAGCCATTCATTAGTTTCTTTAATCTTGTCTGTGACTGATAGGTTGTTTCCGACCCATGGTAACACAATACTATTAACTTAACCCTTAATTAGTTGAGGATTGAGGAGGATTTCTTCCTTATCGTTCTTGTATGCATATTGTGTTAGGGATTTGAGTACGACTGGTTCGAGTTTCTTGTCCTTGACCTTTTGGGATAGGTCCTTTGCATCATATTGTCTTAAATTCTTGATGTTGATTAGGAACACTCTTTAGAGTGAATCCTTAAGTGTATAGAGTCTCTCGAATAATTGGTCGAAGTGTTTCATGAGATTAGTCTCAGTTGACTCTACGACTTCCCAGTTGACCCTGACATAAAAAACTGCAATACATCTTCTCGTCGCCTAATGAAGCGAGCACAGTCTCGATATTGGCTGCCAAATCTTCTACCGTGATGGACATTCAACCACAAATTAAATTAATTTTTAAGGTACATATCTTTAATATGAGTATTTGCATCCAACTCTTTTATCAACCATCATTAACAGCATCATACTTACGGAATAATAGATTTATGTCTGCATATGACTTCACATTGGCATTTCCCTCTATCCCCTTATCATTTGGAATTTCTAGTGACTTAGCAGCAGGATGGTCAAAATTAGTGTATGAACAAGTTCTTATGAATAAAACACAATAGAAAATTGAAGTTGAAATTTAAGGGTTAACAGATAAGGAGGCTTTTGTTGTGGAACAATGTGTCAAACTTTTATTTGGGTTTAAGATTGAGTTTTGTATTCCTGATCTTTGGCAAGCGCTTAAGGTATGCGATATTATAGGAATCACTCAATCACCTTAAGTGGAGGGTATTACAGTTTAGGAGCAGCTACTATAATTTGCATTTTCAAACATTCAATAAGTAAACCTTATCGAAGGTTTAGATTATACACTCTAATTATTGGAAGTAGGAGGGGAAGGATTATTGGTCCATAGATCGGATATTAGATAGTTATGTACAGTGATTTCAGAGAAGATCAAGTAAATTATAATAGATAGTAAATTTGAAGTGTTAAGCAATTATGCACATAGTCAAGATTAGAGTGTAGATAGTCAAACTAATACAAAGTTTTTGATAAAAGATCTTAAGAGAGAGCATTACATACAATTAAGAACGCTATTCTACAACTTCGTGAATTAATAGAACACAGAATTGACTGCCAATTAATGCATAGTTAAGGTGTTATTTGAAGAATTGGATTAATAGTTTGAATTAGATAGTTATATTAATAAGTATTTTGAGGAAGTAACTGCAAAGATGTAGGCTATTGATACATTTATCAATAGTATTGATAAAAAATATGAAACATAACTAAACTAATTAAATGAGACTGTTAATAAGGAATTTGATGCTCTCAAGAAAGAGAATAAGTTTCTAAAAAATCAATTATACTTTGCACATTAGAGAATTGAAGCACTATAAAATCCAATTTTAGTATGTTAATGGTAAGCAAATATTTTTTGCTATTCTAATGGAATTGTAAAATTGGATAATGGAGTATTGCATACTGAGAACTTGGAGAATGATTCAATCACATGCGTAAGAAGAACTAAAGATTAAATATTAATAGGAATGTAAGGAGGTAACATTTTGTGTTATAATAAACAATTGGAGAAACTTCCTACCCTGAAAGCAAATGCAGGAAAAGTCAATTGTTTGCACATATATGTATTAATAATTTATATTAGAACAATTATTTACTTTGTGGATATTCAGATAAATATGGAATATGGTGGAATCAATAACTGATATTTCAAGAGGCTTTAGACTCTGCTGTTTGTAACATATATAGCAATGCTGCATTGGGTAATTTTATTGTTTTGGGAACAATTGATGGAACTATTGAATTTATTTACATAAATGAATCAAAGCCCTAATTAATGGCAGATCACATTAAGAAATTGAGAAATTCTTCTTCTGCTGTATTAAAATTTGATATAATTCCTAAATAAAATGATTTATTAGTTTCAGGTCATGCAGATTCATTGATTTGTATATGGAATTGGGAATTAGAGAATATGTTATCAGTTATTAAGTTAGATTAATAGTTGATAGACTTTCAAATTACTCCCTCTGATTAATATACAATTAGAGTTTTATTAGAAAATGGTCAATTACAAGAATATTCAAATACTTAATAGCATCCTTTAATTTAGTCTATTTTTATAGATAATAAACCATTGTAATTATTAAATGATGAATGTATAACAAAAGATGGTAAGCTTCATAAATTGAGGAATGGCCCTATAAATTGTAGTAATTATCACTTATAACATCAATCAACATACTATCATCATTAAGATACATGTGTTTATGGTTTATTATTGATAAATTATCCATATGTAGCTTCATCAGCTGATGATAAAAGCATAGTTATTTTTAATTTAAAATCTTAAGAAAAGCTTATTCTTAGAGGACATTAAAGTTACATAAGAGCAATAGGTTTATTATAAGAAAATAAGCATATTATATCTGGTAGTTATGATACTAGTATCAAGGTGTGGGAAATAGCAACAGGAGTTTGTATAAATACATTGAATGGACATACTAAACCTGTTTTGTGCATTTAAGTATTATATTAGAGTGCATATACATGTGTAAGTGGAGGTGAAGATGGAGTTATGAGAGCATGGAATTGGAAAAGTGGAACATGTATATGGAAAGTAGAGAGTAAATCTGAAATATGGTCATTATTGGCTATCCAAGAGCATTGCACAATACTAAGCGGGAACAAGTAATGAGTAATTAAAGTAGGGATGGGATGATTAAAGTGTTTAATACAGGAAATGGTGATAAGAGTTAAATGATAGGTGAATTGAAGGTTCATAAACAACATGTTAATTGTATAATTCAATTAAAGGGATCTATAATCGCAAGTGGTTCATCTGATACTACTATATAAATTACAAATTTCTATACTGGAGAAAACATTCGCACTTTGAATGGTCATTAGAATATAGTTTGGTCACTTTAAATAATTGATGATGAAACTATTGCTTCCTCTAGTACTGAGGGTAAGATAAAAATTTGGAATTGGAAATAGAGTTAATGTTTGAATAGTTAAGTAGTAGGAAAAGGATCAATATATGTTTTATTAAAATTACCACATACTAATAAATTGATTGGTGGAACAGCATAAGGGGAAATACTTTCATGGAAAATATGTAGAGAGTAATATAAATAAATCTGATTATAATTAATTTTTAAATGTCTAATTATAGTCTCATGTTTAAGTACATTATCATAGGAGATACAGGTATTATTGTAGTAATGTAGGTGTTGGCAAGTCTTGTATTGTATTACAATTGATTGAGAACTAAATTAGATAAGAGCATGATGCTACGATTGGTGTAGAGTTTGGAGCTAAGATTATAAAAGTTAATGGTATGAACATCAAATTATAAATCTGGGATACTGCTGGATAGGAAAATTTTAGATCAATTATTCGAAGCTATTATAGATCTGCCATTGGTATTTAGGGAATATATTAAGGTGCCTTATTGGTGTATGATATTACAAAAAGAGAATCATTTCATAATCTCTAAAGATGGATGGAAGAAATAAAAAATAATGGCAATGCTAATATGGTGATTGCATTGTGTGGGAATAAAGTGGATTTAGAGTCTGAGTAATTTTGAAACTCTATGTAGAGACGAGCCATAACGTATGAGGAAGGTTGGCAGTTTGCCTAATAGCATGAATTGATATTTCTGGAAACTTCTGCAAAATAAGGAATAAATGTTCAATCTGCATTCTATTAATCAACATAAAGGATTATATAGTAAATAGATGATGGTATATTAATATTAGGATAAGATGTATGAATGATTTATAATTAGCCTGGCATAAAAATAGGTGGTTAATATAAGAAAAAAGAAAAAGAAATGAAATCATTAAATAATTATGAAGAAGCAATTTAATTAAAGTAAATTGATACTCCCCAAAATAATAATAACTGCTGCTGATTATATATATATATCATATTTTTA
>JMSD01000020.1:291738-319103 GCA_000715435.1 Paramecium caudatum
TATATGGCCAAAGGTGATTATTTTAATTCATTTAATTTTAGAGAGATCGCAACTATAAAATATTATTAATATTTTCTGTTTTGGCCTTGAATTGATGTTCATAAAAGAAGTAGCCAATAGTTTTTTCTAGTATACTATCATCAATACTATAGTATTCCTTTAAACCTTCTATAGTGAATTATGAATGTTCTAAAATACTATTGAAATACTCTTGAACAGTCTAAGTCCATGGTAGGAGGAGGATAGAATAGACACAATTTAATGTCAGGGTTTTAGGTATATAGTAAATTTTATCATATGTTTTCGGATCGTCTAGATCCAAGCTTCTCAAACATTTATCTCTTCTACTGTCACCATCCATTAGAAAACTATCAATGAATTCATAATCTATTTATTCACCAGATAAGGGTACAAACATATAATTTCTATAACCTCCTTGCACAAAATTATGAATACTAAAAGTGTGGGCTTTCAGATTTTTATAGGGTAACATATACCAACTCATTTAAAGTTTAACATTATAATTGAACACTTTATTGAGTAGTGGATAATCGAAATTTATTTGTTTATTTGAAGAAATGAGTGTTATTTGCTTCTGATTAACTTCTTAATTATCGTAATAATAGAGTTTTATAATTTTGTAATTATCCAATAAAGGCCTTGGAGATACTATTCCCACCTAAATAGAGAGGATTGATAAATAAGCAACATCATTTTTGTATGGAGCAGTCAAACAATAAGGTATATCATATTGGAAAGTATTCTTAATGAAGAAGTTATTGATTTCTTAACAATCATCTTTTAATTGCTACATATATTAATTGCACACTAATGATTGCTCTACTTGTGAACAAATATTACCATATATTATTTTTATAAAAGTAGTAGTAAAAATAAATCAAAACATTCGTTTCTGATATTCATCTTTTATTTTTTTAGCATTTCTTAGACTACCTAACAATTATGTAACAATGTCTTCTTTTTTTGAGGAGTTTTGTGTTATGAAATTGTGAGTGACTTTACTCGTATTCTTTGGTGTTGACATATTAACTTTACTGAGAATTTATGAGTTCTTTCTCACTAGGTTGTGCACGTTATCACTAGGATAAATGATATTTTACATCAATTGAAGGATTTATTTACCATCCTTTGTATTTTGTTTAGTTTTTTGTGGAACTTCTTTACTGTATGAATCTTAAACAATATATTGACTTTCTGCTAATTGAATGTTTTTTTTGCTTGTTATTTAATCTTTTTTGATAGAAGTTTATGATTGATTGAGTCTTCGTTTATTTTTAGGAGGAGTAGTTACTTCCCCAATATCAATGGGATAATCTGACATTTTGCAAGATGATCTGTATTCAGGAATGTATTTAAAATCATTCTTAAGAGTCTCCTATCGAGATTGGCTTTACTCTTAAGATCGCATATGTTCAGTCTGACATTGCTTAGTCTCTTATTTACATTCAAACTTGCCAATAGATTAAGATTTCTGAGATGACTTTTACCGAACTCTCTCCATAATTCGATTGGCAATTGTTTCAGCTTCTTGATCAATATCAGCAGTATTAACATTCTCTTTCATACAGATGTTAGCACTTAATTTGTATTCTTTGCTTTCGACTTTGAGGTCTAAATGCAAACGGCCATTTATTTACATAATATTAAATAATGAATTAGGATAAGCCAGTTCGTGTTTATGCTGATGGTGTATATGATATGTTTCATTATGGACATGCTAAATAATTGGAATAATGTAAGAAACTATTTCCAAATACTCATTTAATTGTTGGAGTTTGTTCACAAGAGGATGTTGAAAAATTTAAAGGTAAATCTGTAATGGATGGATTTCAGAGAACAGAGAGTGTGAGACATTGTAAATGGTAAAAATAAAGTAATTTGGAATAGGGTTGATGAAGTTGTTTATCCTGCACCATGGATCGTAGATGAGAAATTTCTAAATGATCATTAGATTGATTTTGTTGCTCATGATGATATTCCATATGCAACAGCAGATGTGGATGATGCTTATGCATTGTGCAAGAAATTGGGAAAATTTAAAGTAATATTCCATAATATACAGGCTACTAAAAGAACGGAAGGTATATCTACTACGGATTTAATTGGTAAGATATTGAAGGATCGTCGTAAGTATTTGAAAAGAAATGTTGATAGAGGTATGAGTAGATAGGAACTTGGAATGGGTTTATGGGAATATTATCAATTAAAATATGATTGGTTGTTCTGTTAAAGAAGGAAAAGAAAATCAGATTGAATATATTTGGAACAATTTATGTAATATATCAATGTTATTATTACTTCTTTCTCATGGCTCTGTAGAGACTTTAGATGAGTTCGATCTTTCTCTTTCCTCTTCTATTTGTGCCCAATCTCTTTGCTGCCAATTTGCCTGCCTTCTTCAAGTCCTTGGGTTGATTTGTTTTGAATAATTCAATAATTCTTTTTTCATATGGGCTTAATCCTGCTACTTCTTGAACGACCTTTCTGACTGCTAGGACTCTCTTACCTAGTGTTCCCTTTCTGTGTGATGGTCTTCTTCTCAATTACTTCTTAGTTACACCAGAGGTAATGAATCCTCTGTTCAAACCTACAGCTATTCCTGTTCTGCCCATTTTATTTTAAAAATGATATTTTTATTTTTAAATATTTTTATTCATTCAATCATCTCACTTGTCTTATTCTCGAATTGCTGTAGTAAATCCTGTTCCATTTGTAATCTTTCATTATTTCTACTAACTACACTCATCTTTTTCAATCTTAATGTATTTAAAAACACATTTAATTATTCTCCATTTCTTAGACCTATTTCATCTAATACTTTTCTCCAATAATTATAATTTTAATTGTCCTAAATTACTATAATAATACATCTCTAATATAAAATTCTGGGCAGCTTGGTCTTCTAATCATGTTGTTGAATATAAAATAACTAACTAAATATTTATCGAATTCTTCCAAATTGTTTATATCAATCACTTTGTCAAATAGTTTCTTGCATAATTATACATCTATTGCAATGTATGTGTCTTCATCAGGACCTGTACCATTAAGATTAACTTTAATAAAATCCTCCCTTAACTTGTACAATTAATCGCTAAGTTTTTTACTCATATAGTCCTTGAATTGTTATCTAACTTTTTTATCCTTTATCTGCAATTTGGCAGACTTAATTTGTTTTAATTGAATGAAATCATCAAATAGAGTGTCTTCATAATTTTTCTATTTCTTTTTTCCATTCGAATCACTCAGAATCTTCTTATTTTAATTGTACTAATAATATTACTCGTATCTAGATTTCTTTAAATCAAGGAATTCTAAATAAATATTAGGAATACATTCTTTAAATATCTTTTTTTTATCCTCAGGTAAGGTATTTTCTAATTCTTCATGATGTTCACTACAACATAGTAATCTCATATCCTAAATCTTGAGGTGAGGTTTTATGAGATTGAATAAGCAATCCATGGCTGTACGAGTTTGTATTCCTCCTTTAACTTTTAGACATCCTATGTGAAATGCATCCTAGCATCCAGTGTAGTTGCATTGCATTTAGAAACCCAAAGAACTTTCGCAATATCGACATTTGAACCCAGTGTTATAGTCGTTGGGTGTGGTGTATAAATTTTGGCTATTATTATTTAGACTCAAATTGTAGTTCCATTTAAGACAACTTGAGTGAGCCTAAATAGTGTAATCCAATACCCAAACAGATTGTTCATTGATTTATACTTGTTCTAGAATGTGGTATTCTTCAGGACACATGACACACTTGACCTCTGTCTATGGATTGTCAATGATTGCCAGACATCTTTAACAATACCATTTTTCTTCCAAGTTGACAATATGATAACATTCTTGGTGTACTGCAACATCACATCCGTCGCACAATACGATCTCGTTGTTTCTAGTGAAGTCTACTTCCTCGCAACATGAACAGAATATGTTTTCTTCTGGTATTTGATCAGTATTCTATATAGTATGTAGCCATACAATTTTGTATTTGCTAATTGTTTACTAAGCGTCTTCCATGAAATTTATTTACTTAGTTCTAGCAACTCAAATAATCATCCAACTAAATATTTAAGTGATTTTTTATTAATATGGGTAGTTGCATTTGTAAAGTACAAACGATTGAAAACGGTAAGTATCCTTTGATAAATTAGTTTAATAGACAAAGGAGACAGAATAGTTAATAGTGACTGCATTGAAATAAAGTTTACATGAAGAAGTACAAGAAACAAGAAATAAAACTAAAACGTAGACCATGAAACTAGCTCCAGAAATTCTTGTCCGGAAATAATGCTTGGAGGAAAAATTCTTGTCGCATTATGAGATAATCAAAAAATTAGGATAAGGAGGGTTTGGGGAGGTGTTTTTAGTGAAACATATCTCGACTCAGCAGTAGAGAGCAGCGAAAATGGTTTTACGAAAGTCAATAAGTTGTGAGGAAAAATTGTTGGAAGAAACAGAAATTTTGAAAACTCTCGACCATCCAAATATAGTGAAAATCTTGGAGATATTTGCAGATTTTAAATATTATTATATAGTGACAGAATATTGTGAAGGAGGAGAATTGTTATAGAGGGTACGAACATTGACTTATTTTAATGAAAAATTAACGGCAGAGTACATGAAACAAATATTTTCAGCGATACTTTATTGTCATTCAAATTGCATAGTACATAGGGATCTCAAAGTAATTATGTAAATGTAAAAAAAGCCAGAAAATATTTTATTTGATTCCAGGGATCCCAAAGCCAATTTAAAAGTTATTGATTTTGGTGCAAGCGAAAAAATGGTCGATTCAAAATTAACTAAAAAAGTAGGAACACCCTATTATGTAGCACCGGAAGTCATCAAAAGCACCTCCTATGATGAAAAGGTCGATGTGTGGTCTTGTGGTGTTATTTTGTATATACTCTTATGCGGCAGACCACCGTTTAAGGGACTTAACGATATCGAAACTCTCAAATTGGCCAGGGCAGGAAAATTAGATTTATAAAGTATGATTCCATATAATTAGGTGAAAAATGGACAAAAATTAGTAATAATGCTAAGGATTTAATAGCTAAAATGATTGTCGTCAATCCATAATTACGCATTTCTGCAGAGGAGGCATACAATCATCCTTGGATTTCTAACAATAATGAATAAAATCTCTTTCATGATAGTGGATTGATTAAATATCTATCTTCATTCCATGCTCAAAATAAATTGAAAGCTGCGATATTGTAGTTTATATCAGTTCAGTTGATAGCGAAGGAGGAAAGTAAAACACTATTCGAAACATTCAAAGCTCTGGATCGAAATGGTGATGGTGTTTTGAGTAAGGAAGAACTCCTAGAAGGGATAATGAATTGCAATATTGAATCTTTAAATGCAGAATTCATGGTAAATGAAATCATGGAATAAGTTGATGTAAATGAATCTGGAAAAGTGGACTTTACGGAATTTATTTCAGCAGCTTTAGTTTAATAATAGAAAATAACACTCCAAAACATTAGGAGTGCATTCAAAATGTTCGATATAGATGAAAATGGCCAAATAAGTAAGCATGAGTTCGAGGAAGTTTTTGGAGGAATAGAGATTGATTTCATAATTTGGGAAGATATGCTGCTTAAATTCGATAGCAATCAAAATGGTGCAATAGAGGAGGAAGAATTTATAAAATTACTATAAAATATAGAATTCTGATTGCTAATATATATTAAATTATTTGATGATTTTTGATACAATAATAGGTAATAGTATTAGTATCTTTAAGCAAGGGCAACTGATGGATTGTTGCTTTGTGAAGTACCTTCAGGGGAAAAGGTTTAGTTGAGCTTAGAAATAAAGAGATAGATAAAATCAACATTAAGACGTGGCAATTTTTCACAAGAAACCCAATATTAACAACTTGATTTATAGTAGAGGGATATTAAGGGTACACGATAAATTAACCAATAGCATTATACAAAACTATTGATGGGGTGGCATATGTTGTATTCTATGATTCTAATCTTAACTTGAAATTAGCATGTTGTTATCTTGATGAATTAGAAGCTGGATTCAAGGATGTATGATTGTTATTTAAAAAAAGGAACTTTAAATCAAATATGGATCCACAAATGTTAATTACAGATCCAAAATTGAAACCATTGAAAGCAATGATTCATATTGTTTTTAGAATTTTGGTATGTTATTAGATTAATTGTAAGAAAGGTTTATAAAAAAGAAAAAGCTTGAGTTTTTAGATTAGAATAGCAATAAGAATTTGGAAAGATTAAAGTTGGAAATGTAGGAGCTTAAAAAAATAATGAATGAAAATGTTAAACTATTATTTGAGAGAGAAGATAAATTATAAGGTAAATTATTAGAGTATATAGACATGAACCAAAGAGCAAAGTCTTTGAAGGAGGATTCAAAAATGGTATTGATTTGTACATAGTTTAGTTTAAAGATAAAGCAGCTGAATTGGAATGGTCATTGTGGTTTAAGAAGAATTCTATATATTTTATCATATTAGCATTCTTATTGGTGTTCATATTCTTCAAATTTTATTGAGAATTAGAGTATTTTTAATTTTTTACTTTTAATCATATATAACTCTATAAAATTTTCAAAATCAATATTATTTGTTTGACAAAAATTATTCCTCTAAGTGTTTTAAGGATAAATTGACATCTTTAGTAGTTGAGTGTATTTTCTTTATGATGTTGTCATTTTGAGCTATGAACTATTGCCACAAATTATAATATTATTCTGAGTCTGTTATTGTTTATTTTTACATTTAACTGAAGTTATTCCATTAAATTATTAATTTTTCTTTTTATTATTATAAAATACCTAAAAACTGATGTAATTCACCAGTGAAATAATCTCTGGCTTATTGATGTGCAATTTTACTATTCTCAAAGAAAGTTATTCCTTCAAACTCTTCTAAACGGTCATCCTATAATTTCATTAAAACATTTAGTTTCAAGTCTTGTAATACATTTTTCACCATGGATATCAAATTGACAATTTCAAACTAAAATAATATTGTAGTATACTTTATCCTACTCAAAATTTCTGGACTTAAATAAGAAGTCAACACTTCTTAAATATTATTCAATTTCTTCATACTCTTTTGAATATTGAAATAATCCAATAACAGCCTTTGATTCTATCTTTTCAAGCAACCCATATAATTTATCAGCTGTACCAATCTCCAAACCTGAATTTAGGAAAAAATTTACATTTCTCAATCTCAGATATTAAGAACCCTATTTCCTTCAATTTATTCTCTTATTTGCTTTGGTCTTTCTTTTGCTTTCTCCTCTTGTCTAATTCTTTTATATCTTGTTCGAGTAATTTATCTTTCTCCTTAATCAGATTCTTAAAGTAACTAACTCCTATTTCTAATTCCTCTTGTGAGAATTTAAGAAGATCGTCTTCCAGTTATTGTTCATTGTGTAGTTTTTATAAACTGACTTCATGGATCTGAAAAATACATATTAAATGCTAACTTGCTTGGCGAATAATTGCAGAAATTCATTATTCTCGTCATCATACTATAGTTCTCTTTCCGCAAACTTGAACATGAGTTGGATTGCTTTAAAGGCTTCAGTCTAATCAATTCTAAGTTCTTAATTTTTTAACCAAAGCATGACTGAGGGGAGAAATCGATCTAATCTACTAATATCATACCAGATGCAACTGTTCCCACTATTGAGAGGGATAAGCTAGTAGACAGCACTGACAAAAGCAATAAAATATGCATTTTTAATATTTTATCTATAAAATAACGAATTTAAGTATATTAGATATAAGTTGATAAAACCGTAAATATATTCATTTTTGCTATTAAATTATTGTATCGCAGGTATTCCGTAACTCACTTATTATAAATGACGAAATATACATGAGTAGTTAAAATTACAATAATATTATTAATCAATTTGAGGCATGATTTGGTATTTAGGTAAGGAATTTCTCTTATTGGAATAGCTGAATTATTGGGATGGATAAAGATTGATAGATTAGAGATGATGGAGTAATATTAGAGTCATCCATCATATGCGGGTAATTTTTTGAGGTTTGGGATTGATGGGATTTTGGGAGAATACATATCAACTGTATGTTAAACAACAATATTTGCCATAATTCTTTATTTCACCCTCTCATGCACCTCATATTATTACTTTTTCAAGAAAAATAAATCAATCTATCTACCTAAGTTAAATGCTAAATTTTACATCATGTATGACATTAAATGGTCATTGATTAACATGTTTGTTGAAACATTTTTAGTTTCAATCATTAGAGTAGCATAACCTAGATTCAGTTTAATGTATTATAGTATAAATGACTACGGATATTATTATATTCCTATAAGTATAATACTACATCTTATATTTGATGAAACATTAACGTATTAATTGATGGTATTTAGATATTGGGTACATCGTTGGTTGCATACTTATCCTTATTTGTACATTAAATTACATAGAATCCATCATTTTTCAAAAGATATCACTCCATTTAGTGGTTTTGCATTTCATCCACTGGATGCATTTGCATAAGCTATTCCACTATTTACCTCTTGTTTCTTCTTCCCAATTCACATGAATTTGTTCTTATTCTTTGGATTATGCACAACTTCATGGGTAATCTAAAATTTAATTTAGGCAATTTCAATACATGATAATGTGCCTGCTTTACCATTTAAATTTATGTTGTACAGTACACATCACACTATCCACCATGAGCCAGGACTTGGAGGAATGAAAAACTTTGGAAAATTTACATCAGTTTGGGACAGAATTATGGGAAGTTATGAAGAACCAGACAGAATTAATTTTGGATGGAATCTTTAGTAGAAGCAATTAGATAAAATGTAAAAGATTAACAATATCTACGATTCTATATTGCCCCCACAAATCAAATAGAAATCAAAATGATTATGAGTTTAAAATATATCATTAATCATCAGCAATTTAGTCAAAATGCACAAAATAAGTACTTATAGTCGTATTACTTTGAGGTAGAAATACATCTTGGGAAAACTCAAAGTCGAAGATATCAATACATTCCCTATCACTTTCAATCAAGTCTTTAGTAGCTTGACTTACCATGATCTTTCCTTCTTATCCTTTTGATTCCATTTTATTTGCAATAGTTACATCTTCTCCATAAATGTCATATCTAACTACATCAGTTCCTACAACACCTCCTATAACCCTACCTGTATGGGCTCCTATTCTCATGTTTAGATGCTGAAATTAAGGATCTTTGTTGATTTATTGAATAATTTCAATCATTTTCAAGCCGAAAAGCACTATATTAATAGCCTATAATTATTAAATAGTAAATACTTCTCCTATCGGATCTCTATTGTTTGCATCAATAATTCCTATACATACATAGCAATCACCAATTGTATATAATTTATAAACTTAAAATTTTTAACAGGCTTCATCAAATTATTAATATAAGGTTCTTAGCATATTAACTACCTATTCAGCTTCTACTGAACTTGAATATTTTGTGAATCCAGCAATATCAGCAAATAAAATTGTACAATCTTCGAATACATCAGTAAAGCTATCAGTTGTATTTACATCAGCTGAAAAGAATCTGCCAATAATCTAATTTAAATAATATAATTACATGTTATGGTAATAGATACTATAAAATTTATGTTTATTTGGCATTCTTACTCTAAAATTACGAATAATATTGATAGTTTTCAGCTAAAATCTGAATTTCTTAATATTGAGCGATAAAGCTCATTATCACTACACTTAAAGAAAACAGAACAACTTAAACAATATAATCATGATAAAGTAGCATTATTAATATTATCAGGAGGAATAGAGTTGATAGTTTAATTCTTTCTTTTTAACTGTATACTTACAAATAATAAATGTTTAAATAAACAGAACCAATTTAACTTAACTCAAATACAAGTTCATTGTTTTAGTTATGAATTGATACTATCAATATATTGATAATCGAAAATATGATAAAATAAAATCCGATCATCCATTTCACTATATCGATTCTATTCAAATTAGTGATAACAATGAAAAGTAGTAAGCAAATAACACTTTAACAAATTATAAGTATTAGTAATTCGAAATTCGTATCTTTTGATATGAATAAATAGAGGAGGTTTTTTATAATCAAAAGACAAACTACAAAGGTCATAGTAATTTTAATTTGTTTGTAATGATAATCTTTGTATTAATCGTAAATTGTAAAATAGAGATCGTGATTTTCACTTTTATAATCTGATTCCTAAATCCCAAATTATTCTACTTCTACTTTTTCCTCCATAGTTTTTATGTCATCTTCATTTTGAAATTTTTAAATAAGTTGCAGTTTACGAATTTCTAATTCATCCATTTTTTCTCCTCTCAATTCTTTTGGTGTTTAATGATGTGATAATGATTCTACTCTATCAATAAAATCAACTTATTTTATTGATTTTAATTTTTTTACTTTCGGTAATTCTATTTTTACACTTTCTGCTAATTTTTACCCTCCAGTTGCCATTCCTAGAATAGGATCCTAGTCAAAATTGGTTCTAGTGGCGGCTTTTTAATAAATAGATTTTCTTTTCTGCTTCATTTGATTTAATCCTGAAGCTTTGGCAATTTTATTTTTATTAATCTATCCACCATAAAATGGCCCTCCACCTCCTAGAGGTATACTCGATTGTAATCCTTCATCCTATATGTTATTAAGATGTATTTCATTGTTGTTATTGTTATTTTGATCTTTTTCATTATCTTAGTCTTCTTTAGGTGTCAATAATTGCATTTAATAGGAAGAATTGAAAACTGATCTCGATGAAGCTCTTATCATTGGCTATAATTAAGTAGGAACTTAAGGAACTATTAATTTAGCATTTGCATTTGTATTTTAAACTGTAAAGGGGTTACCCTGTTTATCTTCTGAAAATGAGACTTTCTTCATAATTGTTTTCCTTTTCCCTTAGAGATTCCTTTAAATCTACTTGATCATTAATTTTGGAGTATGGGGATTGGGGGACTTTGAAATGTCTTCAGCTTTTTTTCGAACTTGTATTTCTTGTTTTTTGCTTGTTTTAATCAGTTAATATGTTTTTATAGTACCCTTTCCTTTAGCTTCTACTTCCCTCAATTTAAAGGAGTATTTTTAATTATTGACTTTTTCATATGCTTGCTAACTTAAAGTTATGACGCCAGGTTCAGATGTTGAGCATACTCGGCTTGTTGTATTTACAGTATCTCCAATTAAAGAGAATTAAGGTTTATGAGCACCTATCACACCAGCTATTACTCTTCCATAATGGATTCCAATCTTTAGAATAACTGCTTTATTATCCCCATATTTCATTGTTTTTACACTTTCTACCATTTGCAATGCTGTATCTAAGATTCTTTCTGTTGGATTTAAATTAGTTGATATGTTATATTCTTTGAGTCCTCCTGCTGCCATATATGTTTTCCCAACAGTTTCTATCTTTTATAATTCATTTGCTTAACAAAATTAATCAAATTATCTATAAAGATTGTCCAAGAAATCCACTACTCTAATCTGTTCATTTTTAATTACATCATCGAATTCATAAATATCACAAAACAGTATAGCAACATCCCCCTGATCTTCTGATATTTAGATTTAACCTTTGGACATTCTCTCTTTTATAAATCTTGGCATCAATAAACCTAAAGCATCATTGAGCTTTTTGTATTCATCTGATAGTTTGTTTTATAGAACATACTAATATCTCTATAAAAATTCAGTCTTATACACTTAAGCCATTAATGGGACACAAATTTCAATCAGTATGAATCCATGTTTTAAAATATAGTAAGGATTACCATCATTATAAACACCTGTCATACATAGGTCCAAGACTATAGAAACAAGACAAACTCCATAATAAGCAAATATTCCCCAACTAGGATGATGTGCTACTGCAAATGCAATCAAAAACATTTCTACTTCTATGAATTATGTATCAATAAGGCAACGAAGTACAATAAAAAATACAAATCTTAGACCTAAGCTAATAAGGGGTTGGAATTTTGAGATTCTTATTGTTGAAATTAAAGATATAACAAAAAATTCAATTAAAGCAATTACCAAATATGGTGTATAGAGATTTTCTATCTGTTAATAAATACGTATTCCTAGAATTGCAAATTCATACACTATATATGTATATTATTATTGAGGTTTCAGAAAGTTTAGAAAATCTTTTTCTGTTCTTTTATCACTAAATTTCAAACCACGATCCATTTAATCTGTCATCTATTAGTCACCTTTGATTTTTTTTACTAATATTTCATCCATAAAATCCTTTCCTTCAAATAACTTTTCAATAAATTATTTGGCTTCATTTGGTGATTGAGAATAAAGATACTTAAGTGAATGACTCCATTTTTCGATATCCTTCTGATGGGTGATTTAAAGCGTCAGATCGCTTAAGCATAGCAAGCAAAAATCTGTAAGAATTAAGTTCTCCTACATCAGAAAAGTAATACTCAAAGAAAATATAAACCCGAATATCCAGTAAATAAAATTTATACTATTTAATTGATGCATTATGTCAGCAGTGGTTAATCCATATACAATAATCAATAATAATAAAAATATTACAGTGGCTATGCATTATCGAATGATAGTTAATTAATCAGTGCATGAATCAAATTTCATGAGTAAATATTTTTATTTTTCTGTGAATTCAACAATTATATATAAAAATAATGAGTATTCTTAAATCTATGACAAATAATAAGCATTAAAAATTGTGAAACATACTTCAACAATTACTCCGTCAATAATTGCAACAGCAATAACTTTACAAATCTTAGAATAAATGTTTGATTTTTTTATTTAATCTAATTATTTTTTTGAAATATCAAAAATATGTCCTTAAAACTATTTATGGAACATAAATTATTAATAATTGAGTAAACATGTTACAATATTGCTGGGTACTGTGTAGAAGATAATAAAGTTCTCTAAAATTGAAATAGAGTTTTAATAGTCAATTACATAACAGAGAAATCCAAAAAACATGCATCTATAAATTTAAACTAATATCAAGGCTTCATAGTTCAAATATGTGATGGGACAATAATAATAAAGTAGTTTGAATATTTCTTATATTTTTTTAACAAGGAAATGAGGGTTAGCTAGAGCACATTAAGGATCAATATCAACAAGGTTAAAAGAAAAATTAGATTTGTAAAAGAAATATTGATTATCTAAACCTGGGCCTATGGTTGTGATGTATCTCTCAGTAATTTAGAGTAATTTTAATAATTTACCTTTTTGTTTTTCATCTAGGTTGTAAGCCCCTATTCCTTAAGAGAAATAAAATATAACAACAAAATGGTATTTCAAATATTCATCTTTAATTATTGCTTCGAGTGTTTCATCATTAATTATGATAAAGTTATCAATAGATTTAATTTAATAAACTTCTAAAATATTGTCTTTATCAATAAGATCCTATAAATGCTATCTAAATTTAAAATGAAGAGTATTAACTTCAATAAAATGTTCTATTTGACTTTTATCGACTACTCTATATGTTCTAACAAATGTAATCAATTCTTTATAAGTGTTAGTAACAAAACATATTTTATAATTATTCTTCAAAAGAGTTTGAAATAATTTTTCCTTCTTTAGTCCATCAAAATATAGTTCTTAAGATGATAATTAATTTTTAACTTTTAAATGTTGCTTTAAACCTAAAACATAAAATAAAGTGCTCTCCTATTCATAACTTAAATACAACTTTTCCAGTTCCTCCTCTCTATTACCATAAGTTTCATTGATAGAATTTAATTTAGTAAGAAATTATTCAGTCTATTTGGAATTTAGTTACTATTTAAAATAAATAAAGGATTAAGTACCATCCCAAAACATTTCATTAATTACTTCATTGATATTCTAATATCTTTAATCTTTTTCATTGCTTTCATTAGTTTCAACTCTTGTGTATAGGAGTGTTCCTTCTTCCAATTCAAATGATTCTGGATCTTTTACCAAAACTGAAATTACATTTTATCTGTTTTGAGTGGGTTAAAGGAGGGCAATAATGTCAAATATTTTCACGACCCCTTATATAGAGACTGCTTTTTTAATAATTTCATCCTATTTATATTCAATTTTATTGTTATCCACTAAAGTGCTACAAATAAATCTATATTCACAAATTTTTGCAAAATCTAAGATAGCTTAATCATAAAAATTAGAATAGATATTCTGTAATTATTTACTTTGGGAATCATAAACACTTTGAACATCATTACACAGCAACATCATGATTAGTACTTCATTAGATATATTATCTTGTTTATTGAAGAGCTTTCCAAAAAAATCTGTCTCTGATAGGGCATCTCCAACAATTTAATCGCTGCTTAAATCTTATTGTGAAGGAAGAATATTTTTTAGGGAACTAACTTAAGATTTTGGAAGAATAGATTGTGAGCTTGCATTAATTTGATTGTTACTTTTTTGCCTTTAAAGTTTGGGAGAATTTTGATAGAGTGCAAGTGAGTTAGTTTAGTTTTATTATTGTTATGCGAGATTATTTTAAGATTAAAATAAATTACGGGCACTCTATTTTCTAAATGATGCGTAAGGGTTTAATTTTTGAGAATCCCCGTTGGATTTTTTTAGATCTTTTGAATCTTTCATTTCTTTTGTTGCAAAGTTTGATTTAGAGTTATTTTTTAGAAATCCTAATTTTTACACTTATTTGGTTTCGTCTTCTATTCTTAGAGTCGGAATTTATTTTTCAGCTAACAAGAGATCGACATCTAAGGTTTTTTATTCATCATATGCAGAAAATCTATTTGTATCAAGGAGTAGTTTTTCATAATTATGCTTCTATGTTGGAGTGACTTTCGAGATGAGGTCAAGTAATTTATCATAGTTGAAATAGTATTTATTCTTTTCTTGCATGAGTATATTAACTCTGATATTTTATTTGATCATTTTTTAGGGGTTCTCAAATATAATAACATCTGTTTTCATCAATTCAAGGATATTTTGATTTGATAATTGACAGTAATTGTCAATCTTTTACATTTAGCAATTCGGTTTTATTGTTGGTAGGCAACTAACAGAATGATGGGTGGATAATATTTTTTAAACTTGAATAAGAACTCTATCCTCATATTCTAGCTGTACAGGATACTCTTATATGGGAGGTTAGGTTTGGTCATTTTTTATAGGATTTTTTATGGAAAATTAATTGAATAGATTCCAAACTTGATTCAGCCAAAAGTAATTAGATGGAAACAGCAAAAGGCAAACTAAGAGTGAATTTTAATATTACTCAATCTCAAAACTTGCACTATAAATTAGTTTCGGGATCAGTAAAAATCCTATCAATGTAATTTCAATAAGAAAAATAAGAAACTATTTTAATTAAAACTATTCCAATTGTAATACTTGTCTCGATATGAGAAACAGCCATGCCCTACTTGTATAGCCATTCCAAAAATCCAATCACTGTGACTAAGTAGCTGTCCTCTATGAATTATGTTTTCATTTGTAAATTAGGTAATTTTTGGGTCGTTTTTCAATTTGATGGTTCCGAGGTTGAGGCTCTAAAATTACACCCATCCACTGAGGTTAACAAGGAATTTAGTCATTACTCCTTTGGTTTTAGAATTTTCATTGACAAATGTGCAAGGGCACGAATATTTAACGAGAAATTCAACAGTAACTTACTCTTAACAGGAATCTAAAATTAGTAAATCTGCTGGACTTCTTTCCCCCTTTTAGAGACATATAATTTAGCCTATTTTTACGTCTTGCCAATCAATTATAGTGTAAGGCGACCCTTATTCGGCTTGTAAAAGTTAGTTCAAATCAGCAAAAACCATACATTTCTGCTTATTTATTTAATCCTCAAATTTCCATCTGGTGCGTAAGGTTACAAATAGTAAATAGAATGAAATAAACATGTCCAATATCAAGCAGACCATGGTATATACTACAATAAAAACCTCAGACCAAAGCAATTCTAGTGTGGAAAGCAAATATATCAATATAAAAATTGGTAGTGTTTCCATTTTCAGCAGTATTCGTAGGAATTCTTTGATAACTGTGGAAGTCTAGTTAAAAGAAAGAAGTACTTGAATCAATGAAATTTTGTTCGTCAATATTTCATAATTGAAAGTCTTCTAAACAATGCCATTGGTGAATTCGATCTAAATAATATTTGTAAATACTCTCATATTTTTTAGATTTTCCAATTCTAAATCTTTAAGTCTTTGTTAATACTTCAGTGGTATTTGTTTATAAGCTTTTTCAATTATCTTATACAACATTAAATTATATATAATTTATGCAATCAATTTATACATTGATTCTTAAGTAAATTCAAACTCGGTTTTACAAAAATGCACATCATACAATAGAAAGTCATATATATTATAATAATAATATTTTTTTGCAATTATTAACATCGATTATTAAGTCTTGTATTTAAGGCGTAAAAATTGTTAATTAAATTATAATGAGATTGGCAAGATTTGGTATTCCAACTATCCTAAAACGACTTCCATTCACTTAAATACCAAAAATGAGGCCCCTTTTTTTCAAAAAAGCAGCTATTGGGTGTGCTTTTGTTGGTCTGACTTTCCATTAGAGTTTGAGAATGGATGAATTCCAAAGCACAGTAGTATCAGAATTGAATGGCTTCTGTTGTGTTCTAGTTTTAGAATTGACTGAAACAGAGGGTTTGTAACGTGAAGCATTACAAGCATTGAAGGATGTCCCAAAACTTGTTTAAAGAAAGAAATCAGAGGACGGTATAATGATTGTGTTACCTTAGTGGAATAAGATCCTGTGACTATTGGTGTTGGATTTCAAACAAAATTTTGGGAACGATTGACTAAGACTCCATAAGTAGATTATGAGGTTAGGGCTGGTGCATATGGTACATTACCTTATGGAAAAGGAAATGTGATTATTCATGTTAAGGCTCATGATAGATCATTGACCTTTGAAACAGTTTAAGTATATATTATTTCAATTATAAGAAAGTTGTAAAAAGTCTCCCAAAGGGATCATATAGGGTAGTGTCTGAGAGATATGGTTATAAATTCTTGGATGGAAGAGACATGAGTGGATTTTTAGATATCACATTAAATCCACCATTGTTACAGTAGAGGTAGAAGGTGGCAGTAAATGAACGAGGTGGGAGCTATTTGTTGCATTAAATTTGGCATCATAAATTGGATTGGTTGGATGCATTGCCTGTCCCTGAATAGGAGAAGATAATTGGGAAGAACAAGACTAATGCATTCGAATTAAGACCATTGCCAATTGATAGCCATGTTGCAAGAATGAGAACTGAAAATAACAAAAAGTACTCTATCATTCGATAATCTCAACCTTTCGGAACAGTAACTGGAGATCATGGTTTATTATTTTTGGCATATGCTAAAGATTTGGACAATTTTAATTCCATGTTGGATAGAATGGTAGGAAAGAAAGATGGCATAAATGATTCATTAATGAAGATGTCAATGTAAGATTTATGTAATTTAGAAATTCGTATGGTAATTATTTTTATGTGCCAAGCCTTTAAGAATTAGCCAAAGTATGAGAATTATATATTTAACAGCAGAAAAAATACAATTTCAAAATATATATATTTCAAAAATGGACTAAGAAAGAAAGTTTCTTCTTCTTAAAAAACGATTAGATGCTCTTCATTACTGCTAGCCATTAGGAATCGATTCAGTTTAGTTGGTTGAGAAGTTGCTGAATGATTTAGTTAAAACAACAGAGGGATTCCAATAATTAAAAAAATAATTGGAAGAAGTACTTATATCCTAATTTTAAGGCAAAAATAAATGCAGCTAAATTTGAGTAATTGTTATTACCTTTGAAGAAAGAAAATTAAAGAATTGTGAATGAAAATAACTAGTTGCATATGACAATGATTCAAATTAAAGAAGAATGTGAAAGTAAGGATAATAAGTGGAGGGCATAAGTTAGAATGTTGGAAAGTGAAAGAAATGACTGGAAGTTCATTTTAGGTTAAAAGAATGTTGCAGAAAAAAAATTACAAGAAGAATTGTTAAAGAAAGGCAATAATGAAAATACCCTTTCATAAAGCAATTAACCTGACAAAACTTTGAGATTAGTGGATTAGATATAAGATTTAGAGAAAAAGTATTTTTTATGTTAATTTAGGTTGTTATAAGTATAGTAAGAAGCAAGAGAAAATGATAATGCAAAAGTGCTTTTAGAAGAGAAATGTAAACATTTTGAATTTTAAATTGAAAATAGAGAAAAAGAAATATTAAGATTAAAGTCAAAACTAGATTTATCTGGAACTAATATTGATAAGTTAGCTTAAGATTATTAATTATCTGAGACTCAATAGAAAGCTTAGAGACTCTAAACATAACTAGATTTGCTAACCGAAGATAATACTAAATTGAATGAAGAATTAAGTAATCTAAGAAAGGAATTAGCACGACAAAGAAAGAAACCAAGTTAATCTTAAGTGTAAAGTCCAAATAAATCTGATAAGAAGAATGAATTAGCAGCCATACGATAAAAGCTGTCAGTTATTGAGGATGAGAAATCGAAATTGTAAGATCAATTCAGAAATACTTTAAATTAATTAGAATCAGAGAATAATAGTCTTAAGAATAAGATCATTGGTTTACTGTCGTTAAACGAATAATTATAAGCAAAAGCACAAAATGCAGATTAAGTTATTTCAGCCTATTAAACTGATAAAATGGTATTTAGTAAGGCAGTAAATAATTTAAAGAATGATAAGGAATCAACAATTTCGAATCTTAAATCATTAGAGGATGAGAATCAAAAATTAAAATATTAATTAAATGATTTAGATGATTAATTGCAAATTCAGAAATCAGAATTGATGTAAATATAAAGAGAAAAGGAATTACATGAAAGGAATTTCAAAAAATTAAATGATGAGTATGAGAGAGAAAAAGAATTCATATAGTAATTGAGATAAGATAAAAGAGATTTAGAAAGGGAACTAGATTAAGAAAAACAAACAATTAGGGAATTAAAAATAGAGTTTGAGAGAATGGATGTATCAAAACAAAATTTGGACAATTTGTTATAAAAGTTTAAATAAGATCAAAGAAATTAATAATAATAATAATCTCCAATTTAAAGTCAAGGATAATAAATTTTAGTTGAATAATTAAGAAAAGAAAATGATCTCCTATCAAAAGAAGTTTAAACGACAGAAAACTTACTAAAGTAAATTAAAAAAGAGCTTGGAGAGAAGGATAGAGATAATTATGAATTAAAATAATAGAAAAGGATCCTCACAGATCAAATAGGTGAAATAACATAAAAAAATGCAAATTTAGAAGCATAAATTTAAATAAAGAATTCAGAAGTCAGTGACTTAGAACAAGAGAATGATTAATTGAAGAGAGAACAATCTAAATTAAGATTGAATCAATAAAGTATTATTGAACAGAAATAAAGAGTTGAAAATGATACATTTGGTGAACTCAAAACTTTATAATAGAATAATAATTCACTTAAACTTTAAGTTTCTGATTTGAATGTATTTAATGCTTAATTGGAAGAAAAGATTAAGGTTTAATAAGAACTTTTAAATGAATAAAGATTAGAAAATGACCGTCTAAATGCACAATTGCGAGTATAAAGTGATGAATTCTTCAGATAGCAATAAACACTATTAAGAAATAAAGATAAAGATAGTGATTATTATAACTTAGCCAATGAGATAGAAAGATTGAGAGAATAGGAAAGAAAACATTTCGTAGATAAAGAAAGAAACTAAAATGAAATTCAAAGATTAGAATCTGTTGTTAATTAGCATGTTAAATAAATAGAATTTATAAACAAATTAAAAGATGAATCAATGAAGGAAGCAAGGGAATTAAGATAAATGATTAATGGATTAAAATCGACAGATCATGAAAGTAAGAATACATCAATCAAATTATCAGAAAAAGTAAATAATTTTGAAATTACAATTGCAGATTTAAAAGAGTAATTGTAAAGAGATTAAATAAGATCAAATAAATTGTATAATGAACTTACAGAATCATAATAATTAGTATCTTAATTAAGATTGAATAAGAATGAGTTAGAAAGTTAAATAAAATAATTAAAAACATTGAGTGAAGGGCTTGAAAAATCTAGAGAAGAATTATTACAAAGACTTTAATAGAAAAATAGTACTAAGATAGAAGATGAAAGATAAGTTATTTAATTAAAGGAATTGACATCGAATTAAGATGAAAAAATTAAATAATTATAAGAATAATTAACATTAACTAAAAGAGCATTAGAATAGTTAGATAGGGAAAGAGATGAAGTATAAAATTAACTTGATGAAGTAAGAGAGGCAAATGTTGGTTTAGAGTAATAGATCAGAAATATGAATAATGAAATATAAAAATAAAACTCTAAATTGAATGAAGTGAGTACAAAAGGAGAAAGAGGCTATGAGGCTGCATAATAATTAGAAGAAAAACTTAGAGATGCGGCATTTAAGAACTAAAAACTTTAAAATGAAAATGATAATTTGAAATACACTATTTAGGTAAGAGAAAAAGAATTAAATGAAAATAAAGCTGATTTATCTATTTTAAGTAAAGAAAATTAATAACTTAATAATTAAGTAGTAAAATTATCATAAGAAAGGGAATTAACTTTATAATAAATAGCATTTTTATAATAATAAGAAATTAGATTAAAAGAATAAATTAAAATGTATGATATGGAAACTCATGATTTGCAATTAAATTATAGTGAAGTGTGTGCAGAAAATTAAAGATTAACTGTTTCAATACAATAAATATCATTGTAACATGAAGAAGTATTAACAAGAGGTGTAGAATTAGAGAAATAAGAAGAATTCTTTAAAGTATAAATGTAAAATGCATCCAAAAGAGAAGATTAATATTAAAATTAGTTATAATAATATGAAAGAGAAATAGAAAGATTGAATAGAAAATCAGAAGAATATGAAAGATAAATTAGAGAATTATTAAAAGAAAGAGATGTATTATTAATATTTAATATTCTTAGTAAATAGGAAAGGAATATCACACCCAACGTAAAATATCAACAGGATTTTAAGCAGCATAAGAAGATTTTAACAGATAGATGTCATAATTAGAAAGAGAGAAAGCATACTTAGAAAATGCAAATAGAGATATATAAAAATAATTGGATTTAAAGGAAGCGTAACTATCTTGGGAATAAAAAAGAGTATCTGAGATGGAATAAGTTATTATTTCAGAGAGGTAGCATTAAATGCATGCTATGTAAGAAATGTAGTAATTGAAGGATCAAAATGAACAACTTTTATCTGAGTTGGAAAAAGCTTATTAACCACATAAATAAAGTTAAAGTATACTAATGTAACTAATTTAGATTATCGTGAATAATCCTCATATGTTTCATAATAATCACAATAAAGTGGAAATAAGGATAATAGTTAATTGGATTAAAGTTCAGGATGGGAAAGATTGAAATAAGAATCGGAAAACTTTAAAAAAACATTAAGTTAAGCAGCAGTTTCATCTCAAAATCTAAAATAAAAAATGAAATCATTATAGAAAGAATATGAAGTAATACTTCCATCTGGTCCAAAATATTTATGAATATTAATTATGATATGATATTATGACTATTTAAAATAATTCTCACTTGTTAAGTGTATTAATACGACCAATTTTTTTGGTTTTAGGCATATCTTCTATAAATTTATCTAATTATCCTTCTTGTTTTAGTTTTTCAAAATCTTCTAAATATTCTTTAAGCACTTTGAATTTTAATTCAAGGGGTTTGGTTGGATCAAATTCTTCGATTGGAAACTCAGAATATTTCTGCATATTAAATTTAAGTATACTTTTTTGATAATTTTATTTTCTCCCCAAACTGTCTATGTTTTTTATTTAAGCATTTCTGTTAATTAATGGAGTGCCTCTTTAGTGATCAATATGGATTTGAATTTCAGTACTTTTATTATATTGAATTCTCTTATTGTGCAAGTTACTATTTATTCAATATTGCTTGAAGCTCTACTGAAAAATTCATCAGGTTCTACTCCAGTAACAATAAGCAAAGGTTAATGATGAGCCTCAAATCCCTTTAATAGTTACACTAAATGTTTTGTTTTACCCTCTTCTAATTTTTCAGTGTCAATAACTGTAAACTTACCCTCCACTACAGCAGATGTTAAACCAACTTTATATGCTTATAATCTGACTTTTCTTGGTAAATCAATTCTCAAGGATCTAATCTTTCTTCCATGTGCTTTTATTCCCTTATTCCTACCAGGTCTTTGTCTGTGTCCCTATCTTGCTCGACCTGTCTTTTTTTGGGGATGATTTTTTGCTCCTGATGCTGCTGCATTTCTCAATTCTAATGTTGCTTTTGCTACTTTCCTGTGGTATAGATCGGTATATCGAACAAGTCTTTAGACTAAATCTCTTCTTAAGGGTTAATTAAAGATTTCTATCCTATTCAAAAGAGTTACCTGGATCAAGTGTGATTGATTATCCTGTTGGCTATGCATTATGGAATTTGACTATTGGTAATGAGATTTCATGCTTGAATGGCTTCATTGACCATGGTGTTGCCAAAACATTATTCGCCACAAGACTAAATCGAAATATTTTAAAGCAATTTTACAGCATTTTAATTATATACACTATGTGATCAATTGTTTTATCAAAATCATTTATTTTTGCTATTACCTAATTTGCTATTGCTATTGCATTTTCGCAAATAAGTACACATAACCCTTTATGTCAATGGTTATATTTAATTGAATTTTTCACTTCTTGCTAATTTTTCAGGGATTTTCAAATCAAAAGTACTTAAACTATTCTTTTTTGTTGTACTATTATTAGTGAATTGAAGTTGCGGTTTACTCTAACATTTAGCAAAATAATAATTTGAAACATCAGTCTTTACTCGAAATTAAGGAGCACAAGGAGAGTTTTTTATATGCTGGCTTTTAGCCATTTTATCCTTATCACCCAATAAATTACGTTTTCCCTTCAATGATTACTGAACTCTATTAAAAAGATCCTTTGTTTTATCACTCATTTTTTATTTGCATTCCATTTCTAATTTTGAAGTTCTACTAAGTTTTTTCATCAAATTTTGTGCCTAAATCATCTAAAACACAGGAACTAATGAATCTCGAGCACTTCTTTACACTGCCTGTTTTTGCAGTTTCTCACATAAAAATAACATAAATTGATACTGAAATGGGCAGATGATCCTAATAAACTTAAATCTCTATTTGAAGGTCGTATCTATTATGGTTGAATGGATGGTTATGGTGATATTGGGAATCGTGATATTTTCATTTTAGAAGAGTCGTTCATACTTTTTTAACAGATTATTATTTTCTTATTGACCTTCCCTCCACATTCTGTGCATTCACAACTCTAATTTTGATCTTCGTTGTTAAAACGATTTGGTTTACTGTATGGCAATGCAAAATTTCGAAACACGCTTTTAGATCCTTATAATATATGAGTATACTTTTTGCAAACCGTTTCCCAAATCCATATACCTTAAAGTTAATTTTGTCATCTTTTATGAAAGTTTATTTTCTAAGGAGATGTTTAATTAGTAGAGATTCTTCATAGTCTTATTGTATTTCATATATATTCATAATATATACAAATATTAAATCATTCCTCTTTTTTCTACTTTTTTTGTCTTAAAAGAAGTCGTGCTTGAATTGATTATTCTTGATTCTATAGCGAAGTTTGAATTGTTGTTGGTTGTTGACGATCAATTGTTTATGGTGTTATTGTTTTGGTTTCATTCTTAATTGAATACAATTCTTGTTATTGTTATTAAATTTTTTGTTATTGTAAATCAATTTTTTTTAATATTTCTTCGTGTTTAGTGTTTCTAGCAAACATTTCTTCATTTCTAGGTGTAGCAAATTCAGTTACTTATTCGTGTTTTTCTGCAAAGTCTTCGAATTCTTTGAAAAAAGGTTTTTATTCCAATTTAGGTATGATATTCTACGACGACTAAACATATTAAGAAACCGATTGATTTCTTCCTATAAACTTTTCTGCTGATGTGAGGAGCTGCTTAATTTTATCAATAAAGTAATATTTGATAGGATCCATTTATCCATCATATACTTACACACATTCTTAATACATGGTGACCAATTCTTGTACTAATGAATGTGATTTCACACTTTGTAAATTAAATGTATTCTCAAGGGTTGACAATGAAAGAAAGAATTATTTAGACAATTTCTTAATTCCATCATCTTGTTTATTAGGTTTGTATAAAAATTCAGGAGTCATGAATTATTCATCAATTGTGAAAGTATTTGGTTTTGAGTCTTACTCTTTCTTTCCAAATGCTTACTTAAATATTTTCATGAATATGAAGAATTTTAAATTTTATGTATTTTTATGAATATATCACCATTCTGGGGTGGGTCTTTTTTTTTTAGCAATTTCTCCTCTGGCCAAATCTGGGAAGTTTTCTTCACATGACAATGGAACATCCTTGAAATAGTAGTTACCATATGTGTTGTTTTATCTTTCTCTTTCATAACTCCATTGTCTTTCACCCAAGAGACAGTGTCTATAGAATTTGGAGGCTGTCATTTTTGTGACTTACCACCAGACGTATGATGCACCGAATAAATACAATCCGAATCCAGCAATGCCAATATATCCAAAACTAACATATTGAATGTAGTTACTTGTAGAAGAAGGATGTTTATTTGTAATTAGTGATACCTCTTTATCCTATTGGTAAAAACATTTATCTATGTGTGGCAGCAGCTAAATATTTGTTTATAATACCTTATAAGAAGAATCCTGTTGCACAAATCCAAACTGGGAAGATTCTCACAAAGTTGAAAGCTTTAAGATCTCTCTCCACGAAATCTTGAATGTTACGTGCGACGTGAATTCTTAGGGTTATGGGGAAGAGTACCTTTTTAATTTATTAACAAAATATGTTCTTGGGTCGATTTATTTGCCCTCTTATGCATTTTCTTACATGATTTCAACATATCTCTTGTATGCTGGATTATCACCGTGTTGGTAGAATAATAGGGGATCATATAATTTTTGGATTTCCTCCTTCAGATTCTTAGCATCTGCTTTGGACATTTTTTATTTATATTAATGATTTGATAAATCACTTTCTAATAATATTTACAGGGAAGTTCAGAGTCACCTTAAATCCATCATACAATATCATTACTAGGTTCACTTCAAAATCAACTAACAATAGAATTCAAATTACCGCTGTATTCCCTGAATTACAAATTGGGACATGAGAAATATTTGGGGAAAATCATGTGGAAAGGGATTTCGAGTCCTCTGGTGGCATTTCCTTCAACTATTTAAATTAATTGTATTTCAGTAGCTTCACTCAATTTACCAAGTCTATTTTCAATTTTCTCAACTCTAATCAATTGTAAATCTATAGTCCTGATATCTGAGTCACATTCTTCAATAATTAGAGATCCATGAAAGTCTTCTGTGAATGGGCATATAACTGTATCTATGATGCCATTGATACGGAATTTAGCATTTTATTTCGAAGTAGCAACTTAATTCCCTAATAATTTATCTGGTGATATCTTGAAACTTTCTGATTTTGGATATTTATCATCTTTTTTTATCTTATCTGATCCTTATCCTGGTACTTGAACAAAGAATGGAACGCTATTTGTAATTTTTAATCCACTAACTAATGTTAATTCAGCTTCGATTGCATATTGTATTGCCACATAAACTCCAACATATGATTCGATAATTTTACGATCTTAATAGGGAGTCAATTAATATTTGAATGGAAATGAGTTTTTTTCTTATAATCTATGTATAAGGGTAATTCTACATATATTTTTCTTTAGTCAATGGTCCATCTAATTAATGAAGTAAAGATGGATGTAACTATGGTGACATCTTTTCTAACTCTTTATGAGTTTCTTTATTTTAGCACAATATTGTCCCTTCTGACTTCCATATAAGTTATTAGATTTCACACTTTTTCACATTTGGGTCAGAGAAAGCAACAGTAACTTGACCTGAAATTTAATCCTAGCCTGGTGGTAATATTTACTCCTGGTTTGAATGTATTATTTGCTTTGTCAAATTTTACGATCAATACGTACTCTGCTTTCATTTATTAATAAACTTATTATAACAAAATCTGAGAATGGGCTCAGTAGCAGACACCTGTAGAAGTTCAGAAAATATCAATGTTCAGAGCTAGAGTCACAAAATTGTAATTATGGAGATTAAGTTAATCACTTTTTAAAAAGATCTTCAGTACAATCACTAGGGTACTCTTATAGATATCAGTGAAAAAGAGACAAATCATGTTATTTTTTATTGTAATTTAGGTGGACAATAATTAAGAATATCGCCCCAGTCATCCCTAACAAGAATAATAAAACAATTAAGTATTGGTTCAGAATTAGTAAATGGATGGAACTGCTTCGTAATAACTGAATATTCTAAATTCATTTTCTAATTAATCAGGTGTGTAAGAAAGAAGTAATCTAAGGAGTCAAGGATATTCAAGTTATGAAGCCTAATTATATTCACATGGCAATCAGAGTGTTTAAGTGGGAGACATTTCTCCGTAAGAAACCCTTGCATTTTAAAATAATGTCATTATATGGGTAGAAGGAGAAAATGGTTAACATAATTCTCAACTTCCCTAAACAAATAATTCATCTCAATGATGATTTATTATATCACAATATAAACAATTTTTATTCCATCTTTAATTAACTTTCTGGATTATTAGTTATTTATTTTGTAAAATTTAACTCTTTTATGAATTCCCAGCAGAAGAATTCGTATTAGCCAGGAAAAGTCTTGATTTCTAATAAAACCCATATAGGTATTTTCATAGATGAGAATAGATGGATCGGATTTGAAATAGAATAAAATTTCCAAAGACTAATCGTCATAACAAGAGATATTTGGTGAAGAAGAGAAAAATACTCACCAAGCCTAGTTTGAGATAAAGAATAATTAGACTATTTAAGTGAAAATTGAAACTAGTATTCTTTTCTTAAACCTAGAAATTTGTGCCAAGGATTATATCGTCCAAGAATCTCAAATTTCTTAATCGACTGCTGTTTCAGATAAAAAACCTCAGTAGTCCTAATAAGAATATATTGATTAATTAGGTTCAATTAAAACAGGATCAGAAATTATTACAGAGAGTGAAGAAACTAGGATTTTAATGAGATAAAGCTTTCCAAAGTGGGAGTCAGAAATTTTAAAGAAAATTGAATAAAAGACTAAATCACGATGAACTAATAATAAATGAAAATTTATATATATAAA
>JMSD01000020.1:319123-334260 GCA_000715435.1 Paramecium caudatum
TTTTAATAAGAATTTACTTTAGAATAGCTGAAAGAAGACTTAATAAACTATCATGGTGCTAATTATAATTTAATTGAAAGAAGAATGCTTTCAACATATCAGGAATAAATTGTGAAATAAATGGATATAATTTAATTTATTAAGTTTTTTGGAATATGCAATAATAAAGAACATTTACTGAATTTTATAAACTTACTATTCCTAGATGAACATGCTTAATAGAAAATGGAATAAATGACAATAGCTGAATAAAATAAAGCGGCAACAAGAATATAAAGATATTTCAAATAAAAGTTCCTTCACAATTATTTAACATTATATTCAATAATTTCTTTAAGACTTAAATAAATTAAGTGAAATAATACAATATATCATTATTACACAATAGTAATATTTTTAAACTCAGCATACATTTTATAAATTTCGACTAAATCATCATATGTAGGTGTATTAAACATTTCAGGCTACATCAAGGATAAGGTTAAATCAAGAACCTTTTTCTTTCTGCTTTTCTCAGAAATGTAATTCTGAATATATTTTTACCATTTTTATTTCTTTTCTGTAATATACTTATCCATGATTTGTGTAAGTGTAATACTAAATATATAGATATGATACTGGTCTATATGGTATTATCTTTTCTTTATGATTGAATTTTATTTATTGGTTAATTCTAGCATGATTGTTTGCCCATTTTTTTACAGTTATCTCCATAATCTATCTCTGAATGCCTTATTCTTCATTTTTAAATTTCTAAACACTCTTTTTACATAATTAACTATGATACTCTGGGGAGTTACCTTTATCTACAAAATATCTATGTTTAATTAAGCATTGCATATAAAGATGAGTAGCATGCATAAATGCCATTACTGTTTTGACAGCTCTATTTTTCGAATATAATTTTAATTATTTAGAAAATAAGCAAATAGATTGACATAACTTAAATCTACTTCTCTCTTCAACAGTTTATCCAGTTCCTTTAACTTTAATCATGGTAATAGTTTTATACTACCAGACCATAAGTCTTCCTTTTGCTAAATATTTATTATGTAATTTCATTTACTAGAATTATCTAAATGACTACATTCAACATTTCATGAATTCTTTCAACGTATATTGCCATGCAAACGATTTCGATCCATACAACTTAATTCCTTGTAAGTAATCTTTGCTTAAATTCTAATTATTTTTAAGCATTCCTGATTTCTTTCAAAGAATCATTAGCTTGTAAGCGGCACAGAATATCGAGTTTCTTGTCTTCATATATTAATTTTTTCTTCTCAAGGGCTTATGATATTCTGTGATCTAACAATTTTTAATTTAGCTTCAACCTTTATTCAATTTCTTAATAATTAAAATAATTACTGTCTTTTGTGTATTATTTCGTATTTAAATTAAAAGTTATCTTGTCAGTCTTTATTGATTCTAATTTAGATGCACTTAATGCATTTAATTCTATATACTAACAGTTATTACATAATTTATATTTTTCTAAATTTGCTTCCTCTTTAACTAATTTTATTTTCTTTTTTAAATTATGGCCAAAGAAAAATGTTATTTATAGTACACAATCTTCTTCCGAGTACATTGCAATATAGAGATTCTTAACATGAAAAACGGAATGAGGAATTGAAAATTTGAAATATTTTGATTAAACAGCCAATTCACAATTAAAACTTGTTGGAAATTGTGCAACTGTTGAAACATACATTTTAAAAGTTGATAATTTTGATGATTCACTTTTAATATAAGCTTGAATAGGTGATTCTTTTTCATAAATTCTAACATAAAAATAGTTAAATCTAAATCTAGTTATCTGAATAGTACTAACAGAATTAGATTTAAGTTCTTGTAAGTATAGGGATCCATCATGTTTAATATCGATATCAGTTATTTTTTTAATGCTATCAGTAGGAGAAATTTGTGGTTGGATATCAGTAATCATTTCAAAGTGATCAGAATGTTGTATTAGGTCATAATTTTTAGAATAATGTTCAATCATTCTATGCATTGATCCTCTGCTACTTAAAATATTTTTCTCTAGAGCATTACTTTCTGAAAGTTTTCTCTATATTGGAGACTGTAAAGATATAAAAGAGTTGACATTTGAGGTACTTTAGATTGTTTCTAGCTTACTAAGATTTCTTCTGTGAGTAATTGATGCATCATAATAAAATTTTCTTTCTTCTCTTTACATTTTAATTAATATATAAACAATGCACACAATAAACAATATAGTCATATTAGTAATCTGCTTTAGATTTAACTTTAGGTACCTCTTATTGAAATAGCAGGCGATCTATCAGTTCTTCCAATTGAATCATTGTAAGAAAGGTTCCTAATCCTTGTTATACAACTCAAAAGTTAATAGTTTTCTAACTTCTCTAATCTCAACGTTGATGCATTTTCCATTCGACTTTTCGATGGTACAATTATTTCTGGTTATACCAAAGGTAAATTCAATTATTTTAATACAATCTTATTTAATTATCTTTTTGTTGTTTGGGGTTTCTAGTTCTTGATTTCTAGGGGCTTCAATTAAAATTTTGCTTATTTTACTCTTGCCACACTTTATTATTCTTTTGTTTTTAATGGTTCTGTAATAGGAGGTAATCTTGCAAAGTAGAGTGCCCCTGTTTCAATGGTTTAAACCCCTTAATTTCTCATTTTAAATAATAAAAATGAGCATTGAAAATTATAATTATTAATATTATCAATATAAAAAATAAATTGATACCAATACAATTAAGATCAGCATGATTGAAACAAGTGGCAATTTGTATTTTAATTTAGAGGTCTCGACTACTTTTTCAGTGTCAAGTTCTACAACTTTCTAATGATTTCTAGCCATAGTTTCTAATTTCGATTATTGGGCTTATTATTATGATTCTTCATATTTTGTAACTAAATTAAATTTATACATACTATATTATTTAATAGATTATTGTATTTTTCCACTTTGTTTCATGTCGTTTTTGGGTCTGACTGGAGCTTATTACGAGGATAATTGTTCAAGTTCTTCTTCATAGGTTGGTGGTTCGAGGACTTATGAGACTTATTGTGAAACTGTTTATGATAATTAACCAAGTGAAAACAGTTTTTAGGTCGAAACACTATTTCTGGTGTTCCCATCTTTTTGTGCATAGAGATTCCTTTTAAGTTAATCAAAGCAATTCCTGTAACAGTATTTAATCATAATTTTATAGAATTTGAGATATGCTACATTATTTCCCATGGAAATTCCATTTAATTTGATTTATAGTTAAGATTTAGTGATTAGAGATTATCTAATTTATTCGAATCTGAGTTTGTAGAGAAAAAAGTATTAGTAATTCATTTTAATCTTTTCAACCTTAAGTTATAACATCATCAATGCAGGTTCAAATTTATTAATTTTGTTTTTTCTTTCTTTTAGTACAAGGAATGCTTATCTTTTTTGATATAGTTAAAATATAAAGAATATTCGTTCAAGTTTGATTGAGAGTTTCGCAATGTAACGAATCTCACAAAAACCTTATTTAAGGGTTTTCTGCTAGAATTGTTCAATAGTTCTAAATAATTCCTTGCCAGCAATGGTTGTTTGGAGTTCTTAAATAATTTTTATTAATTATTAATTTTAGATATTTTTCTCCATGCTAATATACATTAATTAAATACCCAACATCTTTTGATACAATTCCTGGTGAATGGCTTCTTTGGGGTGTTTTGAAGATACTGCTACAACTATAATCAACTGCTCCCAATCTTACAATTTATTGAAATGCTTCTTATTTGACTTTTTTGTTGTGTTGCTCTTGTATTTTTTTGGCATGTAAAAATAGCTTTTATGCTCCCATTAACAGATGTATCTATTCAAATCTTAGTGATAATCTGCTTGATTAATTTTATTGCATTTCTTCTTTCATTTCTTAATACACTTTGAATGATGAACGTATGATCTAATTTCTTTATTTCTATAAAAATAAATTCTAAATTTTAACTGGTGAAACCGTGAAGTAGGACTAGACAGTGATTTGAGACTTCACAGATGAAGCTTCGGATGGAACTGAGGTTTATCTAAATTCTTGATATTTATTACAATTTTTCATTAAATATTTTAATGTCACAATAAAAACAGACAGTGTTTAATTATAATAACGAAGAAATGTAAGTTCTAATCACTAATTAGTGGTGGATGTTTAATGTTGATGTATGATTCAGATGATGAGATAGATAAAATAAATTTATAGGAAAGTTAAGTATAACTTACAAAGAGTACTAAACTACTCTAATAAACTTAGATCCCTAATCAAAGTATGAAAAAATGATTATTATATTTAATTATGTATTAAAGAACTATTCTAGAGGACAATGAGAATATTTAGGAGGATTGCAAACCTAAACGTTATGCAGCAAGTCTTGAGGGTTCGAATGTGAATAAAAAACCAAATAATAAAGCAAGTGTTTAGGAATGGATTGGTTTATGTGGGATTATAGTAATTACATATTTAGCTATTGTGGTGGTTTGGATATTATGTATATTTCGAGATTAGTAGGTTTTGTAGGAATTGATAACAATTTCTAAGTTACAGTGGGTATATTTATGGTATTGTTTGTATTATTTGTTATTGGTATATTATTGTATTGGTTTATGGGATTGAAAAAGAGAGAAGAATTAATTAGATCTATGATGCTTAGTAAATGGTAAGATAGTTCTTATGAAATGAATAATTGAAATTATGTTCTTAAATATATTATTATCAATTGCTTATTCTTTAACAGTTACCTAAGATATTGCTTCAAATTAATCCTAAATAATACTAACATTTTCAGAACCAATAAATGTGACAACAGATTAGTTTTATTAGATTACTGCAATATATTTACCAGAATAGAGTGATTACACATATTCAATATCCTCCTAAGATAATACAACCTATAATATTGACTTTAATTTTACTAATCAATTTTACTTTGCTAATTGCATTATTAGATTTCTAGCTCCTACATAGATTATAAGTTTGAATTCATAAACATATTTAAATAAAAGTCAATAAACTCTCTTTTTTATGTTGGGACCTTACATAAAGTACTCTATTTTTGAGAGTAACACAGTATTCGGACTTAGAATATCAATATATGTATTATTTTTTATATCATTTGGTTCCTTATTGTTGAATATTATAAATAAACATAATAGAAAGAATGTGACAATGTTTTCAAGGAATATCTATTCATTTTGGCAGTTAATTGAGTGTCTACAGATATTCAACTTGATTTCTTATTTAAACATTCAAATGACCTATTAAATGAAGGATTTACTTAATTATATGTGTTATTTTAATTTCTCTTTTGATAAGGTGAATATTTTCACTGCTTATCTTGAAGACTACAACTATATTAATGTAACTTTTGTCTTATGGGTGTTTTTTGTAAGTTCTATGATATTAGTGATGTTAATGTATTTGATGAAATTGATAACGAATGTTAGATTATGGTTTTTAAGAATTACATCAATTTGTTTATGCCCTTTCCTTCTTTATGGATTTTTAGAAATTGATTATTTGAAAATTTCTTCTGCTATTGAAATAGTTAATACATCCCTTGTATCATTTAGTTATTCTATTATTTTAGGATACATTTTCATTTATTTGTAATTCATTATATAATAATAGCTATTTACTTAACAGTTATAAAATTCCGTAATATTATAATGGATTGTAAACGAAGGCTTTTTTTAAAAGGAATTTTTAATTATATTAAGAACTAAGAAAGCTTGTTTTTTGTAGTACTATTATTCTTATTAATGATAATAATATTTGTATTACTGTCTTAGTAATTACTTAAATTTTAACTGTAACATTACTTGCCACTAAATTCCCATTTAAGAATAAGATAATAAACATGATTATGTTAATGAGTGAGATCTTATTAACATTATGTATTGTTTTGATAGCAGGAATAGCATTATTAGATTACATTAGCCAAACGTATTTGGTATAGAAAACTCGAGATATAGTGGGTTGGTGTATGGTTGGATTGATGATGGGAGTACTTTGTTTGAGAGCATCAGGTTGTTTAGTTGAATTAATATAAAATATATAATAATTATGAGTGCAAAGGTTGTCGAAAATTATTCACTACTCGAGGTTATAGGGTCTGGGTAATATGGAAAAGTGTATAAGGCTGTTAACATAAAAAACAATAGTCTTGTAGCTGTGAAGGTGGTCAAGATAGAAAAGTTTAAGGAGGTTCCAAAATTGGAGGAGTTTACAATGAATGAAATTTAAACCCTTGCTAGAATCAATAATCCACATGTTGTTAAATTTATAGAGATGCTTAAGAGTTCTCGTAACTATTATTTTGTTTATGAATATTGTAATGGTGGAACCTTGGAGGCAATAATTTAAGAATAAGGGTATTTTGTGTATTTATTTAGAGTGTAAACTGAAAAGGATGCTTTATATTTTTTTCGATAACTGGTTCAAGCATTTTAATCATTAATATAGGTATTTTATGAATATTATGTGAAGGAAAATATAATGCATAGAGATCTGAAGCCTAGTAATATTATGCTGCATAATGGAGCAATAAAATTGGGGGATTTTGGCTTTTGCAAAGCTTTAAATACGGCATAAGATCTATCATCGACTATGGTGGGATCTCCAATTTATATGGCTCCTGAAATTTTGAAAGGACAAGAATACTCTATAAAAGCAGATATTTGGTCACTTGGATGTGTTTTATATGAATTACTATATGGTATTTGTCCATTTGAAGAAAAAACAATGGCTTAATTAATGCTTGCTGTTGAGGAAAGAGAAATTTCATTTTTAGATAATGTTAATGTTGTATCTTCTACAACTAAAGATCTATTACTAAAAATGTTAACCAAAGATCCAAGTAAAAGAATCAATTGGAAGGACCTTTTTGAAAGAGAGTTAACTTATGCAGAAAGTATATCTATTCATGAAATTAGGAATAAAAAATACTGAATAATAACCAAATTAAATTTAATAGGAGCTAAGTTTGAATTCGCAACGAAATAAGGAGTCTAAGGCATTCAAATACTTACTTATGGAGAGAAACAAAATTTTTTATCTCTATAAAGTAGTAGAGGAGGTATTGGAGTTAAGCAAGGATGAGGTAATTTTTTAAAATATATTAAAGAGAGATGAGAGTAGAGAATCTTAAAGTGTATTTTGTGGTTATTTGCTTGTTAAATATATTTGTTATTTGATAGAAATGATAAGAATGAATCTTGTTGAAAAATTTAATGTTTAAGCATTTCCTCATTTAGCAAAGAAGTATGAATTGTAAAATGATATAACTAAAACATTTGAATATAAGAGTTTTTGTACTCTTATTCAAAAGGAGGTAGAAACAGCTAGAAAAATGTTTAAGCATTTTTAAGAGGAGGCTGATAGGTTTTATAAATCTCAAGTTGCAGGATAACATATTTATTTGGGAACAGAATTTTCTCACTTTGAAAATGAGTTATTCAGAGAATTAACATCATCAGAAATTTCTATTACATTTATGAAGAAATTAGTTTTGAAGTATTGTGAAGACTTGAAGAGTCAATTTTTGTAATAGTTCTTGGATAAAAATCCATAAACAGGCAGTAGGTTAATTAATATTTAAACATAGATAATTGTTGCATATTGAAAAAACTTTGGAATCACTAATCTTGGATGAGTTTTTTGAAAATTGTATGGATATTTAGTAAATTGATTTGGAATAATAGAACTATTTTGCAATATTAAACAAATATTCTAAAGCTGATCTATTGCAAGTAATAACCAACAAAATGGATTACATTAGACATAAATTATACAAATGATTTAAAAACATATTTCAGATAGCGATATATAATTATAAACAATTAAAATCAATAACGAACAATTTAATGTCTTTTTTTATTTGACAAACACATATATATAATCAAATTGATTACTCTAATATCTTGTAAAAAAATAAATGAGCTTTGAATTTTTTCTATAACTCTTAAATAGATTGTAGAGACCTATTGAAATATAAATAGATTGAGATGGTATAAAATATATAATCAAATTAGGTTATGACTTCAGAGAATGGGGCAGTCAATTACTTATTTTGATTGTCTTCTGTTAAAGAATCTATTCCTTCCAATAATGAATTCTTCCTTTGGAGAGCTTTCCTTTTCAGAGTTGTATTCGTTTTGCTTCTTCTTTGGATCAGTACAGAACTTTAATTCTTGTTTTCTCAAATAATTCAGAATAGATTAGATTTTGGCATTAGGTTTATGGTAAATTTCAAGTTCTAAAGAATCAAGGCTTGAGTTTAATTCTTCTTGCATTGCTTTATTTTAAATATTATTTATAAATCACTAATTATACACTTTACACATGAGAATATATAATATTAAATTCGTAATCTTTTATAAATAAATAGGCAAAATTTTAATAACATAATCAATAAATCATTTATTTTTTCTACCGATCTTTCTAGCCATTTTTTTGAATTTTCTGAGTTTTGAATTTATTTTACTCACTCTTTGTTGACGCTACTGAATTTAGTTGAAAGATTTCCTTGTTGTTTACTTTTAATCATCAAGTTCTAAAAATTAATCAACAATAGCAGTTGATCCCTTCTTCTTTTTTTTGATATTATAATTATCTAGATAAATGAATAAAATACCCATTCCATCTACATATGTACCAACTTAGAAGTATTTAGGCACTGATTTCAAATCGGTTGATTTCATTGGCTATTTAGGATCTAAATATTTTTTTAGCTTCATTAATAAATATTCATGTTTAGTGGACTCATCTTGATCCTATTACTTCATTCCAAACCAGCCATCTGTTAATTAGGATAATCTAGCCAATTTTCTAAGTCTTTTTTCTTCCCTATTTTTTTTAAGTGAGGGAATTTCAACATCCAATGAATTTACGAATAGTGATTATCCTTCAAGTTGCTGTACCTATTTATCCATTTCTTGCTTATATGTTGGTTGAATTGGTAAATGATGAAATAGAGGATCTGAATTTGAGTTAATTTAGTAGGATTTCAAGTTCAATAGGGTTTCTAATTTTTCTACCCTCATTTAATATATTAAAATAATGTCTGAGAAATTGCCTAAATTAAATTAAAAGAAAGTTCGTTCCTAGTCTCTATATGACAATCAAATAGCAACATAGAAACTTAAGGAATCTCTCTATTCCTAAACTACGAGTAGATATGGTTAGAGGCCTCAAAAAAATCCTGTCATAGAATCGATTGTTAGAGAAGCTGATTTGTTGTTGGTAAAACATAATTTAAAGGAAAACCTCTATAAATTAAAGGATATGGGATTATTGAAGAAATGTGAGCCGAGGATTCAAACTTAAGGGGGATTGAAGAAGAAGGACTTTATTTTCAATGACTATCACAATAAAAGTACTACGAACGGTTACTCTAGAAATTATGGAGGTTTATTTTACAATAGATGATTTATTACTAATAATTATATGAATAATACAAAAGCAATTCTCAAATCATTGTCTGAATGTACGTACTGTCATACCTTTAGAAAATTTATAAGAAATCAAAAAATTGAATCCGAATCCTGAGATGATTTGTGGAGCTTCAGGGTAGAAATTATTGCATCTTGCCGCCAAACAATCTTCACCTGAGATATTTTCCTATTTCCTTGAACACTCAAACATAGAATTAACAGATTCTGTAACATATATCTGATCTTTAGATTGGAAGGACACCATTACACTATGCAGCAAGTTATGGGTAGGGGGAGAATGTGAAATTATTGATTTAGAGGGGAGCGAATGTAAATTCTTAGACAATAGGTGGTGATACACCTTTGTTTAAGAGTATTTAATATCCTGAGTGTTATGAATATTTGATAAAGGGGGGAGCAAATGTTTAATTGCAAAATTCCATTGGGTAGAGTGTTGAATAAATTTTATAATAAAAGTGAAAAAAAACTATTAATATAATTAATGTATAGAGACATACCTATCAGCAATAAAATATGTGCAACAAAGGAAATATTTTAAAATCAGTTAATTTTGAATAATCATGTTTTGACAATGAGACCGCAAATAGATACTAGTGCACCAAAATAATATGAGTTTCTGAAAAATTAGAAAATAAAGGAAGCAATCAAATAATAAAAATAGCAAGAAATAGATAGAGAAAATAGAAATCTTATTAGTAAGATAACAAATATAATGCAACAGCAATCAAGTAATTCTTATTAATTTTTAGACAACTCGATTAGTTCATTGCCCTTGAAACGTTCAGAAAGTTCTAATGTGAATAATTAATAAAAGAAATCTCTTAACAAGGATCATAGGAAAAAAGAGTTAATTAAAATAGTAATGGAAAATTAGCAACTGTTAAAAAGAATCTAAGACTAAAAGTCTTAATATAATGTGAAGAGTTGGAATGAGGAGAGGAAATGGGTAGAAAAATACATAGCAAATATCTCAGATTATCCATACAAAGATTTTAAGCCTACAAAAACATTGGTTTAGTATTGGACTAATACTCGAATCAGTGAATCTCAATTATAAAGTAATTTAAAAATAATTTTTTAATAGAAAGGGAGTAAACCGCAAATAGAAAATTAGATCCAATTAAAAGTCAATAATCAAAGTATTTATTATTTTATTCAGATATCGACCAAAAGAATAGAATAATTATCAATAAGAATAATAACAGTAAAACTAAATAATATTTTCAGGAGCTTATTTGCCTCAGACTACTAACCATATGAACCAATTCCATAAGATTAACTTGTTTTTTAGGATTAAAAAGAAATTACTAAAGAAAATAATACTTAAGATGAGGAGCCTAAAGTAGAGCCTGAAATTGTTGAATAGAAACTCGAATAGGAATAGGAATAGGAAGAATAATCATAAGTGAAAAATGATAAATCTATGAATGAATAGTAGGATTAGGGGATATAGGCAGGTGGTGATGAAAGTCTTCAAAATGAATAACAAGTAGAATGATGCAATTAGTTTTCTTTAATATAAATTATTGAAGATAATACAATTTAACAACTGCTTAAATTAAAACACATTTTTAATAATAACTAATGAATACAAGAGGATAAAAAGAAAACAAAATTAGGACAGGTATCCACCATTTCAATGAATTTCTTTTCGAGGTAGAAAAATGTAGACAAATGGCTCAAAATCCAATGATCAAAAATTTTATCGATTTGTAAATAGAAAGTCCGCATCAAGAATTAGAGTAATTTATTGAAGGACTTGCTTGATAAAAAACTGTGATTATAAACTTGTATACTCTGGTGTGTGTTTATTTTTAACAACTCATCTTTCCTATTTAAATATGTTTAACTGAAAAAATACATAGACATCTAACACTTCTAACCTTGTAACACATAAACACAGCTTATCTCTATTCTTTTTTCAAATGCATTATTCTCATAATATTAAATTACTTCATAATATATAATATAAAATAATTGACTTATGAAGTTAAGTAGAATAACTTTACATTTGATCAATTTCATTAATTTTATTATGTTATCAAATATTTATTACAATAGGGAAACAGATAATGTTAAGAATTCAAATATATAACAGGAGAATCCAGTTTTGAATTAAAGTTTATAGACATACAATTACTACAATCCTGTCACGTAAATTGATATTTCATTTAAGATTTTTGTTTCCAGAACTTATTTCTAATGGGAAAATAGACTTAAATAAAACAATTAATATTAATGGAATACTATTTCATACAATCCTCAAATTGATGTTAGTATTTTTGTATTTCTTTGAAATACAGGATTAAATGTATTGGACACTTCTTTTGGTTTCTTTGGATTTTTGGATTAATAAAAACTACTCTGGAAGAAAGTTAATTGGATTAACATGGTGGATTGATAGAGATGATACATAAGACTTATGGTATTTTGAAAAAGTTAACAAACTCTATCCTTTGAACTCAGGATGCAAACGCTATTTTTGGTGTTGCTTATATATATTTTAATTTCTGTTATTTACAATATTGATAACTACCCTGATTTAATGTAAGTTAAAATTAGCACTAATTATCATAATACCTCTAATCGTAAACTTGATTTAAATTCATATTTACATTTAAACATAGTAAGCTAATGAAACATTTAGATATTTATAGGATTTAACAGACTATAGAATGAGAAGAAGTATAAAATGTAAATTTTAGGTTTGGGTACTACCTAATAAACTAATTTTTTGATTATATTTTTTATTATGAGAACTTAATTAAAACCATTACCGTAAATCAATCATAGACCTTCTATTGATGATGAGGATTCATATCCTGGGAGACTGCATACGATATAGAGGAAACTAAAATTTGGAAGCAACACTTACATCAAAAGTAGTAATACTACTGTTACGGATTCATTAAATAAAAGACAAAAATAAACCCCAGTCACCGAATCTTAAATACTAAGGTAGATTGATACAAAATTGGAATTGCATAAAAAAGACATTGAATAAAGAAATGATATGATTATGACTATAGAGAAGGGCTTTGAATCAATTAAATAAGAGTTAGTTAAAGAGAAAATGTAAAATGAAGAGAAATCAAAATAATTAGTTGAAATGTAGGCTAGTTATTAAGCAATATAACTGAGACTTAAATAAGTAAGTGAAGCTACCAAATTAAGTTAATAAGCTGAAAAAGATAGAGAAAGAATCCTGTAATTGGAAACCAGTATAAGGTAATCTTAGAATAGAGAGTAAGAGTTACTAAATTAAATTGAGTAACTAAACTTATCGATAACATAATTTTAGGAGAGACTAAAAAATAAGGAAGAAATTAATGATGATGTTAAGAAAATGAAGGAATAATTACATAAAACAGAAGTAATATAATACTTAATTTAGGAAAAATGTTAGAAAATGGAACATCAAATCAATGAGATACAAAAAAGTATAGATAAAGAATAAAATGAAAAGAATTAGATAAAAAAATAATATGATTAATTTAAGAATGATAGTTAGGGAAGGGAATAAAATTTGAATAAAGAAATATCTGCAGCATTAATGTAAATTAAACAATTAGAAAATGAACGAAATATATTGCAAGAGGGTATAAAGAAATCAAAAGAATAGAGTGAATAGAATAGTAAATTAAATGAGTAGATGTTATCATTAAAATCTCAAATAAGTGAATTATAAAAGAATAAAGAAGTAACCATATTATTAATCATTAAAGAAAGAATTAAATCAGTTAAAGAGTAGTATAGAAGTTCAATAAAAGAATGCAATTGATTTAAATCATTAATTAGAGGAAATCAAACTTAAATATAATGATTTATAAAAATAGCTATAAGAGAAGCTTTCGTAATATGAGTAAATGAAAAATTAGAAATAATAGTTAGATTAATAAGTATAAAATAATCAAAATGAAATCAGTGAATTGAATACATAATTAGAAGCATTAAAAGATTAGAATTCTAAACCAAAAAATAATAATAAATAAATTATGGATACTATATTATAATTGGAAAAAACTGATGTAAGATATATTCTTATAAATAGAAAGATATTCAAAAGAATCTATCTTGTACATTTTGTAATAAATTTATCAAACAGCCAGTGACAATAATTCCTTGTGGTCATTCTTATTGTTTCGAATGCAAGAAAGGATACAGTAAGGAATGTTTCAAATGTGGTCCTAAATTAAAAATAGAGGCTATGTATAGAAATGAATTGCTTGATGATATAATAGCAATGGTTAAACTAATTGAACAAAGCATAACAAGTATGAAATCAGTTACTAAATCCTGAATTATAAATAATCATGTTATTATTAAATAAGCATTTATTGCTCTTTTCTTTTAAGGTTAGATGGTTTCAATTGATAGTTTACTTGTTTCTGTTTTTGATCTTTTTTTTCTTTTATTCTCTAATCTTGGAAGAAAGCAATTAATTTCTTATTAATGATGAAGTTATGTAATTTTATGTAACAATTAAGCTGTATGTACTTTATCATTAATTGTTAATGCTCTAGATCTTGTCATTTCAGGTTTTATTAATTAATCCAATTCTTTTATCGAGATATTACGCACATGCATCTTCTAAAATGTTTCATATTGATATTACACTTTTAGGTAATTATTCTTGATGACCAGGGTACATTCCTAATTTAGTCCTATACATGTCCATATATTGCAATTTTAATTTAGTTTTATTTGGATTTTCCAAATGGTCACATTTCATCATTAGTGAAGTTAAAGTTTGTTTTATTATTGATTATAAAATTTATAATTAAATATTTAAGGGATTGAAACATAAAATTATTAAAATCATAATTTTAATCTTTGCGTTTACCATTATCCATATCTTACTCCATTAATGTATTGACCATTCAATATTACTTTATGACTAGAATATAATTTGATAATGTACGATGCACTATAATTTTCATGAAGATCTATCCAATTTCCGGTTTTAAATCCTTAATTATTATATTCACCTCCAGCACTAAATTTAAATTTGATAATTACATTTTTTCCTAATTTTCATAGATATTCCAAAGTCCATATTTTTTACCATTTTGATATTGCCCCTTCATAACAACTTTGCAACTAAAATAACAGCATTTATTACTTTTGTTCATATCCTACATATAATTCGATCCAGGTTCCAATTTGTTATCCTTTTTCATCATAGGTTCCATAACCAGTTTTGCTATCGTTGTTGAAAGTTATCCATTTTCCGATGCGAACACCATTGTTATACTCTCCTGTGTATGTAATTTTGCAACTATATTAGAATATTTATTATACAAAGCACTATAATTGGAATGGAGATCAACCCATTTGCCTGTTTTAGCCCCTTATTCATTATAGTTTCCTCCGCCACTATTTTTAGAATAATAATTTACATCAATTAATTTTTATGCTTGAATATCCATTCGCCTTGTCTAACTCCATTTTTATATATTCCACTGAATGTAACCTAGCATGTTGATTCAAAGTTAGGATGAAGTTCAATCCACAGATCAGTCTTATTTCCTGCTTCATCATATTTCCCGCCTCCACTAAAAGATTATAAGAATTTTCTACATTTAGTAATCATTTTCCACTATTATCCAATCACCTTATCGTTTACCATTGTTATATTTTCCAATCATTCTTACTT
>JMSD01000020.1:334755-374839 GCA_000715435.1 Paramecium caudatum
AAACTACAATAATTAATCAATTAAATTATCTTATAAATTATCATATATTATAATTTTATATATTTAGTATATACTAGTCTAATCAATCATTCTTTTTTATCTTATAACTAATTTTCTAATTATTTTGTGTATTATCTGAGTTCTTCTATAGTCATATTTTCTATTTTTTCATTTTTATTATCCTATTTCTTCATAGATCTGGATCTGCTACTTTCCTTTTTTGGTGTTGTCGAGCGTTTAGAATCAATAGATTTTTATTCTTGTTACTGATGATAAATCTCAAAACATTCTATTTTTCTTGCTAATTCTTGCATTTTCTTAGCATCAACATATTAAATATTTTCATATTAATATGCCAGTTCTGCATTAAGTCGTTGTAATTTTACAATTTATTCTCTCAATTCTTTGTTTTCTTGTTCCAAATTATCTCTTTAACATAAAACTTCTTTTGATGAGTATGATTGTTCTTATTTCAGCTATGCGTTTTATTGATCAACACTTCGTAGGGAATCTTAAAGTTCTTTAATTTATTTGCTTTATTTTTAGAATTAATTTTCTTTCTTTTTCCATTCTTCTAATTTTTTATTTAAGTTTTCAATTTCTTGATCTTTAGATAAATCATTCTATTCCCATTCTTGAAGTTAATCATTTGAATCTTATAATTACTTTTGTAGATCAGATAACTTTTTCTCTTGCTCTTGATTTTATTTTTTAGATTTTTCAAGAGCGTTATCTAATTATTGTTGTAGCCTTTTTGTTTAATCTTCTTGTTTTTTATAATTTTATTGAAGTTATTCTACCTCTTATGACTTTTTCATTAATTATTCTTAAAGTTTATCTAATTGGTCTTTGGATTGCTTATTCGAATCCTTCACAGCTTAATCAGCCTTTTTATTAAATTCTTTTATTTAATCTTATTATTTTTTAATTTAATCATCTTTACTTTTGATTTGTTTATCTTAATTTAATATAGTATCCTAAAGTTTCTAATCTTATTATTAAAGTTATTCGTTTTATTTTCTAAATTGAGCCACAACTTATTTTTATTATTCTAAATCTTTGTTATCAGATTAGAGCTTCTTTAAATTTTATTCTTTACTCTTTAATTGATTTTCAAGATTTTATATTTATGTTTGTTGTTTGTTTATTTCAACAATCTTAAGGTCAATTTGTTCTTATAATTATTGTTTTTCAAGTTGAGTAACCTTAATTTTTTCATTTTATTCATTAATTTAATTTTAATTCTATTCATCTTTGAGAATATCAGATTGTTTTAACTCTATTAATTATTTAACTAATTCTTGTTTATTTTTATTTTCCAATGAGACAGCAAACTCTTTCAATTAATCCATTCTGCCAGAATTAAGACTTCCAAAAGTGGAATTAAGTGCATCATTAGATAAGATTTCAATTTATTAACATATTCCCTATTGTTCATTTAAAACCATTTCATTTGCTTATTTTAGGTTAAGAATCTAGTTTTATAATTATTATATTAGTTTTTCTTTTTCAATTAGTTTCTCATTTAATTCAGATTACTGTGCTTTAGTTGTGTTTTCTAATTATGTCGTGTATAATAATTGTTTTTATTGATTAATAATTATTTCTTACTCTTTTCCTTTTAATTAAGTTTCTAATAAGATTATATATGTTTGGGATTTAGAGTGCTCTTATTGGAGAAGATCAATTTATTCTTAAAGGGTGATAATTTCTGACTAATAACCAATTTACTTGTCAGTCTATTTTTAAATATGCTAACTTTATAACTTTTTAATTTCAAACTCTTACTATCTAAGTAAGTCATTTAAGTCATCTATTTCTTGGTAATACTTTTGATTTTCTAATTCTCTCATTGTAATTATTTCTTTCTATTTATTTTGAGAATCCTTAAGTTACTCCTATAATTTAGCATACTATATCTCTTTGATTTTAAATTATTGTTCATTTTTAAGTAGTATCTCTTATTGAACTTCCGAATTTATAATATGTTGATCAAGTTCTAATTTTAATTCAACAATCTAGCTTTCTAATTCATATATTTTTCCTTGATTTTATACCTTTTCTTTCAGGTTCTTATTTTCAAATTCTTTAGTTCTAAGTTATGATTCAAATGCTGCTAATTTATTAGAAAGTTCTTATTCTATCTTATCTTTTTAACTTAAGCTATTTTGATATTCCTTATTTTCTTATAGGAGAAGTTTCATACTTTCCCTTAATTTACTGATTTCCCTCAATTCATCTGAAAGTCTTTTAATTTCTTGATCTTTTGATTTAATTAGATTTTAAGTTTACGAAGCTTGTTTTTCATAAATTTTCTCTTAATCCTTACTTAAATTTTCAAGGGCCCGTATTCTTTCTTCATAAACTTAAACATCTTCTTACTATTTCATCAAAGTACTTTTATGTTCATTTTCTTTTCTTCTGATACTTCTTTAATTATTTTTAATTTCATTGTCATATTACTCTACTAGGGTTTATTTTTCTTCTAGAGTGTTTTCCAGATCTTAGATAAATTTAACTAATTTTTCATTTTCACTTTCAACAAATTTTTTCTCCTTCATGAGTTAAAATAATTTGCAGTCTTTTTATTGTAAATCTAATTGGAGTTTTTCACAAATTTTAATGTATTGATCACTTTCTGAAACTTAAGATTTAGGACTTCTTGGATTGGTTATCCTTCGGGCACTGTAGGGTTATTTTTCAGATTGATATTCATATTGAGATTTCCTTTTTACTGTTGCATCAATATCATCACTCAATTCTAAAATATTTGATTCTATTCTAATTGGATTTGGTTTACTGGGTATTTTCTTTGAAATAATATCATATTTAGTTGAATTAAGACTATGATTTTTTTTCAGTTATTCTATTAATAAAGTTTTTTCATTATTCTCATCCTATAATTAAATTATTAATTTCCTTTCTTCATCTAATTATAGAGATAAAGTTCTTTTTTCTACTTTCTGTCTTTCAACTTCACTGCTTATTTTTTGCAACTCTTCCTCCTTTTATGTGATTGCTTAATGCATTGAATCAAGTTGAAGTTGAAGGTCTTCAATAATTTAATGAAATTGCTCAAATTCCTTATTTGAATGATTCATAATTGAACCCCTTTAACTTGAAATCAATTTTTTAGTAACTAAATCCAATTCTTTTATAAGTTATTGATTTTACTCTTCTAATTCTTTAATTTTTTCGATCTATGTATAATTATAAAATACATATTCATTTTAACTTAATTCTAACTGCAATTCATCTTCGAAATGTTGTTAATAGTTAAGTATTTCTTTATCTTTCTCTGTTATTTATTGTTTTAGTGATTATAGTTCTTAGTCTTACTCAACAAGGTTTCGTTAATGATAGGATTAACATCTAGAATTCTTGCATCTTTGAACTTATTCACAAAGCTACAAATTAATTTCAGATAGTTCTTGATTATTGTTGTATAGTATGTCTATATTATCTTTGAGCAATTCATTTTCTTGCATTTTTTCCCTCAACAGTGAATTCTATATCAAATATTAGAGTACCAGTTTTTCATTGGCATTAATGACAGCATTGAGTCTTTTCTCCATATCATCGATTGCATTTCCAGAGCGAGTAGGTGAGTAGCTCTAATCATATTGTCGGTACATTTTTAATAATATTTATAATACGAGTCTCAAAAAAGTTTTTCAAGTGTTTAGCAAAGCAAAACAAATTGTAGTTCTTCTTCTCTATCCTCTTAATCAAATAAAGATTGCTTAAATTCTATTTCAGGTTTCTTTAATAGAGTTTTGGAAATTTTAGTACTACCTGTCGTGTCATTATGTTAACTAAAAAAATTGCCAACAGGTTTAACAACCTTCTATATTTATGGATTGGAGATCCGAAATTTAGTCTAATAGAAAGGTAACTTACTGATGGTGTAATTGGATTTAAATTTGGTTAACTTTTTTCTCTAGATAACTATCTTGAAATCATTGGTCTTGGTAAAGGTTTCTTGGTGAAATTAAATTGAGTGTTTGCAAAGTTCATAAATAAAATAATATTAATTACTCTTCTTTTTTTTTATTATATCAATGATATGTTTGAATGAATTACACCACTTCTGGATTATGATCTGACAACAATTGGATGCATTCATCGATGATGGCTATTTATCCATTTCTATAATCAGTTAAATTATTATGACTGTTTTGTGCATCATCGCATGATTTTTACCAATCTTTAAGTTCAGAGGTTTTGAGTTCAGAGAGATCCTTATAAACAGCAACATTATTATTCAATTCAAGGAGTTATTATCGGAATTATTCGACATCGGCTTAGAGTTCAGCAATTTTTGTGCTTAATCTGTTATTAGCAAATTCATAACGAATTCTAATATTAATTTTAATATTACTTTGTCTTAATAAAATCGGCTTCTCTCTAATCATCAACAATCATTTCTAATTTTTGTACTGCATACACTTCTTCAATAAGATCATCTATTATTCTAATTATTTTTTCTTATCCAGTTTCCTTGACTTAAGAGAGAACTGAATGAATCAATCCATACATTGATGATTTTTGTACATAACTCACTAATTTTAACAACAATCAATACAGAAATTTTCTCTATGTTGTTTGAATTGAATGAGGGCAGTTGGATCAATTTTAATTTATTGAATTAATCTCTTAGCATCATTTAGTGCACCAACAATAGTTGTTAATTCATCTCTTTTTGCTTCATATTCTGATCTTTATTGTTATCGAGCAGCTATTAATTTATTAATTCTATCGTTATTTCTTTATTCCTCACCTGCTTTATCATCAGCTTGATGTCTTTTATCGAGTAATTTCTGCTCAAGTGGTGTGATTTATTCTTCAGATGCGGCTAATTTTTCAAGAGTATTTGTAAGGGTTTCTGTATTTTCTTGAATGTGAATGGAACATTATTCTTATCTCTATGAAATTAGGTCGTCATCTTAAGTTTATTCATTTTAAATTCCATCTTTCAATTATTAGAGTAAATTAATAGTTTCTGTAAATGATGCATCATTTAAAGTTAATTGCATTGCTTATAGTACTGTTTTCCCATATTCATTTTAAGATATATCATATATCGATGAATTGACATAAGCTACTAGAAATATCAATAATATGAGTCTCATAAAAACGAATAATAAATAATTAAATGAAAATACTAAACATCAAAAATTAATAAAATGAAATATAAAACTTGAAGGATTTTGCAGACATTCAATCCATAAATTTCATACTCTCATTATAAATAGATGATAAACAATCATTAAAAAAAACTTGCAAATAATTTCAACCAATAGTTAAGTATAATTAATAATAACTAGTCAAATTTAAGCGGAAGTATTATGCTATGAATTACTTGAATTTTAGAGAGTTATTGATGATCCATCAACGGATCTTAAATATTGGATTTAAAAATTAATGGTTTCAACTGTAGATGTATTAGAAGAAATTGAGAAAAAAACTTCCATAAAATATGATAGAGGGCAGATTGAGGAAGCATGTAAATTAATCTAACAATATAGTTTATATGGTATCAATGAATAAAATAATTGTTGATGATAGAGCAATAAATGATGCCTGTTGTGATACTTGCAATATTTAATGATTAATTCGCTTCTTATAATATATTATTAAATGAAAAAATTATTTCTATATTTCATTTTTTTTATCCAAAATTAACTACTCTCCCTCTTTCAAAATTTTGGGAAACAAACTGTGGTTAGCCTTAGACTTGAGAGGGTTATTATTATGGTAAAAATTTAAGTTATTGTCCTTGTTAATTATTCTGAAATTAGGGTCTGTAGAGAAAATTAGTTTGTTCAGGTTTATTTTACTCCAAATTAATATTAGGAGCATCCTAAGAGTTTTTCACTTTTTGAAGTGTATTTTTATCATTAAATAAACACATTCCATTTATATTTTGATTTTTTTAAATAGTAGGTTTTTATTAAAAACAATTTTAAGAGGCTTATAGTGGAATATTTGATTGAGGTTAAGCTGATTGCTATATTTGGTACTAATTAAATTTTAATTATTGTTCTATATGAACAGGGTTTTACAGATTTTAATTGCCACCTTTTTATAATGTAATACTTTTAAACGGTAATGATGGTTTTTATTCTATTGTAATTTTTGTTGCCGGTGGATGCTGCATCGTGGATTTGAAATTTGAGACTAATTATAAATACGCAATTTGATTTTCGCCCATTAGTTTCTCAGGTTTAGGTGGTTTGAAAATCTCAATTTTTTGAACATTGGTTCTATTTATTGATTTGGTTCTTATGGATGCTTTTGATGTATTTGTTGTAGATACTAAAATAGAAATGACATAATTTATGTCACATCTGTTTTCAGGATTTCTCTACAACATTAATTTCATTAAATCTATTTGCTCCTTTTCTAAGTGTTTAAGTTTATCAATATATTCATCAATATTCAAATTAATAATTTTTTTTTCTATTTCTTAAACAGTAGTTCCTGAATTTATATAAATTTATACCATCAAACAATGGTTTATTTGTTAATAACTCGTAACACATTGCTCCAAAACTCCAAATATCTGCTTTTAAAGTATAATTTTCATTTCCATTTAATTATTCTGGGGCTAAATAATAAGGTGTGCCAACTTATTTTGTTTATAATCTATCATGTTATTTTACAGTTCCAAAATCACATATTTTATATCGTTCTTGTACTTGACCTGATTCTAAAGGTAGTATTTAAATTAAAATATTTTCAGGTTTCAAATCTCTATGAGCCAATTACATATCATGAAGCTCCTTAATTCCATTTGCTATTTCCTTCATCACAAATCTCATTTGTTAGGGATCAAATGTTTTCTATTAGATTTTGTCAAATATAGAACTCGAACAGTATTCCATTACCATATATATTTTACCATTTGGGTTTTATTCAATAGCAAATAGGTTTACAAGATTCTTAAACCTTTTAGTTACTAATTTTTAGCAAAGTTTCAATTCTTCATCACTAATCATATTTTATTCCTTAATAGCATATTGTTATTGATCTTCAGTCGTTGATGCTAAATAAACTTTCCCAAAGCTTCCTTGACCAACTACACTGTTTATTTTGTATTTTTTCCCTTTTATTACAAGCTCTTTTGAGAATTAAGATGGACTTGGTCTCATTTTCTATTAGAATTAATAATTAATATAATGAATAGAAATAAAATTAGACACTCTAATCATAATTTGAAAAAACATTGATTATTATAATACTTGAATTCCCTCACAGGTGGTGATTTCAAATCTTTCAGACAAAATTTCCTTTCCTCCTTAGTATAATTTTTGAAAAACATTTAACAGCTTCAAATCAGTAAACAAAAAGTTTATGATGTTAAAGTGTGTCATATTCATCTATTTAAATAATTGAGTCAATTCAGACTTGTAATTATAAGATTTATTTCACTGTCTTAATTAATTTCATTAATTTATTCTCATATTTTATCTTTAATTAGGCTCATCAAGTATAAGTGAGGAGTAAATATTTGCAGTTTAAATTCTAAAGTGAAGTACTTTCGAGGTTTAAGGGCTAACCCTATTATTTTTCCATGGCTTATTAAAGAAATATTTTAATGATTTTTCTCAGTTGAAATGAATTGTTTTAAAATCATTTGTTTATGAAAACTAATGATGAGGGATGTTATTATTTTTAGGCCTTTCTTGTTATTAATTCTTTTAGCATAATATTGTATTAATAATTTAAGTTATCTGAATTATCCTCGAAAAAATAAAAAACATAATTATAAATATTATTTATAAAAGACCAATGAATTTTCCAAATTAAAAAGAGATAATTTGGCTAATTTTATTGATAAGATTTCTACAGCAAATGATGTAAATATTATTCTTCAAAATTTATTTATATTTTCTCAGATCCAATTTCACTTCTACTAAAAATTGAATTTCTGACCTTAATTAGGCTATATGTTCGGTTTGGAAATTTGATTTTCCTTTGGAGGGTTTAATGGGAACTTTTGAATCCCAATATTATTTCCTATGTCTTGATCCTATGCCCTTCCTCTTTGGTGTTAAAAGGGAGGACTCCACATCATATCCTTGTTTGGCTATATTTTATTTTTTGGAATAAACTGTGGTGGTAGGAATTACCCAGCTTTATTAATTCCCCCCAAGTTTTGAGGTAAATTTAAATCTTTTTTATTCTCTTAATTAAAAAGATTTTGTTAAGTAAAATTTTATATTTTGGTTTTTGGTGGAATAATTATGAATTAATTTTAGGGAATAAATTTGGGTTAATTATTTTTGATTATTTCTTATATGGTTAAAGAGTTTTAATTTTGTTTTTATATGATTATTTTTGGATCTACTTTATTGATGGACTTAGTTCTAATAGTTTCGCCTAAATTAGCAATAACATAATTTATGTCGCATCGATTATCCGGATTTCTTTAAAGCATTTTCTTGAATAAATCATAATGATGGCTTTCCATATTTTTAAAATTATCAATTTCTTTGTCAATATTAAGGTTCCTAATCTTGTATTCTATTTCTTAAGCAGTAATTCCTAATTCTCAAAAATAAATACCATAAAATAAGGGTTTTTTTGTCAATAATTCAAAACAAAGGGCCCCAAAACTCCAAATATCAACTTTTTAAGTATAATTTTAATTGCCTTCTAATTATTCTGGAGCTAAATAATAATATGTTCCAACTTTTTTGGTTTCCAATCTGTCCTTTGGTTAAACTGTCATAAAATCACGAAGTTTATATCTTTCTTAAACCTATCCTGATCCAAGAGGTATAAGTTAAATTAAAATATTTTCAGGTTTTATATTTCTGTGGGCATAACCTAAATCATGGAGTTCTTTAATTCCATAGGCTATTTCTTTCATTATAAATCTCAATTAAAAAGGCTCAATTATTTATGAAGACATTTTTTTAAAAAGTGATAAGGGACAATATTCCATAACCAGAATAAATTTTCCATCATTTTATTATTCAATAGCAAAAAGATTCACAAGATTCTTAAATTTTTTATTCACCATAAATTAGCACAACATCCATTCTTATTCTGCCATCTAAATTTATTCTTTTATTGCATATTTTTATTCATCTCCATTTGATTCAGCTAAAGAAACTTTTCCGTAGCTTCCTTCACCGAGTAATTAAATAATCTGATAAACTTTTTACTAATTCGGAAAGAAATTTGGAGTAAACTATTACATTGATCTCATTTTCTATTAAAAATAATTTAATTGATATAAATATGAAAAATTTCAAAAAAAATATAAATATATTACTTAAAAATGGCTTTATATTATCATTGTAATTTAATTCAATTTATTCTTAAAAACTTTTAGTTTTGCAGAAACTCAGACAAATAGAATTCTTATTAAATTTGTTCTTTTATATTATCGTATAATTAACTCCATTTAATTCAGCTAAATAATTTTTCCCCTAAAACCCTTAACCTAAAACTCTAATCACATTATATTAGTTTCCTTGAATATTGAGACTAGTTTTTGAGTTAAATGCAAGGGTTTTCATATTCTATCAAAATATTAATAATGGATAATAAAAATAATATAAGTCAACTTTAAAGGAATGGTTATGAAATTTTGAAACCAAATACTGTATCTCTAGATTACTATGACCCTATGATGCACAATAAGCCACAATATAATAGGTATGATCCGAACTCACTAAAAGATTATGGTAATTTATCGTAAAGGGTAACTCCTGATATACCTGTCAGATAGCTGAAACCTTAAACGATATATACTTCAGCAAATTAAAAATACATCCAGTAACCTTAATATGAATCGTTTGATTTATAGAGAAAATTAGATTTGTCAAAGTATGATAAGCAGAGAGATTTCTTAAATTAGAAGGACCGAGCATAGGATAAGATTACGACAGTGGTAATGAAACCTTAAATTGTGCAAAAGACACCAGAATAGATAATTAATGAATTTAAGGCCTATACATTGCCAAAGTTGAGACTTAAGCGATTAATTAAATTGTAGGCTGCAATGAAGGGTTATTATGTGAGGAGATTTAAAATTCCAAAAATTAAATAAAAGTTGCGAGTATGTTAACTTTTTGCTGAGGATTATTTGCGGAAAATATTATATGTAATTATATAATATTATATAAGGATAAATTCATACCAGATATAGTATTGGAAGTAGTTACATACAATAAATATAATTAAGATCTCTCTCTATATAGTGATAAACATTTAGTATTTTTGAAGTTAATAGATGATATTCTAAACAGAGTGGTCAAGAGAATGGCTGGGGATGTAGTAAAGGAGTAAACAGATTACTTGGTTACTAGTATTTTGAATTAACGATTCAAGGATAAACCAGAGTAAGAGAAAGATCCAATGAAATTAGTTACCTTTCAAATGATACAAGACTTTATGGATAAGGAAGTTTATATAATAGCAAAGGAGGCGATTAAGGAATCGAGTGCTAATTACTATATAGATTTATAGTATTAAAGAGTGATAAAGGAGCACATTATCCCCAATACACTAAGAACTATAATATTTGAGGCATTGGATGATTTGGCAATAGAAAAGTATCTTGATGATTTAACAGCTGAGATGGTGAGAGAGATATCCTAACCTCTGTCAACTTAAATGACATAATTACTATAAGCTGAACATGAATCAAGTGCATTGGATACAGCATTGCAAAATTATGTATATAGAATGATAGGAGATGTATTGATTGAACATTTATTATTAATGGATAATTAAGATGTTGGAAGAGATCATGTACCTAAAATAGATGCAGATATTTGATAAATTAATTACAGTTAAATATAATTATTTCAAAATTAAAAAATGAGAAAGAAAATAGAGAAAACAAAGAAAAGTAATAGTTTATCATGAGTCTTAGAACCTTGGACTGATTATGAGGACACATAAGTAATGTAGTTAGTAGAATAATATGGTCCACATAAATGGACTTTTATAGCATCAAAATTACCAGGTCGAATAGGAAAGTAATGTAGAGAGAGGTATTAATAATGTTAATTTAGATGGCATAATCATTTAAATCCATTAATAAAGAAAACACCATGGGAAGAGAATGAAGAATGGATACTTTTTTTGTATCATAAAGCAATAAGCAATAAATGGGCAGAAATTGCAAAACATTTGGAAGGGAGAACAGATAATGCAATAAAGAATCATTGGAATTCTGGAATGAAAAAAAGAATACCAGAATTTACAGAGAAACTTATTTAAGTTAGATAGTAATTTCAATAAAAAGGGTTGTATCTATTGTTTTATGAAGGAAGACCTTCTTATTTCGACAACATTGAAGGTGAGTTCGAGAAAAAGGCCTTGGAAATCATTTTCCTTAATAAAACATATGTGAGTTTGTTGACTGATTCAGAGGATGAGGAGGAGCCCTAGCCACCTTAATAAAGTAGAGAAAGTACTGCGATAAGACTTTAATAATATGTATATTGTATAATTTACATAGAATGAATTGAGAAATAGAACAATAATTAAACATCCTCGAAGAAATAGAATGCACAAAAAATACCTTTTATATAAAAGATAGTAAAAGGAGAGTGCAAATTCAAATGTCCTTTAGTGGACTTAGACTCCTCAAAAATACGAAAAGTAATACCTTTAATTAACTTTAGTGATGATTATTATTATACTCCAGCAGCATTCAATAAATATAGGAGGATGAGTCAAAGTAGTTTCAAGTAGAGTTAAAATTAAAGCTATGTAATATAATATGTGTATTGTAGTATAATGAATCCTATATGGAGAGAGAGGAGCTTAAGTAAAATTTATTCCTCTGAAAAATTTTGATAATTTTTAGATTTTTTTTGATTTTCTTTATTTGTAATAAATAAAGAAATTTATATTTATGTTAAAAAGAGTTGTCAGATTTCTTTATTGTTAAAAGATTGATCTGCATTCTGATATTCTTAGTTTAAAGGAAATTTAAAATGCTATCAAATAAGTTGTTGAAACACCTGAGGATCAATTTGTCAAATAAATAAAGGAAGGCCAATATAATCCTAAATTATGGGTCAAAATAAAGAGTCATTATATCCATCCTGATGATGCAGTTAAGATTGTCAAAGCAGTCAGTTAATAATATTAGCCAGCCACTAATGATTTAATTGGCAAAAATTAAACATCGTAAGAATTATTGAAAAATGACATCTATAATTATTTTATGAAGTACTTTTCAAAGCGTTATGAAAAGTTAACATTTAGTTAGATTGCAACAATTTTGGAATAATATGCATTTGTTAAGAGATTTGATTAAGAGTTTTTTAGAATTATGGAAAATGAGATTCATGATAGATTGTCTGATAAGGATGAGGTGATTAAATATTAAGATGTTGAAAAAGTATTATGGGCATATTAATATTGTCATGCAGGTTCTGCTATTTTGTACGGTTAACTTGCATCAATCATAAGGATAGCATAGCATGAAATAAATCCCATGAAATTGGCATATTATTCATACTTATACTCTAAATGTCCTGATAATTAGAAGGGAGGATTTGGAGTATATGCATTGACTGAAAAATAAACAATGCTTAGAATTAGAGACTATAAATTTGCAGATTTTGTAAAGTTGGCTAAATATATTTTTACTCCCAATATTTGTTCAAATGATTTTCAGGTGAAGATTGAGGAGTAACTAGCTGAGTAATTTCCTCCTAGTAAATCCCTTTAACCAGCTGATTTAGTTAAATTGTGTAAGTCAACAATAAATTATTATTATAAATACAATGATAAAGCACTATATCATAAAATTGAGGGTGCCTGTATTGAATTGATTGACAAAGTTAATGAGAAATAGTTTTGTTAAATTTTGTGGTCATACTTGAAATCTCGTAAAGGTAATGCTGAATTGTATGAGAAATTCCTGGCTTAACTGAAGTTTAGATAAAATATGTTATCAATCAGATAATTGGCTATTTTGTATTTAAATTCCTCAAACAATCCTGAAACATACGATATCACAAAGTCTTTAAATGAAATTATAATAAAAAGAGCAGAATGGGGTAAACAAGAAATAAAGCCAACTTATTTAGCATACATAACAATTGCATCAATGTAAGCTAGACTTCCCTTTGCACTGAAATTAACTTCTGATCATTTGAAGGTTTTATCTATTCCAATGAAGCTTGCTATTCTATAAACATTATAAATATCCTTACCTAATAAAGATTAGTTAGAATTGTCTATTCTTATAATTAAAGATTTGTAGGAATAGTAATTAGATTATGAAGATTTAGTAATTCTTCGCTATTCAGAATAATATTTTTATAAATTTTGTGAAATTTTGCCTATAAAATTAAAGCCTGCAATTCATAAGTAATTATTTCATCAAGCCTTCTACTTGGATCCAGTGAATGAGCATTTTCACAATTAACTCTTAATGTTGTACTAGCAATACAATAATGAAATGAGATTCTTTTTTAAGTAGGATCATTGGATAGTAATTTCGTGGTGTTTGCTACAAGAATAATTGTTAAATAAATAAAGAGTGATTAAGAAAGAGATTTTGGAGGAAGCATGCATGGGTATAAAGGAATTGGATATAAATACAGTATTCAATGTAGAGAAATATATCCAAAGTTTATGGATGGTTATAATTTTGGAAAAACTATCCCTTGATATAGGGGTTGAGAGAGTGCAATAATATTTTAAAGTACAATCATTAGCCTAAACAACAGTGTTATTAAACAATTATAAGGATTAGGAATTATTGTCATTAAAGGAAGTTCTTAAAACATCTTTGGAAGAGCAATGTAGTCAAATAAACCTCACTTTTTAATATAGTTAATCATACATTAATATGTTTGATTAAGATATTGGTTTGATGTTACCTGTTGCCTATCTCATGAAAACTAAGGCATAAGATTTGAAATTTGGATTAATTTTACTTGATGAATAGGATATACAAAGTTCAGAAAATATATAGGAAAAACTTGGATAATAGGACTATCAAGTAATTTAGCATATCCGTAAAGAAATTTAAATAAGTAAATTGATATTTGAATAATTGTTCAATTGGAATATAGAATACATCCACAAAAGCGAATTTCAAAAATATTCATAAGAACAGTAGAAAGAATACTTGTAAAAAGTTTTTTAATTGTCACCCCTTGATGATGAAGATTTAGAAACAAAGAAAACAAAAAGAAAGCCTTTGTCATTTGCAGATAAATTAAATTATAAGAAACTTTAATAGAAAAATAGTTATAATCAGGAAAAGGGAGAATTTGATATTATGTAAGAGTAAGTTGATTGATATTAATATTATTTTTTTAATGTAACAAACATTTCCATCTAAGCTTCCAAATGAGTAGTTTAATTAGAATACGGTTCTTTAGCAACCAATACAATAGGTAGATTAGAAAATATAAATATTTGGTAACCTACCAAACAATATGCAAAATTTATAGTTATAATAGAATAAGACAGCGGAGCCGTAAAAAATGCCCTAATATCAACCCTCTAAATTCTAATAAAATAACTTACAATAACAACCCCAAACACACTAATTTATTCCCTAAAAACAGATCAATTTAAACAATATGCAAATTATCAATAATTAGGTATAACTTGGACCATAAGGAATATTAAGGGCGAACAATTCAAGCAACAATCTTTTGCAGACTGAGCCAGTTCCCAAGACAAAAGTAATAAATTTTCCACCTTAAAAAAAAATGATTCAGGGTAATTTAGGTCTCTAATAAGGTGGCATTTTTGATACAGAATAGTTACCATAAAAATCGTAAAAACTACAGTAATAAAATTTCAATCAATTTTAATTGAAACAGGGTCAATCGCCCTCATTTAAATAATCTGAATCTCAATTGATGAAACCGTAAATTTAAAACCCAAATTAACAGTTGAATAAGTTCCAATAAAATCAAAATAATTAGTAGATTGAAGAAGAGAATAAATCTGTTGCAGATTCATAAATGATAGTAAATGTGCCACTCCAGAAACATGATTTTGAACCAAATAAAAGGCCTGCTAACTAATAAATTTTTACCACCACTAAATTTGTCCCTTAATAATAAATATCTTTTTAATTTAATCCAAATAATAATGGAGTAAAAAATGTGATCCCTACTAAAGGACAGGAGTTTCCAAAATTTAATTAATAAATTTAATAAGTAGTACAAGAATCAAAAATTATATTAGGGAATCAAGGCTAAACTAACATTATTTAGCAATTTCCGGAATAAAATAATTTTCAATAACAGTAAAATATATCATTCCCACTCAATCAAGAAAATAAAAAAATTAAGATTGCAAATAAAGATTATGAAATAATTAAATTATTGGGACAAGGAAGCTTTGGTAGTGTTTATTTGGTAGAGGATGAATAGAAGGAAAAATTTGCATTAAAGATATAGAAAACCATTAAGTAAGCCGAGATGGAGATCTTGAAAAGATTCAAAGTAAAAAAGTTCAAGAATCTTGTAAATACAATTGCAGTCGAACCTGATCGAACTTCAAAGGAATATTATGTGCTTATGGAGTATTGTGAAACTAGTTTATAGGATTACATATTGTTTAAAAGACTTGACCCTGATTAATGTAGATATATAGTAAAATAAATTGCATTAGGGATTAAAGAGCTACATGATTTGGGTATTATACATAGAGATATAAAACCTGAAAATATCCTAATCTTTGAGAAGAAGGATCCTTAAAATGCATAACTTTCGTAAAAGCTTTACAAAATATGTGATTTTGGACTGTCGAGTTTAAAAGATTATTCAAAGACTATGGAGTTAGGAACTGCTCATTATATGCCTCCTGAATAAATTTAAGGAATTGGTTATGATAGATCAGTTGATATATGGGCATTGGGAACTGTAATTTTTGAAATATTTACTGGATAAGTGATGTTTTATGCAAATAATAGAAAGGAAATATTTGAGTAGATTAATAATATTTCATAAGATGAAATAAATGAAAAAGTTTCGAAAGTATTATGTTTGTAGAATGAAAATTATGAAGAATTGGTGAAGGAGATGCTTAATAAAGATTACAAAAAGAGACCTACAATTGATTAAGTTTTAGAACGACTGACTAGTAAAGGAGAAAAAAAGCCTTTCAGCCACCATTAGTCAAATATTTCTCCACAACCACATGAAGATTAATAGAGGAAAAAAAGAAGTTAAAGTGGGAATTGAAAAAATTAATAATATCATTATGTTTATTTTTTTTAATCATTTGGCAATTAATATAGTTGATACATCATGGCTTGATTGCCTTATTGTTGTAATTATCCTTATAAAAATTGCATATTAGGGATTTAAAGTTATAAACCTGGTAGAGGAGCTTATTGTGCAGCAGCTTATCCTAGATTGGCCTATAAAAATTATAATCCTGGAGGTTGCATTTAAGACATCATTGGTAGTTGTGGCATTTGTAATAAAGGTGGAATGCCAGCCATTTGGGGCATTTTTTGAGGATCATTGTAAAATTGTGATAAAAATTATGGAGCCAATTAGAAGGGTAATTAATTAAGCGGGTTCATCCATTAGAGTTACTGTAATTGAGCCATTTGTTACATTTATTAAAATTATAGAAATTATTATTGCTACAATAAATTAATATCTGGGATTTAAGGTATTGGTTATTGTATAGGTTGTTTTTGTTCTTGCTTGACATTTGTTTATTCAGGTTTGATGGGAGGTGGTGCATCTTCCATTTTAACTTTTTTAAGGAGGAGGTTATTGAACTTATTATTATTATCTTGATTTTTTTTATTCTTTTGAAGATTCTTCTTCTGGAGATTCGCTATCTTTAACTAATCCATGTTCAAATTTTTTTTTAAGAGGTTCTAGATATCTTTTTCTAGAATTAGTGAACCAATTTTAAATCTCAAATATATGTAATTATTTACTTATCGTACATGCATTCCTGTGATTTTTGATAATCTCTGTTTTTCTGTATTATCTGGGTATGGATTATCAAGATGGTCTAGGAACCATTTTTTTAAAATATCGATTGATCTTTTCTAAAATTTGTTTTTATTAGAATTTTTATTGAATTGCATAATTGGTTATTGATCATCATCATCATTCTTCTCTAATATAGATTTTTTAATACTTATTTCTTCATTGCTACTTGATTCACATCCAAGTGAATCACTATCATTAACATCATCTTCGCAATTGAATAATTGTTATGCTAATCGATCAAATTGTTCTTTTGATTATTTTAATTTGGTTTATTTTTCTTGAATTGATTCATATAATTTATCTAGGCCTTCTTCAATTTATTGTGTGATTTCTTATTCATTGAAGTCAGTATTAGAGTTTGTGAATAGTGGTAGAAATACTTATGATAAACGATTATGAGCACATTTTTCACAAATTTCTAGATACTTGGAATCGAAAATTTGTGCTAAACATTTGCGGAATTTTAGGTTCTTGAAAATGTGTGGAAATATCGATAAAGGTATTTTATGGTCTATTTAGGGAGAAAAATACCTGGAATTGGATTAGTGATTTGAGTGAGCATCTCTGATAGTATACATATATCTTCTGCTTCGAATTAAATACAAATTTAACACTAAGAGTCAGTCATATTGAAATAAACTTTATTAATAAAAATGAGTAATTATTCCCCAGAACCAGTTTAACAGGATGAGATTTCTAAGTTAAAACTAGCCTTGATGCTGAAGGATAATGAAATAAGAGCTCTTAAACTCAAAGTCAATCCTAATGATGAGATAGAGCGGCTGCAGTAAGAGTCTGAGAAAGTGAGGGAGGCCTACGAAACAGAAATCAATCTTCTTAAGGAAGAGAATTATGAATACTCGGAACTCTTGAAAGAGACATAAGATTAGGCAGAATACTTGAAATCAGTGATTATGGGAAAGGATAAAGAAATATCTGAACTACGACAATCTAACAATAATGATGAAGTTGCGAAATCTCGTTCACGTAATGGTGAGTTGTAACTATCATTAGCAGAGAATGCTAATTTGAAAAACGAATTACAAATACTCTAAACTAAATTAGAGGATGCTTATTTAAGTAAGTAAGTTATGGATGAATAAATATAATCATTGGGATAAATGCTTGAGGTAGAGTAAAGAAATACACTGAATTAAGCTAATTAAATTAGTACTTTATAGAAGGAGGCATAATATTTAAGAAATTCAGCAAATGATAGGGAAAGATTTATTGCTGGAAAGGAAAAAATCATAAAACTAAAGGATGGAGAGATCAATAGATAATAAGAGATCATTAATGATACACTTGCTAAATTGGCAGAGATGTAACATGATAATTAGGTCATTATTACTTAAAATGATCAGTATCATAAAGTTTTGTAGGAGAAGTAAGCTGAAATAGATTCACTTAAGGATTAATTGTAATTCTTTGCAGAAGACTTATAAAGGGTTTAAAGTTATGAAGGATAATTTAATGATGCTTAAGCTAAAATTAAATAACTGGCTTAATATATTTAAGAAATAGAAAAATAATTAAGAGATCAATAAGAGTAATATGAAAAATAAATAAAAGATATTCAAAACAATGCATAAGCTACAGAGACAGAAAAAGATAAAAGAATAGATTAATTAGAAAAAGAAAATAATCAATTATAGGATTAATTGGAAAATTAAGAAAAATAAATATAATAATTATCTAAGGATTTGAAAGATGCAGATAATAAGAGAGAAAGAGAAGTTAAAGATGTTTAAAGGAAATTAGAAGCAGAAACTAAGAAAACTGCAATATTAGATAAAACAAATAAGACATAAAAAGATAAAATTGATGATCAAACTAAATAAATAAATGCATTAAATAAAGAATTAGATGATTTAGATTAGAAGTTGGCAGATTTAGAATAATAAGTGAAAGATTAAGAGGCTACTATTAAGGATTTAGAAAAGGAGGTAAAGGATCTAACAAAAGAAAAATTGAATCTTATTTAAGATAATAATAATCTTCATTAAAAATATAATTAAGCTGAAGAAAGGAATATTTAGTAGTAAAAGGAATTAGATAAAGTATAAAAAGAATTAGATAATAAACATTAAGATACTGAATAATTAAATAAAGATTTGGATGAATATGATTAAGAAAATAAAGAATTATTGAAAGACATTAAATAATTAAATGATTAAATAAATTAGTTGAATAAGGATTTAAGTTAGAAGTAAAAGGCACTTGATTAATAAGTTAAGGAAATATAAAACTTAAAGGATTAAATAGAGAAATAAAAATAAGATATTCAGAATAAATAGGCTGATAATAAATAATTATAATAAAATAATAATGATCTAAATAAATAAATTAATGACTAAAAAAAGTAAAATCAAAAATTGTAAGATTAAATTAATGCTGCAGACTAAAAATAAAATAAGACTTAAGATTAATTAAAAGGGTAGCTTGCTGATGCATAAACTGAAATTAAATAATTAAAAGATTAAATTAAAGAACTTGAAAAGGAAAAAAAGAATTTATCTAATGAAATAAATAATTTGAATAAGGAATGTGATGATTTAGATGCTAAACTTTAAAAGAAAATTAAGGAATAATAAGAGAATGCAGAAGTATTGAGATTAACTGATGAATTGGAAAAGGCAGAATTAGCATTAAAATAAAAGGAAGATTAATTAGCAAAAAATCAAAATGAGTTAAATAAATTAAAAGAATAAAAATTAAAGGATTAAAAAGACATAAAAGAGAAAGATTAATAAAGAAAATAATTAGAAAAATAAGTTAAAGATTTAGATGCTGAATGTGATTAAATTGATACTGCTAGATAAGCAGCTGTTGCAGAAGCTGAAAAATTGAAATAGGATGTTTAAGCATTGAATGATACCAAAAAATAATTAAAGGATGCTCAAAATAAATTAGCTGCATTAGAGAAATAATTGTAACAATTAGATCCAGAGGCAGTTAAACAAAAAATATAAAAGGCAGAATAGGATGCTAAGAATGCAATATAAGCTTAAAATTAAGCTAAAAGAGATTTAGATAAGGCTAATTAAATCGCTCAATAGAAAGAAAAGGAGAATAAAGCCCTTGATGATGAATGTAATGCACTTGATGAGCAGGTACAATAATTAAAGGAATAAATTAATGATATTTAAAAATAATTAAAAGAATAGGAGGATAAAGTAAATTAATTATAAAAAGAAAATGAATAATTGAAGAAAGATGATATAAAAGGAGAGATTGATAAATTAAAGAAATATATAGATGAATAAAAATAAATTCTTGATAATTTAGAAAAACAATCAGAAGAAAGTGATAAAAAGAGAACTAAATTAGAGCAAGATGTAGCTAAAACTTAGGATGACTTAAATAAGTTAAGAAAAAAGAAAGGAGTGAATAGTGAAAATGATTAACAAGTATAGAATTTGGTTGAAAAACTTGAAAATTAAGATAACTAATTATAATAGGAAGTTGATAATTACATTGACTCAGTTTCAAAAATTGAGTAAATTCTTACTGGTATTATTGTAATTTATTTTAAGATATCACTGAAAAATTATTGAAGTTAAAACTTTAAATTAATGAGGTTTAGGAGGAGGATGGATCATTATTTAATGATGTGTTTTAAGTAAAATTTATATAATTATGTAGCTTGTAAAAAATTTATGTAATGATTATAAATAAGGTCTTGCTATTCATAATTAAGCAATGGATGATCTTTTAAAATAGATTAGTAAATAATTTTGAATATAATGATTTTATTAATAATTTTATTCTAAATAGTTTTTATTTTTATCAAACTTCTAATTTTTTTCCAAAAATTATAGGGTTGCATTTTTTTTATGATTATAAAGTACTGTGTTGGGAATTAATCTAAGAATTTGTTTAAATAGTCGTCCATTATGGTTTATTATTGTATTTTTGATCTTATTGTAAGTGAAGTGGAGGTCGATAGTTCGGTTGAAACTGCATTGGGCTTTTGCTTACAATTTTTATTGTATTATTCTCTATTTCTGAATCTAGCCCTGAAACTGATCTTTTTTTGGTTTACTCTGATTAAATAAAATAGTTATTGGCTCTGATACTAGGATTAGATGGTATTTATTAATTAGTTGGATGACGAGAAACTGAACGAGGCCTTGGTTCTAATTGTTTTATCACTTAATTAATATCGCATCTTTTATTAGGATCCCTTTCTAGCATTAAAATTAGTAAAGCTTTATAATCTCCTTCAACATCCTTTAATGATTATATTTTTTTTTTGACTTCATCATTTAAAATTTTATTTTCAATTTCTTCTGTTGTCATACCTAAAATAACAATATAATTTACCATTAAATAGTATATTTCCTGTAAGTAGTTCATAACACATAGCCCCGAAAGCCCAAATATCAACTTTATTTGAATATTGTTATGGTTATTAATTTAGTTATTCTGGTGATATATAATAAGGAGTTCCTAATTTTTGTGTAACCAAATTCTTGCTATGTTTGATAGTTCCAAAATCACAGATTTTGTATACTTATTATTCTAGGTTATCTTATTTGATTGTTTTTATTAAAATATTTTCTGGTTTAATATCTCGATGTGTTAATTCATTATCATGTAATTCCTTGATCCCATTAGCGATTTCTTTCATTACATATCTGATATTCTTTTTAGGAAAAGTGTTATTTATAATTTATTCATATAATGATGATTCTGCTTGTTCCATAACAATGTAAGTATGTCTTCCAATTTATTCAATTGCTAATATGTTAATAACATTTCTAAATGGTTTATTTTATTTTGAAAGAATTTTTTGATAGAAATCAAGTTCATTTTATGCAAAACAGTCTTATTCTTTAATGGCATAATTGATTGAATTGTTTTCAGCCAAAAAAACTCTTCCATAAGCACCTTGTCCCAATATATTAAGGATTCGATATTCTTTATTCCTTATTTACAATTTTTGAGGTAGTTAAATCATATATTAATTAATAAATAATATTGGTAGGTCATTCAAATTTGAGATCCTTTATTAATTCATCTAAATAATCTGAGATTTTTTCCTTAATCTGATCTTTAGTGTATTTCAAATTGATTTATTAGCAAATTTCACTTATAAGATTCTCATCTTTTAATAGAAACCTTAATCTGGCTCTATTCACAACAAATAAATCAGTCATGGGTTGAAAATTTTAATCTTAAATAAGATCCTATTATAATTATTAAGGTTCATTATTTTATTCTACTGTTGGATTGAAATTTTTTTATAATTCAGGTTATTAAACTTCATTTAAATTATTATTTTAATGAAATTGATTCATTTCTTATTCATTTATAGGTTGATATTAATTTAGAGTTTATCTATTTTATGTCTCTTATTTCTCAATTTAAATCATTCCTTGTTTCTCAGCTTGAATGGTACCTTGTTTCTCAACTTGAATGGTTCCTTGTTTCTAAGGTTGAAAAAACTAGGGAACCTAGATCAATTATTAAGGTGGGGAAATTGTTTTATTTTATTTATTAAAGTTTGCTGTGGAATTGATAATTTAGGATTAGGTTTTTTGAGAGAACCAAATTTCATTATTCTTTTTAAATTGTAGCTTTTATTACTCAAATCGCTGCTCATCTAAGGAAGCTAGAATTTGCTCAATTTTTAATCTTTTTTGAGGGGATATTTAAATCATGTCAGAGATTAATTATCTGATGTTTTAATCTTTCACATTTTGTTACAAATTGATATCAATTTCTCTTTTTTTAACACAATCGAAAATTTCTCTCAAGGAATTCCCATTGAATAATGGAGATGGTGCATAGAGATCATAAATTAGACCTCCAAAAGCCCATATATCAACCGAACTATCATAAGTACCATTAGCTTTATTTTCATCAATTAATTCTGGTGCCATGTAGTAAGGAGTTCCAATGTTTAGAGTGCTGGCTGTTTCTTTTAATTTTGATAATCCTAGATCACAAATTTAAAATCTAAATTAATTTTATACATTATGAACCAATATATTTTGAGGTTTTATGTCTCTGTGGATGATATTTAATTAGGACATTTCCCACAATCCGAATCCAATCTAAATTAAGGGATGAAATACTTAGAAGATGATTTCTTATTTGTGAATTTATTGTAGTAGATGTCGATTTTTGTTAAGATAATTGAATAAATCTCCTGAATTGCAATAATCCATGACTGTGCAACTTAATTACTGTAAGCCATTCTTGTAATCAAAATTTTCATAATGATTTACAATGTTGTGGAACTTCAATCCTGCAAAATATTTAATGCATTCTTTTTCTTCTGGTGAGCAATATCCTTGAATTTTAAGTGAATAAATATTATTGTTGTTTTTATCACTTACTCTAAACACTTATCCTGAAGCTCCCTTACCTATTGATTCAAGTACAAGGAACTCACGTATGTATTATTATTGCATGTATTTCTATTAATAATTAAATGGGTAATTGTAGATGTTAATAATAAAAGGAGCCTGAATGCGATGTAATTGAGGTGGTAATACTCTAGGTTGAGCGCTAGCCATATAAGGACATGTTTGAAACATAGTCTGGGTGTCTTTCTGATTATGAGCTAATCTAACCACCAATGGGAGAGGGTGCATTTGGAATTGTTTGGAAGGCAAAACATATTAGTAGTGGATAGTATAGGGCAATTAAATAAATAAGTAATAAGCATTAAGAGGAGTTTGAGAATATAATCAACGAAGTGAATATATTAAAATAATTAGTAATCTTGTTTAGTTATAGTTAGGATCATCCGAATATAATCAAAATATATGATTTTTTCTAAGAGAATCAGCACTTATACATAATAACTGATTTGTGTACAGGAGGTGAATTATTTGATAAATTGATTGAAATAAAACACTTTTCAGAAGCTGATGCTGCTCGAATAATGAAACAAATATTGTCTGCATTAGCATATTGTCACTCAAATAAAATTGTTCATCGTGATATTAAACCAGAAAATTTGTTATATGAAAATGAAAATAAAAACAGTCAGTTGAAAGTCATAGACTTTGGTACATCCAAAAGAATGAAAGGAGATAACTTAAAGGAGATCATAGGTACAGCATATTATATGGCTCCTGAATTATTTAGCGAATATTATGATGAAAAATGTGATATTTGGTCTGCTGGAGTGGTGCTTTACATACTATTAAGTGGAAAACCTCCCTTTGATGGAGATACAGATGATGATATTTTTGAATCTGTAAAAAAGGGTATATATTCTCTGTCGACAGTGGAGTGGTTAAGTATTTCTCCTGAAGCTAAATAATTGATAAGAAAAATGCTTGAATATTAGCCATCAAAAAGATATTCTGCTTAGGAGTGCCTTTAAGATTAATGGGTAACTTAATATACTAATGATGATGTGAAGGCCCCTTAATTAGAGGCAGTATTAAGCAATATGTAGAGTTTTAGAGTAATACATAAATTTATATAGACAACTTAAAGGATTTAAGAAGCAGCGTTTATGTATATTGTTAAATAATTTACAACAAGAGAGGAGAAAGAGGAATTATTGAAGACATTTTAGGCTTTGGATAAGAATTCAGATGGAGTTCTAACAAAAAAGGAATTAATAGACGGATATAAGAAAATAATGCCTGAGTAGGAGGCAGTTTTGTAAGTAGATTAAATAATGTAATCTGTTGATAAAAATCATTCAGGGATTATAGATTATTCTGAGTTTGTTGCTGCTACAATAAATAGAAAAACAGCATTAACATAAGAGAGATTAGAATAAGCATTTAAGATAATTGATAAGGATAAGAGTGGATCAATTACAATAGAGGAATTGAAGGTTATGTTTAGTGGAAATTAGAAAATGCCACAAGAGGCATGGGAGAAGATGATGGAAGAAGTAGATAAAAATGGAGATGGATAACTTTCATTGAAGGAATTTAAAGAAATGATGTTGAGATTAATATGACATTTTTTTAATATATTTAATGTCACGACCAGAATCACAATTACCTCCAAACTTATATTATAATTAAGATGAGAGTGTTAAATACACTAATTGTGGAAGAATCATAAATATATAGACATAATTGACAGAAAGGGCCATAGAATTGTTGGGAATGGATTCAGATTAGAGTTTATTATTAGACATTGGATGTGGATCTGGAATATCAGGATATTATTTGAGTTAAGAAGGAGTTAATTGGGTTGGATTGGATATATCAGAAGCAATGTTAAATGTGGCTTAATAACAGCGAGTTGATGGAGAATTACTACTTTGTGATATTGGATAAGGTTTTAGATTTAGACCTGGTGTTTTTGATGGGGCTATATCAATATCAGTAATCTAATGGTTATGTGTGAGTTTTAAGAAATCTGAAAATCCATATAAAAGATGTGCTGCATTTTTTGAGTCTTTGAGAAATTGTTTAAGAAATAATGCAAGAGCAGTATTTTAATTTTATCCTGAAAATAATACATAAATAAATATGATTACAAGTGCTGCATTAAAAGCTGGTAGTATATTTATTAAATTTAGGATTTAGTGGTGATATTGTTGTAGATTATCCTAACTCTGCAAAAGCAAAGAAACTTTATCTTGTAATATAATTAGGAGGATAATCATCCAAAAAAACTATGGATGTAATATAAGGATTGGTAGAAGAATCTGATGAAGAGAAGGTGAAGGTATTGGGAAGATAGTAAAAGAAAATTTCAAAGCATAAGAAATAACGTAAGGTATAAGAGAAATCCAGATCTTGGATTGTGAAGAGAAAAGAGAAATAAGCTAGATTAGGTAGAAAAGTAAAGAAAACAACAAAATATACTGGAAGAAAAAGAAATAATTTAGGATTATTCAAATGATTAGAAAAAATAATATTTAATTTTTATATATTCTGATAAAAGATGATGCATGGATAAACTAAATAAAAGGGAGTAATACTATCTGAAGAAGAAATAAAGTAGAGAGCAGAGAAAGGATAAAAGATATTAGACTCACTTGAATATTTCTTTAAAGTTAGAAAGAATTAGATATAATAACCTGAGGATCCATTGGCATTTACAGAAATTATGGCTAAATTATGTCCAGAAATAGGCACAATATACAATTATAGAAGAGAAATACTTTTAAATAAATTTGAGAAATTAAAAAGTGATCTTATAGGTTAGAGTTTAGAGGCTTACAAATAATTGATGAAGTTAATTTAATCTGAGTTCATGTTAATTGCTATTCTATTAAAATAGCATCCAAAATCATATACTTTATGGACTCATAGATAATGGATGGTATTGAGAAGTTAAGAAATAGATTAAATAATTTAAACATTGTATTAACAATCTTAATATTAGACCTTAAGAATTTAAGTAAATTGAAGCAACAAAACTTGAATATGAATTATGTAGTAAGATGCTTGATAAAGATGAGAGAAATTTTCATGTATGGAATTACAGAAATTGGCTTTCATCCATTAATCCATATGGTTAAGAGGATGAATTCACAAAAAAGAAGGTATTATGTTAATTAATTTAGATTGAATAAAATTTTAGCAATTTTTCAGCTTATCATTTTAGAAGTAAGTTTTTCATGAAAAATTATAATTAACCTCATTAAATATTAGAGAGAATCAAAAACGAAGGTGTATTGGGATTGGCACCATTACCATTTGATCGTCTACTTTAAGAAACAGATTTAATATAATAAGCTATTTATATTCAACCAAAGGAACATGGTGTATATTTATATTAAAGGTGGCTTGTGGGAGTAGTTCAACCTTTTGGTGTAAGATGTGTTAAATCTGTATCTAATACATAAATCATCCTATAATTTAATAAAAAAGTATTTAATATAGAGGGATGTGTAAAATTATATGGAAGTAATGATGAAGAAATAGTTGCTTAAATTACATAAAATGAATATGATATTGTTTTAAGATTCGAAGAATAACCAAACACTGAATTACGTGTTCGATTAATTAATAATTTGTATGAAAATTAAGATATCTAATCTCTAACAAGTGAGGATGAATTTTCTACATTTTTTATACCTTGTGAAATAAAGTTATAAGGAGAATAAATAATAATACAAGAGCCATTTAAGGAAGCAATTACAAAGATTACAAATTATTTGGATGAAAATATTTCTTTTATAAAACAAATAATTGAAGAAGAACCAAATAATAGGTATTATACAAATTAATAAGGTTTCCATTGATTTAAGTGCTATATCTTTTGTAATTTAAGTGGAATCATGAATAGAAACAATCAATAGTGTAGGAATCATTGAAGTATTGTGAACAGTTGATAAATTTACAGAATGATCACTAGGCAAACTTCTTATTGGAGTTTTGGTAAAGTTTATTATTAATTGTTAAAATTTGAATTCAAATATGTATATTGGATAATCTATCTTCTCAAATGAGATGCCCACTTAAAATATCAACCCAAATGATGTCATGATGCAAAATATGATGAAGATGTTTTAGCAATAAATGATCACAATGATGCAAGGTCATCAATCTGGTAAGGAATTACGTTTACATAGGCTTCGATTTGGAGAAGTTTTACATGCATAAAGTAAACGATATGAATCAATTTTATAATCAAATCAAACCTGAAGAATGTTAATTACAGTAATCATCACAATTCATCAATAATAAATATTATGACGTTCCTTAGGAATAAACTAATAGATAATTAACATTTGATGATATTCCAGGGAAGTAATCATCATATAAGAATGAATTTCATGAATACAATCTTTAAGAGGATGATTTATTCAATAAATATAAAGTGAAATAGGAATAAAATTAAAAGAGGATAGGATCTAAATTTACAGAAGAATAATACAATAGAAATTATGAAGATGATTAAATGAGAGATTAAATATCTATAAAATCTACAAAAACTAGTTAATACTTAGATGAATAAACTAGAAAATTTAATCCATTTGATGAATAACCTATTAAGCCTGCAAAATATGATGAATAGCCTATTAAGAAATAATTCGAAGAAATTAGATAAAACAAGTATGAAGATTAGCCCATCAAGAGATTTGATGAACAGCCCATTAAATCTAAGTATAATTAATTTGATGAATAACCAATCAAAGGAAAAAATTATGAAGATTAAAATGAATAGTTTTCAAAACCTTCTAAATATAATCCTTTTGATGAACAGCCTATTAGACCTGCAAAGTAAAATAATTTCGATGATCAGCCTATTAAACCTGGAAGATTGTAGTCTTTTGATGATATAAAACCAGCTAAAGATGAATAAACTACAAGGACAGCTAGATAAAATAATTTTGATGAATAACCAATAAAACCTGCAAAATAAAGCTCTTTTGATGACCAACCAATTAAACCTATGAAGTAAAGTTCATTTGATGAATAACCAATAAAGCCAGCTAAGTAATTCGATGAATAACCCATTAAACCAGCTAAATATAATTCTTTTGATGATTTACCAATCAAAACATCGAAGCCAAACTTCGACGAATAACCAATTAAGTCATAAAAATTTGATGATATTCCTATTAAAAAATTTGATGATTAGCCTATAAAATCTGCTAAAAACAATTTTGATGATATGCCCATAAAATCTAAAAATGATGAGCATCCTGCGAAACCTACTTACAAAAAGCCTTTGGAGGATAATAATTATGAAAATGAAGAAAAAGGTCCAGTGAGGAAGAAGCCATTCTTGAAGAAAGGAACGAGGCAATTTCTTTCCAATGCCTAGTAGAGATCCGATATTGCCAAAAAAGAGCACGAAGAAATTTTAAAAGAAAATAATGCAGCTGGTAATCCAATAGCTGTAAGACCTAAATAACCTTAATAAAAGTAAGAAAGTAGACCAGAATCAAGGGAACCTTAAAAAAAAACAAAGAAACCAGATCCTCCTTAGCCATAATAATAGAAAGCTCCTCAACAAATAAAATAAGAATCCTAAATTTCTGATGTATCAAAGGAGTATTAATTTGATGATAATGATGATTGGAATGAAACAAATGAAAAGAATGAAACTTAGTCTAAAATAGCATCTTAATACTTTGGATTAAAAAAAGAAAAAGAAACTACTAAATCAAAGAATCCTGAACCTAAAGAGTCTGAAGAAGAAATAGTGAGGAAATATGTTTAAGAAAAAATTGATAATTTGAATTCAGAAATAGCTAAATTTAAGAATGAAAATGAAAAAGTTAAGAAAGCAAAAGTAAAGTTTGATGATTAATTGAAATAACTTTAAAGGGAGAGAGAAGAATGGGAAAAATAAAAAGAGAATGAAAAATTATAATTAGAGGAGTGGAAAGAGGAAGAGAAGAAGAAGATGTTAAGGGAAAAGAGAGTGCAAGAAAGATAAGCCAAGACTCTTTAGAGTCTTCCCAATAGAAAGGAGAGAGAAGAGATTGATGCACTGAAACAGTAGATTTAAAAATTAATAGAAGAATCGAAGAGTAAAGATTAGAAAAATAAATTATCATATGATAGAATAAAAAAGTAAAATGATGAATTGATGTAAAGAAATCAAGAATTATAAGCTGAAGTAAAAGCTTTAGAGTTACGTTTATTGGAATAAAAAAGACCTTCTTAAGCTACTACGATTCAATAGAGTAAATCTCAATAGCTTCAAAAACCAGCTCCTTAAACACTCTCGTCCAAAAAGGAAGCACCAAAAAGAGGATAGAGTCCAATTGATGTTTTTGAAGAATTGCCATAATCTAAAAAATAATCAATAGCTCATCATTAATCTTCAGAAGAAGAGGAAGAGGAAGATGATTATAATGATGAGGAATCTGAAAATGATGAAGCATATGAAGATATAATGGAAAAATCAATGTAATAGAAGGTAGTACAAAATTAATAAAAAACAAAGAAATATGATTTGATTGAATTATAAGCAGAAGATATTCCATTTACAATTAAGAATATTAATGTAATAATATCAGAATCAGAATTTAATTATGATTAGAATAAATTCTATCAATCATATTAGAAAAATAAAAATGCACCAAGCAAAATAGTAAATTAAAATGTAGGACCTGATGGTAAGATATCACGTTAATATGCAAATGGTAAAAAAGAAGTTGTATTTCATAATGGAGTAAAGAGAGAAGTATTTCCAGATGGATATGTGATTGTACACTTTACTAACAAAGATGTTAAATAAACATTACCAAATGGAACTATTATTTATTTTTTTGCTGATGCCAATACAACATAAATTACAGTAGCTAATGGACCAAATGTATAATATATTAATAAATTAGATATATCGATTTGCAAATCAATAAATAGAAATTCATTTTCCAGATGGAACTAAAGAAATTAGATTTGGAGATGGAACAGAAAAGTATATATCAGCTTAGGGGGAAGAATAAACCTTTTTTAGTGATGGAATAGTGTAAAGGATTGATAGTAAGAAAATAAAGTAAATCGAATATCCTAATGGGAATATTGATATTGTATATCCTGATGGATAGAAGTAAAGATAATTTAAGAAATGAATTAATTATATTTTATATGAATTATTGCAGAATTCCTCATCATGATGGTCAGAAAATTAAATATATATGTGTTGACAGAAAATGTGGAAATGCATCTAAAATAGGTAAATAATAATTTTTATAATAGGATGTGCTGATTGTTTCTTAGAATATCATGTGCCGAGAAATAATTCATAACATCATAAAAGAGTCTTAATAATATAATTTCAGAATGAGTTAAATTAAAAGCAATCAAATCTTAATAATTTATAGGTTCCTAGTATGACTAATGATTTTAATTTGGAAGAAATTTATTAGAATTGCTTAAATCAAGTTCTTAGTAGATTAAATAATTATAAGAACAAATTGTAAGAAGAAGTTAAAGGAGAAATGGATGATTTATAAAACAATGTTCAAAACTTTAATACAATATAATAATAATTAGCACCTTAAAAAACACAATTAGATCAATTATCATAGAAAGATTTGGAATAAGTAATAAAATTTCATACAGATTGTAATGCTTAAGAACTACAGAATAAAGCAAATTCCCTTAATAATTAGAGAAACAAGATGATGATGAAACAAGAAAAAACTCTCTAGAAGTTATAAAGGTCCGTAAAAATATTACTAAAAGAATTAGACTAAGATGATAATGATAATATTCATGGAACTCCTGAGAAAAAGTGGTTTACTTGTCAAACTCCTTAAGTTTTGAGTGGTAGTAGTACAACATAATCACCACCTATAAAAAATTTAGTTGAAATAGCTAGATAAAAGAAAGGGAATAAATAAAAATGAATCTGATTATTTATTGATAACTAAAATAATTATTCATTTCTTTTTTGGAACTTATAATTGAATAGGAAGGGGAATTTTGATCTATTGTCTAAGTGCGTTGAGTTCAATATATTAAGGAAGTACCTATGCTTATTTTTAAGGGAGGAACTTCTAAAATGGTAAGGTTTTGCACCAGCCTCTGGGTAAGAATTGGTTATGTACAACTTCTATTTTGTTAATAAATAAAATTACTATCCTATTGTTCATACTTATATTGATCATGGCAATCTAACTCAACAACACTTAATTTTCTGGTTGATGTATGACTCCTTTTTCCTATAATATCAAATATTAAATTAGATATACTTGGTGGTTCAATGACTTTTGGTTCATTATTGATTATACTGGTTTTACGAACATATCCTAAAACTTAAGGAGTTTACTCTATATTTTAATTTGCAAAATTATGAAGACTAGGAGTAGTACCACCATTGTAATTATGATTACTCATTCGATGAACAGGTGATTAATTTGATGGTAGAGGTTTAAGTTAATTGAATTGAGTAACAGTATTAAGAAATGGTATTTATGGTACTTAACCACTTGGTGGTAAAAGTTAAGGTTATGATGATTGTGGTTATAATTCTTTTAAAGCACCTAATTATTATTTTTTAGGAGATTCAAAATGTTTATTTTCTGTTACATTAGGTTATTTTGGATTATTTGCAGTAGTTGATCTTGATCTAAGAACTTATAGATCAAGTGAACTATTGTGTTATTTTTTAGATGTAATAAATTATACAATTTTCTTAGTTTTCTTTTTATTTTAATTGTTTTTCTTAATGATAATTAATTTACCACTATTAGTTTCACCACATTCTTATATATCTTAATTACTTTATTATGAAATTGATCTTTATGATCCATCAGTTTATTAATTATTATTAATTGAATTATACTAGTATTGCATATTATCATCTATAACTTAACTACCTTATTCTATATAGCTATCAGGTAAATTTCGAGATGGTTCAATTAATCTTTTTAATATACTTTAATATTTTGGTGTTTCAACTCTATGATGATGATGATGTTAACGTGTTTTAATAAGTGCATGTTCTGCCATCATTTCTTTAACATATGATTTATCTAATAAACTTTATGGATGATATTTTAACTATTAAGTAGATATTTCTTTACACTAAAAATATAATATAAATAGTACTTTTTCTAAATATTCAACTTCTAATTTTTTAACATTTTTACATCTCCAATAATCTTGTGACATCATTCTAATTAACATTAATGCTTTAATAATTTAAATTACTCTTTCTCTCATTGAAAATGATCTATACATTTCTGGTAAAGATAATGGTATAGGATCATCTGTTTTACCAGTAATCCAAGGATGATGTAATATTTAATGTGCACTATATCTATGCATAGGATCTTCAGCAACACATTTAAGAAATAAATTTTTAGCTAAAGGATCAAAATCTTCTGGAAATTCCCATAATGGATTTAGTAAATGATTATATAATTTTTCTTTATAATCATCTGCTGTTTAACCAGATATATATAATGGATGTTTACCTCCTGTACAAACCATATAAAGTATAATTCCACAACTCCAAATGTCAACAGGCTTAAAAAATTAAATTATATATACCTTAGAATAAACTTATCTTGTAAAGAATTCTGGTGCCATATATATAAGTGTTCCACATTAACCACTTATAAGTAATTAAGATCTAGTGGATAAACCGAAATCAACAATTTTAAGAGTGGTCATGTCGTTACAATCCTCCAGTAGAATGTTCTCTAGTATACATATACAACTCACTTCGGGTTTTAAATCACGATGTACAACTCCTCTTTCATGAATGAATGCAACTGTTTTGAAAATAGTTTGCATTAATGATCTTTTCTATTCGTAACTTAATTCAACTTTGTCAATGAATAGTCTTCTTAGTTATCCATATCTAACTAATGCCATTTCTAATAGTAATTTAGTATCTGTTTCTAAAACTCTTTTAAATTACACAATGTTTGGATGTCTCATTTGACTAAGAATACTTGCTTCAGCCAGTATCTCAGAATAGCTTCTTTTACATTCCCGCTTAGGAATAATCTTTACAGCAACACTTTCTCCTTTGATGTTAATGGCCTAAACCACCTTGCCAAATCCACCAGAACCAAGTAATTTCTCATATTCATAGAAATCACTAAATTTGTTAGCAACATCATCTTAATCAAGATCATTCATTTATAATAAATTCTAATATTTCATTTATGTTTCTTATCTAAATCTATCCATTAATCCTAATTTCAATGCTATTTCTATACTATTCATTAACATTTTTCTTTTTTTATGATAATCATGTGTTATCTTTCTGAATCCAGCTCCTTTTAATATATTTCCTTCTTCCTCTATTAGAAGTTCTTCTTAATTTATGCTTATTGTTTTAAGATAATCATTGTAATACAAATTTACTGCATCTTTATATTCATAATTTAAATTCTAATCTTTTGTTTCTCTTATATATATATGACTTAAATATGGATTCTTTATAGATGTTATTATCTAATAATTAAATTAATATAAATCCTACACATTCATTACTTTATTATCTGATATATTTAAATATAATAAATTTAAATAAGGTAATTACTAAATTGATCGATATATCTTTTACAAAAAGATCTAATTTATTTCTAATTTATTGTTTGATAAATCTAACTGTAAATATCATATATAATTACTTGTAAATATAATAATTGATTTAAATCACCTATTTGATTGAATACATAAAAGTATGTAACTGGTTTGAGATATTGTTAATTTTGAATATAAAGTTTAAGCTTTTTTAATTCCTTGAAATCTACTATTGTTTTTAAAATAATATCCATATTTATTTCATCACATACAACCATATCAAACATTAATTAAAGTATTTTTAAACTTTTTCTCAATTACCATTCTTTTGATAAAAATTCAAATAATTTCCCAAAATTTATGAATTTCTTGCTTTAACTTTCAACAGTTTCAATAAATTACAATAATGTACATAATGGATCTATTTTCCAGGATACATTAATTTATTTCTTTTAAGTATCAGTATTTATATCTAAATTTATTTATTTATTACTTGTAATAACTTTCATTTATTTATAATCATCTGTGCTTTTTTTACAACTAGATTCATTTTATATTCTGAATTCCTAAATATTAAGTCCTCTCATTGTGTCCATGAATAATTATAATAAATAACTTGATCTCCATTAAGTACAATCTAAGTCTGTATTAGTACCAAAAAGACGTAAACTGTTTAAAGTTGTAACTATCCCTGAATTAATCAACACTTCATAGGCTTCATTTTCTGTCTTGATGAATCGACTATCAATTATTTTTAAACTTGGGAAATTGGATGCATTATATCCCAAATCATCCAATCTAGTAATTTTAGTACACCATTAAAGGATAAGAGTTTCTAATTTCGGCCATTGCAAACGACTAATATGATAAATGCCAACATTATCAATTTATGTGCTACTAAGATCAAGATATTGAAGCTGTTATTTTTCTTAAAAGAGAAAGGGTAAAGAGGCAGAAGTCATCGAAGGACAATTAAGTATAAGTATAGTAAGTGATTAAAAACATTAAGACAATCCACCTTTTTTGGCAAATAATTCAAATTTAGAATCTGTAATATCAATGTCCTTTAATTTTAATTCAATTAATCCACTTAGGTTATGCTTGACTATATTTTTAATGATTTTCGGATGAGGATTCTTAATATTTTCAAGTGCAATCTTTTTTAAGTTTTTATTATTGTATCTAAGTGATTACTTAAAATCTTTGTAATCTAAATGATTAGAATAGAATATATCATTCTAATTAATAAATAGTTTACAAGATTGTGAAGAGATTTAGTATTTTGAATTCCTTATTAATTTTGATTCTTTGTATTAACTTTAATCATTTTCTTATCTTCTTCCTCTTATTCTTAATCTTTCCTGAATAGTACTTGTTCAAATAGAGTTAAAGGTCTAGTTTAAGTAGTTCTTCTCATATTAATTATATTTATAATTCATTTGCTATATTTATCTATCGCCTAGCGTGAAAGAGCTAATGCCTGATTAACTCTATTTTTCAATTCTGCACTCTCTTTAAAATCATCAATTGTATTTCTTGGAGGATTATTCAAGGTTAGAGGTGGAGTTGGAAGAGGATGTATTAAATAATCAGATCGTTTTGGTTATTCTTTTGGTTCTTCAATTACTTATTATTATGGCAATAGAGACTATAATTATTGCAGTTATTTTTAATAAAATGACAATTATTGCTATTATTATTCTATTAAGAGTTACTATTATTATTGTTATTACTATTGTTATTGTAAAAGTTATTATTACTATTTTAATTATAATTAAAGCTATGTCTAAATCTATTGTTCTCTTAGTATTTATTCTTAAATCACACGATCTGTTTCTGTTGGTTATTAAAATTGATTCGGAAGATATTGTGGAATTGCTACTTATGATTAAATTCTAATTGGAGAGGGTTATTGGAATTGAGTAGTTGTTGGGGGAATGGAAGGTGGTGAAATTACGTTTTTTGAAGAGATGCTCTCAACAGATTTTAGTGGAGTATTTCTTGAGTTTGCTAGATTTTCATTCATTTCATTTGAGTTCTTATTAATAAATAAGAAATACCAAAATAAGCAACCAATCAGGTCTTAATTCTTCATCTTTTTACAGCATTAATCCTACTAGATTTAGTAAATCACTTGAATAACCATTATTGCTAGCTTCATTGAATCTTTCTTCTACTAATTATTCATTTAAATCTGGTGTATCATAATTGTAGCATTCAAAACTATCTTTAAGAGTTAATAATTCAAGGAATGTCATTCCTAATGAAAAAACATCTGATCTTGCTATATCGTGGGTAGGATCTTATAATTTTTATTTCAAGGATTCAACTTGTTATGGTGATAAAAGGGCTTATCCTCTTTTTTATTAAACAACCTAATAACCGCTCAAATTTCGTAATACTCCTTTGGGAATAAGTTTAATTGATCCGTGTTAATCTAAATATATTGAATCAGGTTGAATGTGTGTATGCCATTTTTATCTTGATTCCAAAAAATGTAATCCAGAAACTATTTAATGAAGAATCTAATTAAATAAATAAGTACTTTCCATAGTTCTCTTTCTGGAATTAATGATTTATTAGAAAAATGATACCCTGTAACGGATTTCAATGATCTAAACAATGCTTCATAAAACCATCTACTCATTTATGCATTTGTGGTTAATTCGGGATCTATGCATAATCCATAATATTTAATTAAATTTGGATGTTTTAAATCTATTAATTATTCGTGTAAATTGATGAGTGGTCCTTCATCATCAGTGGCTGTGTTTGCATGCCTCTTTTCAAATATAGTTGCATTTTTTCCAACATCTCTTCTTGATTTATATAATTCTATCCTTCCAATGTGTGGAAATGATTATCCACCCATGGGTTCTAATTACTACTCCAAAGACACATTAGGATTGAATACAGAGTTGTCTGCTGATTTTACAATGTAAACCTTATTTCCCATTAAAAATAAATAAAATTTATTTTTTTATAAAATTCACGTAAAAATTTATGTACACATCCATAATTTACAATCTATTTTTTTAGTAGAATGTATATTATTTTTATCTAAATTTAATTTTTGACCGTCTTGTATGAAAGTGATTATATTATTTTTATTATATGCACATAAATTATAATAAAAAATTGAATGATTCTTAAACATATTATAATTAATTTAATTAATGAAAGGCAAAAATAACTATCCCTACGAACCTATACAAACTTATTAATCTATAAAATTAAGTACTCTTGTCCAAAACATACATTAAGCTGGTCGTCCTATATATACATCATCTGAGCACACTGATTATCGTCAAAATACTTAATTTGATTAATCTTTACCATGTCTTAAAAAAGTTGAATAACGAAGATATATTAATAGATTATATCAAAGCTATTAGATGGAGAAGAAAGCAGTTTAATAGGGACTACTGACTCCCTAGCATTTAAATAAATATTTATAACCAAGAAAAAGTATATAATTATGCTAATTTTAGGGCATTTTAATCTTAAGAAAGAGATAAATTTCCTAAAAAAAACTACATTGCAAACTTGTATTTCTAAACTCAGGGCAGCTAACATTATTCTAAATGGTAAAAAAAGTTAGCAAGGAAAAAACGAAATAATTTAAGAGACAATAGAAAGCAAGAAGGGTCAATTACATGATATTGAATTTATTCAAAAGATGAATGAATGCTAATTGCAATAAAGAATGGGAAAATTGCTGAAGATAAAATCTGCCCCTCATCTTTTTAATCAAGATTAACCCTGATGTTTTATTTTTTATACTCTCAAATTAAATCTTGTAAAATTCCATAATCTCTTTCTAAATAGAATATTGCTTCATAATGACTTGTTTAAGGAAACATGTCAACCAAAGTTACATTTACTAATTTAAATCCTGGAGCTTTATTCTTCTTAGATTAAGGTAAACAAAGTTATATTAAATTGTCAATTACTTAAGATGGTGAACAAGAAACATAAATAATATGATCTATTCCTTTACAAGTTCTTAGTGCTTCAATGACATTATTTAATACTCCTGCTCTAGGGGGATCAAGACAGGCTATTAATTATTATCTTGATTTTTCATTTTTTATCTCTGTTGATACTTATTTCATTACATCTTCAACTTTAGAACATATTATTTTGCAGTTTTCAAGATTATTTATTTGATAATTTATATTAGCATCATTGCAGGAAGATTCATTCATCTCAATAGCCAAAATATCATTAATTTAATCACTAACACAAATGCCTATTGTACCGCTTCCTGCACATAAATCTAAAAATTTTGTAATTTTCTTATCTTTGCATAAATTAATAATCATGGTATATAATTTATCACATTATGGTGTATGATTTTGAGCAAAAGCATTATAAGATATATTTATTTTTTTGTTCAGAATTATTTCTTAATAATAATTATTTCCTAATAAAATAGTAGTATTTTCAGAATTTGTTGGTAAATCTTAACCAAGTTTATTCGAATGCATCAAAAGGATTCCAGTCAATTTATATTCATCATAATCAATATTTAATGTAACAATAAGATCTTATTTAATTTAATTATATCCATCTTCATCAATATTATCTTTATTGATACTTACTCCTATCAGAATTTATTTTGTTCTATCACTTTTTCTAATACTGAGTAATCTCCAAACACCACTACCATTTTATCTATTAAATGGTAAGTATTTTTAATTCTTAATATACTCTTCTAAATTATTAGCTATCTAAATGGCTATTGGAGGTGTTACTGGACATGTATTTGGCTTAATAATATTATAAAGTACTCTTTCTATACTGTCATTATTCTATTATACAGAGCCAACATTAAAGCCAACGCAAATCTATTTTTTGCTATCATAATTAATTGTGAATTCACTCTTATTTCTGTAATTAAATCGAAACTCTTCATCACATTCTACAGGATCATTATATTTTATTTCACTTGAATAAATAAGTTTATTACCTAAGAATCCATTCAGGTGCATACTCTTTGCCATTTTTTTATAAAAATTATTTCTAAAATTTTTTCATTACCCTCTTTAGTTCTGTCATTTTTTAGTCGATCTAGTTTTTATAGTTCATTTAATATAAAGGAGCTGTTTATAGAGCTAATTCATTTTCTCCTCTTTCTAAAACCTCTCTATTTTGGTGTAATTCTTAAAATAGTTTTGCTTCATCTTAATTTTGTTTCTACTATTTGATTTTTTTTTCTAATTGTTTTTCAAATGCATTTTCATTATAAGCTTCTCCTATTCTTAATTTGAGCTCAGGATTCTTTTCAATCAATTATATGAATTTCTTGATAACATGTTATTTTTACATCTTTCAATTCATCACTTTCAAACTAAAGAAAGCAAAATGGTTTCATTTTAGGTTTTATTATTTCAGATGGGGAAATATATTGATCTCCAAGTTATTCTTACAATTGTTTGAGAACTTACTTATCTTTCGCAAATTTTTATATGCCTAACAAGCAAATTTAGGGTTTCTTATTTATCATAAATAAATTATTGTCAAAAAAATATCTAATATCATATCATTTATTGTCTTTCCTGGTTCCTTAGTTTTGAGAAGATTGATGAATATTCTAAAACTACTGCGAATTATCATAATCGACACTTTGCTATTGTCCTCTCGGATTATGAGACTATTTGAAGGCAATTTTTGGGCCTTGTCTTATAATTTCAATTCTTGGAGAGTTCAATTGCGTTGTTGCTTGTGAAGTGCGCCTGTTCTTCATAAATGATTGCAGTACTTCATACTCCTAAAATTGGAGACATTAGCATGAAAATAGAAGTTCTTGGTCCCTAAGACTTATGAATCGTTCCTCTGTTGATGCTCTAATTCTTATGTGCCTCTAATCCATTTTATTATTTAAAAAGTATTATTACAAACTTAATACTGAAGAATTATATTAAAGTAATCTAACAAATAGAATATCAGGCAGACATTATATATTGTAGGACATGATTAATTTATAATTATTCTTTTGACATATCACAGAAAGGAAAAAATATATATAATTATACAGTTCCTTTCTACATATTTTATTTTTCCCTATATAATAAGGGCACAGAATTAGAAATAACTTTATCGAATTAATGATAATGAAAAAATTTATCATCAAAAATATATTATTAAAGAAATGCTATATCATTATGAATGTTTATATTTTTCTAAATAATAAAATCCAATGGATTCTTTTTTAATAATATT
>JMSD01000021.1:0-54665 GCA_000715435.1 Paramecium caudatum
TAATATCAACACTTGCTACATGTAGGAGTTTCAATAGGTTTTAGTGATGTATTTTATTATTATTATTAATGTTATGAGATTGCCAAATTTTTTCTCATATACATTTCTAATAAAAAATAATAAAATAAAATTACCTTCAATTAGTTTTTCAAAACATTATGCAATATTTGTTCCTCTATAAGCAGAAGTTTCTTCAAAAAATATGCCATGTGTTTATGCAAATTAAAGACCATCTTCTCTTTTTACCTTTCTCTAATTAGCTTATCTTTCAATTAAATCTGTTTTATTGCCAACTAAAAACATTACAACATCTTTATTAGCAGCATTCTTTAACTCTTCCATCCACATTGTTACATTTTCAAAGGTTTTTTCTTTAGTTATATCATAAACCAGTAAAGCTCCACCTGCTCCTCTAAAATGATTCGTTGTAATGGCCCTATATCTATCTTGACCAGCTGTGTCCCATATAGAAGCTTGAATCTTTCCTCCATCTTGAAGTGTAACTGTTTTAGTTGCAAATTCAATTCCTACCTTTTTTTATTTGATCTAAATACCGATAGTAGGCAAATTGTTTCTTGGTTGAGAGCCTCTCACATATTAATTTAAAATATATGTTTTTCCAACTCCTGCATCACCCAAAAGTACAACTTAAAAATAATTAAGTGATTACTTTTATAATTGTTGCCGTCCATTTCAAATTTTTATTAAAGTAATTTTATTAATATATATTTCATAATTTTTTCATTAGCTAATCCAAACGTTTCTATACTTTTTCATCAATTTCGAGATTTTATACCTGCCTCTTTTTCTTTTTAGTTTCATTTTCAACTTATTCATCATCTGTTGTAAGATCTAAATCATCATTCAATTAATTTTATGTAAACACTAAACTTTATGAAGCTGTTCTTTATAACCAAGGAGCTTCTGGTTTATTTTCAATCAAATTAGGCTTAAGTTAACATAAATATTCATACTTTTATATACAATATAAATTCTTTTTTAAATTAAGGACAGATATTTGGTGGTTAAATATCTGGAAAATTTAAGGATAATTTACATTCACAAAAATTATTTCCATAAATTTATATTTTCAATAATGGAAATCCTTAAAAAATACTTTTTTCATTCATTAAAAAAGTCAATGTTTGTTTATTAAAATGAGGAGTTGATTTTTTATCTAATTAGTTTTAAGTTAGTAATTTAAGATAATCAAGCTCCTCACTTGCTACATTTCCAACTTACTCTCTAATTTCTTCTACTTTTGCTTTTGCCTTTTAATAATGTTATTGCTATTATTAATTTATAAAAATACTATTAAATATATCAAAGCCATATTATATTTAATTCCAATTACATGTTATACTATTCTTTCTGATTTAAGAACCATTTCATTGGATACATTTTCACTTTTCTCTGAATCAACTTCTTAATGACTTGATATACTATTTAATCTTTCTAATTATGCTTTTAACCAAAATTCTTCTAATTATTCTAATATAATTAATGCTTCAGAATATCTATGTTAATAAATTAAATTTGAGCTTTTAAGTAATAATACATCATGATTTTAAAAAATCAATCCAATATCTAACATTTCTGAACTCATAAATATTTATCCAGTTTTATCAATATTTTTATTTTATTATAGACAATCAATTACTGATTTAATATAATTTAACAATTCGCAATCTAATTTATATTTATCTTCTTTTGGATTTTATTAACAAAGTTATTAACTAACTAAACATGCTTTATCAATTTATTATAATTTAATATAACATTTTAATTTCAAAATAAGTATAGTAGTTGTTTATTTAGCATCATTAAATGCTTTAAGTGCTTCTTCATATGCATTATTATGAAAAAGGAGACTTCCACTCCAATAATGAATTTCATCTGTATTATTGTATTTTACATATTTATTCATGTCAACAAAACTTTATGCTGTACTAATATTAAAATATTATTTACTCTCCTTTTATTTGATAACATTTAGCTCTCTCTAAATAGGATTCTGAATGTTCTCTATTAAAATGAATTGCTGTTGTAAAATCTTTAATGGCTTCCTTTAATCTCATATGTTATGCATGCAAGACTCCACGAATGTAAAAATGTTCACTAATACTATCTTCACTTTTATCAATTGCTTTTTCTAAATCTTTTATTGCTGAAGTAAATCGTCTATTATATGATTTAATTAAAGCTCTTGCAAAAAAAAGATTAGGTTATTTTCCTTATTTTTAAAATGCTATATCCAAGAATTATTCACATTATTTAGCACCATCATAAAGTTTATCAAGCAAACATAAAGAAGCTTTATAATAATAGGGTTCAAGTTTATTTGGAAATATTTAAGATGCTTTATCCAAACATTCATTAGCCCTTTAATACTAACCTAAAGTTAAAAATATAGTTACATTTTGATATAGCTATTAATGATTCTGTCAAATATTTATTATATCTGGAACCAGTATCTAAATCAGTTAAAGATTCATATGATTTTAATGCTGAAACATAATCTGATACACAAAATTATGCATATGCCAAAAATTTATTATATATTGGTTAAAGAATCTTACTTATAGGTTTAACTTCTTTCATTTATTCTAATCCTTATTAATAATGTCTTTTCATTAAATGAACTGTTCCATTTATAAAAGATTTTAATTTAGTAATACATTTAAAATTCTTTTTAAGTTAACCAGCTCTACTTAAATGTAATTGTGCTTCATAAAAATCAAGTAAAGATATTTTTGATTTAACTATATAAGCGATAGCTTTTGCAGTTAATTATTATGATTGACTCAATTATATTGCTTATTCAATACATAATTAAGATTCAAGATAATTTTCTAAATAATTAAATCATAATACTTTTTTTGAAATAAACTATTCCTTTAAGAAGTAATGCTTCAGCATTTTCATTATCTTATTGCAATAACATTTCAATTTTTATTAAAGCTTAATCATTTTAATTGCACTTTATTAAAGCAAGACAATGTCGAGATTTACTTAAAAAATCAAGATCTTTAATTTTATCATAAATTTCAAGTGCTTTTTAATGTTATTTTAATGCAGAATGGCATCTAGCTTTATAAAGCATGGATTGTTTATCATTTGGATGAAGTAATAAAGCTTATTCTATATACTTTAATGCATCATAATATTTTTATGTCTTAAACTCCAAGACAGCAGACTAAATGTATCCATCAATATAATTTGGAAAATCTTTAACACATTTATTTAGCTGTATTAAGTATAACAAATTACCCATTGCCTGGCTTTTTCAAATTAATTCAATTATTTGTAGGCTATACCCAAAATTAAGTAAGTTTTTTTCGTATAAGGTCCTTATTCCAATTGAGTTATTACTTACAATGAATTTCCTACTTAAATTTCTTTCAACATTGATTAAAATTAATCTGAGGCAACCTTAGTCTACTATGGTTGCTCTTTAAAAAAAGTTCTCTACGTTTCTCTAGAGATGGATAATGATAATCCCCTTGGTTCAATAGTAGGCTTATTAGAGACACGACGACTTCTTGATTCGGACAATAAATACTTAATTGTCAATGATCTTGACATTGGTGATTATTTCTCTACCTTATCTTATTATTATCCTGTCTAAATCTGTTTCTTTTATGTCTAGTTATTAAATATGAATTTCTGAAACACAGGTGATTATATATAAATTTTCATTTGATTTAATTATGAGTAGTTAAGACCTAGAATTTCTTTAAGAGAATCTAAATTAACTAATAACAGCTATCCAATTTCTATAAAGCCAGGTTCAGACTAAAGGTAATAAGAATTTAATTTAGATAATAATGATTAACTATAAATGGTAATGATTGTAATATAATACAGAATAAATAAAAATGTTAAAAACTAATTGATAATTTGACAATTAAATTTAAACAAGGTAGATTTAATAAATCAGAGAATATGAATGTGTAAATTTTAAAAAAAGAATTTACAAAGGTAGATTATTTTACAAGATTAGCAATAAAATATATATATGGATATCACTAAGTCTCTAAAAAATCCAAAATAAACTTATAATAATGAAGAATCAAGTACTAAAGAAGTTGAAATGTAAAGAGCATGTAATATTTAATTCTTTTCTAAGAGAAAGCTAATGGTAAATCAACATATGTTCAGGATGATACAAATTATGAAGAAGAAGATTCAGGAAGTTAAGGACCTAATTTAGAATAGTTATCGGAAATGGAAGTTCATCCTGATATTTAACATAAAGCAATGTTAATTCAAGAGTAATAAGAAGAAATTGATAGTATGTCATTGTATATTAATTAAAGAAATTTAAAGAGAAGCACATGAAGTATTAAAAATACAAACAGAAGTTGCTAAAGTTGTTGTAGATTAAGGAAAATAACTTGATGTAGCGGAAACTAATATAAATAAAGCAAATGTAAATGTAAAAGAAGCAGTTGTGGAATTAGAAGGAGTAATATAGTTAAATAATTTAGGCTAAAGTGGAACATAAATAATATATGAAAAAACTAGCAGGGGGAATCTGTATTATTATTATTGTAGTAGCTGTGATTGTGGTTTGTGTGAAGTTTATATGAATGTTTAAATAAATTAATTAATAATTTTTCAATATTTAGAGTTTTTTTTGCCTAATACTACTTATGAAACAAGATCTACAGGAGGAATATAACTATCTGCTAGTTTAGGTGGTCCATATCCAGAAGGAGGTGGATAATTTTATGGATTTGCTGAAATAGGTTATTAATATGGATCTGTTTAAGAATGTTATCTAGGAAAAGAATGTTATGAATTTTTTAATTCTGATTATGGATTACATTATTAAAGATTGTAATTTTAAGTATAAATATTTTATGGTTAAGTACTTGTTAATTTTTCTTATTCATATATAGCTTTTTTTACTTTCTTTTTTTCATGAAAACACCAATGAAACATTTAGACAATAAACATCATACTTAAAATAAATTCACTTATTCCAATAATAATAATAGATATTCTTGTAAGTGAAACATATATTGTAACATCAGCAGAGAATAAATTAGGAAAATTCGCAAAAAAATTCATTATTTATTCTGATGTATAACATTTATATATTGACCAAAAATATTATTATGCATCTTTCCTTAATTACTCCTAATATAAAATTAATCCTCCTTCTATCATTATAAATGACATTTGACAAATAATAAATACTTTAAATATCACTGTAATTATTCTTATATCATTTACTATTCTACATTTTAATAGAATCATTTCAATAATTAATATTAAAATTATAAAACCTGTAAATATTTCTTTGATTATGACATATATAAATCCTATTTATTCAATAGATGAAACACAATTTTCAGTATCATATATCATTTGATTATCGACTTAAGTACATCTATCATCAATTGATGATTCAATTTTATTCTAAAATAAAATTCTCTTTTACTCTTGCTGTAAGATAAGTTATAGCACTATCTATTACAGAATTAGGAACTCCATTATATCCTAATGCTTCTAATCCTTATTTTGCAAAATTTGATAATGTTGTTTATTCTATTTAAACACTATTATCTGTATCATAATCTGTTCCATCACAATTTTCAGGATCAATATAATCTGTATTATTTGTTAAACCAGCAGTAATAAATAATAATGGATTTAAACATGGATAACCTCTAATAACTACTTAAATTTTAAATATTCCAAATGATGAATTATCTCTTTATATATATAAATCTCTATTGCTTTCTAAATTTTAATCAGCATCTTCATCTATTACTTCATTTTAAATTATTGTTAATTTTGAAATTGGACATAATGAACCTTCACTTGTACCAATACAATATGGACCACAATTATATTCTGTTTAAGAACAAGTTGTAGACAATCTTATCTCTTAAAATCTTGTTACACATATCAATTATTAATACCATCTAGTTATATTTTAATCTTAATATGGAAATAATAATTATTCTTCTTCTGATGAATCACATTCTAAATCTCTAAAAAATACACTATTATATTGATATTAATACTCTTTTATTGGACTATTTAATAGATTATCTGATATATAGCTAACTGTAGCATTTTATGCTTAATATTCATTTTAATTTGAATGAAAATCAACAACACCATGTATTATATCCATACCAATTGTTATTAAAAGAGATATTGTCATAAAGAATAATGTAAGTGATTTAACAACCTTATCATATATTGAACTGTGAATTTATTCGATTGGATTTTTTTTCATTTATTAAAATATAATTCAAAATTCTTCTTGAAATCATTGACACAATTTTAGATGCATTCTACATTTATCTCTTCTTATACTACATTACATCTTAAACCACATTATTTAGCCACTCGCACTGCTAATTTAAATTTTGTTATTCTCTCTATTAATTATTATTCTTCTGTATTAGACTACTGCATTATAATATAATTAATATTTTCATCACAATTAGATATTCACATTAAAATCTGAATTTCTTTTCAATTTACCAGGTAATACTATTTATTTCTTTTTTAAGAACTCTTCTTATTTTGAAAATCCTAATTCAGATAATTTAAATTAAAAATTTGTTCTTTATGTTAATTCATCAACATAAGATTTCATTACTTTTAAATCTTTCATAAATTCATAATATTCCATTTTTGAAGAATTTATTTCACATACATTAGCTATTTATTTTGATTATTAATTAAAATTACTAATCATTATTGTTTTTTCTCTCTTTCTTTACAATCTTTCTTATACTGCTATAGATTTTTGATTTTCAGAAGTCAATGTATTTGAATCTATTTCATAAATTGATTTTCTATATTAATCAATCTTTGGATAATTAAGTAATTATTACTCAAACATAGAACTAACTCTCTTTTTTTTTTATTTATTTGCTACCTACTTGTTTTTTTAATTATCTTATTCGACATTTTAAGATAATTTTTATTTTGCAGCATTTATCTCCTTTTTAATATACTCATGAGCTCTAAATTTAAATGCTTTATATATGTCTTCCTCTAATTAAGCTGTTGAATTTAAATCTATTCCATATGAAAGAGCTAATCTTATAAGTTCTTTATCATAATCAATTTAACTCAATTTCTCTTTTGCTTCTTATTTTCTTGGGCAAGACATAGAAGGCTAACTAGTTGGTTATTTTCCTAAAAGATTAAAGAAATTTTAAGATTCTTCTTTTTCTCTTTACTATATTTCTAATCTATCATCTATTTATTAGTAAAATAAATTTTAATCATTTCTTGGTTTAGGTTTTATGGATTAAAGATTTAGTGGAGCAATATTTTTTATTTTTTAAGATTTATATTCCTTCCATCTTTCAGTTTTTATTAACTTTGGTTTGGTTGGCTTTACTTTTTCTTCTCCAAAATTTAAAAAATAATCGCTTTCCAAAAAAGTTTTATCAAATTCAGAATCAAACTTAACTTCAAACAATTAATCTATTTTTTCAATTACCATATCCTCATGCCCTAACTATCGAGCTATTTTTCTTCTTATCAAATATCCTTTTACTGATTCCAACAAATCTCTATTATTCAATATATTCATCCTCTTCAATCTCGCTTTAGTATCTATAAATGTTTCTAATAGACGAAACTCTTAAAGTTATTTGTTGAACCTTAATAATAATAAATTATACCTTGCATCAGGAGTAATATTAATTAATTTTAGCTTAGATCTCGTTTTATTAACTAAATTTATAATTCGATTTGAATTCATCACTTCATTCTATTCATTAACATTAGGCAATTTTGTTTGTACATCCTTTAGTTGCTTGAATTTTATTTAAGTTGGAAACATCTCCATTTTGAATGATTATAAAATTAATTTTGATATTCACTCTATAATTCAAAAGATATTTTTTACTTGCATATATTCTCCATAGGACGGAAATATATTTAACAGTTTGAATAATTCATTTTCATTCAATGTTTAAATATTATTTATTAAATGACAGAAGAAGGAGAAATATTAAACGAAAATAATCAAGCTTTACCTGTATTAGAAGTTGGAGGAAGAACACCTGAGTGGGAGGAGAATGGCTCACGTTCTTTAAAGCAAAAAAAGAATAAAAATAAAAAGAGCAGAAGAAGTAGAAGTAAAGAGAAAAATGGGAAAAAGTAGAAAAAACACAAAAAAGAATCACATAAACCAAAAATTGTTTAGGAGAAAACTAAAATCTAATAAACAGATAAATAAAAAGTTATTGATGCCCCTAGACCTGAAATCACATAATAGCAATAAAAATTAGATGAAAAAGAATCAGATGTACTAGAAGCGGAATTTATAATTGAAGATGAAGATGAAGTCTATTTAAAAAGACGATAACTTCGTGAAGAACTATTTAAAAAATATGAATAAGAAACTTACGATTCCCCAGACAATAATTAAGAATTCAATTTTGAATAATAACCTTTGTAAAATATTGATGAAAATAGATAGAATTACTTTAGGATGCTTGATTAATAAAGAAATTGTACATATATATAATTTATATTAGTAAATGAATAAAAAGAATTACCAGTAGATTAACCAACAAAAAAGAAAACAGTGATAGATATGTTTGATGAATAAGAAGATGATTTAGAAAATGATGATCTAAATGTAATGGTTAAAAATAATGCTAATGCATCTTATGAAGCTGATGATGATAAATATTATCGTATAACTATTGGAGAAATGATAAAAGATTATAAATTAGTAAATAAATGTGGTAAGGGTGTTTTTGGTAATGTCTGTAAAGCTTTAAAAGATGATTAAGAATATGCCATTAAATTTATAAGAGCAGAAGATATTTACATAAGATCAGGAGAAAGAGAAAAATAAATATTAAAACAATTAAATGATGCAGATAAACTTAATAAAAAACACATACTAAGATTAATAGAAAGTTTTGAACATAGAAAACATTTATGTTTAGTATTTGAAGCACTTGATATAAATTTAAGAGATGCTTTAAAAGTATATTCAAAAGGTCAAGGTCTTGACTTAGATGCAATAAGATCATATGCTATGCAATTATTTGTAGCTTTATCTCATCTAAGAAAACATAAAATAATTCATGCTGATATTAAACCTGATAATATATTAATTTCAGCAGATACTAAATTACTTAAACTTTGTGATTTTGGTACAGCTTTTACAATTGATGAAGTTACTGTAGTTGAATATCTTGTAAGTAGATATTATAGAGCACCTGAAATTATTATTGGATATCCATATGATACAAGTATTGATATTTGGGCAACAGCTTGTACATTATATGAATTATTTACAGGATAATTTCTATTTTCTGGTGATAATAATTGTGATATGCTTAAATTACATTTATAAACAATGGGTAGATTTTCAATGAAAATGTTAAGAAGATCTGCTTTAACATCTAAATATTTTGATTAACATCTTAATTTTATAAGTCGTGAGATAGATCCTATCACAAAATAAACTATTCTCAAACCAGTATTATTAGGTGAAAAACCAACAAGAACTATTGGAACTTTATTAAAATAAAAAGAATAATCCCTAAGTGCTGAAGATTAAAAAAAATTACTATAATTTAAAGATTTATTAGAAAAATGTTTATAATTAGATCCAAAAAATAGAATTACTCCTGAAGATGCACTATATCATCCATTTATTAATCAAGCTATGGCAAATTAATAAACTAAAAAGGTTTGATTTATATTAAAATATACACATCTATCATTTATTCATTAATTAAATAATGTAATTTATTTGTTAATTATTATAATCTTTTGAAATAGAAAGAAGTTTATTTCTTAATTGTTATTTTTTAAATCTTTATACTTATTATACTGTTGGACTCTTGCTTTTTAATTAATTATTAATTTAACAAGTATTTCTACTTTCACTGAAATTATAACAATATGATTTTTATGTTGGTGAAATTTATTTCTTTGTACTTAATTATCTTCCATATTATTTATAAATATTATTATTCATTTTTTTTGTTTATGGAGATTAGGATTATTAAGTTATACACTTTTTAACTTATGGTGTTCTAAATGGTTATTATTTTGTTTAATTGCTATTATTAGAGTAATTTAATGAATCACTTAGTATTTTTAATTGATTAGTGACTGGTGAAAGTGGATATTATTTCCATCCTTATAAGTCTTAAAACATTATAAAATATTCCTTTTATTAAAATGACGTATTAGTAAATAATATTTTCCTTACTCATATCATTAACACTCTCTCAACAATATACACATGATTTTGGTGAAGACATATTTTAATATACTCGTGTAGCATATTGTCCATTAAATGTAATACAAGAATGGGATTGTGAACCATGTTAGAGACATCCAAATATGCTACATGTTTAAGCATATTTTAATGAAACAGATTAAGCATAAGGTTATTGTGCTTATGATTTTGATACAAACAGAATTGTAATAGCTATTCGAGGTAGTGTAAATACAGTCAATTACTTAAAAGATTTAGATTTTGTTAAAAAGGATTATCCACATTGTTCAGGATGTAAAGTTCATGCAGGATTTTATGATACATATTAAAATATAGCTCATGATCTCATATAATGTGCTTAAGAACTAAATATTAAATATCCAGATGCAGAGATTTTAGTAACAGGACATTCTTTAGGTGCAGCAGAAGCAACTTTTGCTGCTTTAGAAATCAAAAAAACTATTGGCAAAGTTAATATTTTTTACAATTATGGAACTCCAAGAATTGGAAATGACAAATTTGTTGATTATGTTGAAACACAATTATAAGGATTATTTTTAGCTAGAATAATAAGAGATAAAGATACATTTTAACATACACCAGTCCAAGGATAAGGGTTTTCACATTATGGTAATGAAGTATTTTATGATTCAACAATGACTAATTATAAAATTTGTGGAAGAGAAGATCCAAAAGTATATAATAATTATATATTTAGTGTGCTAATAGTTATTTATTCCCTACATAATGGAAATTAGAGCATCATTTATATTTATATGGCTAATGTGCTGGATGTACTTAAGAAGGATGCGATAATATATTGAAATTATATTATTAATGATAATGTAAATTAAAATTAAGATAATATGAAGCCTTAAATTTTGTGAAAATTTTGAATTATTTTTCGAGACAATCCTTTCGGATTATATACTATAATCATGAAACAAAAGTAAAAAATTCATAAATATTGTTTTGAGTGCTATTGCTAAAATAACATTTCTTTTATTCTTCTACAAACTTTATTATTCCTCTATGTTGTTATTATTCTTAATATTACTATTTCTGCTTTTTAAATTCTTCCCATAACAAATTCAAAGCCAACTCTATTACTTTCAAAATATATTAAGTTTTGGCCTTCAATATTCTAATATATTTGGAAGTGATTTCTTTTATTTTTCCCCAATAAGATTATTGATTCACATTTTTGATTTGCTCACTATCATCTGAAAATATACACTCGAATTTCAAACATGAAGTGAAGTAATAAACAAAACCTGTTAATGCACCAACAGTAACAGCTGGGCCTAAAAGTATTGAGGCTTTTCCCATGGCCAGAGATTGTAGGAATGAAAATATGGGTCCTACCCCATAAACTGATTGTAACCATGCAGCTAAGGATCCTGCCACTGGTCCTAAGGATGAAAAACCTGCCATCCATAAAGCTAATTTGGCTGAAAAAAAGCTGTGAATGTTGTGAATGATCCTGCTAATGTTGCTTTTGCAAGTTCATTTTTCAAACATTGTTCTATGATTTGAATTTCACAAGCCTTCTTGGCACTTACTTATGTCACCAAAATAAAGATAAAACACAAAGCAATAGATGTTTTCATTGTTTTAATAGAAAAAATTGAAAATCATCTATAAAAAAATGAAATTTAAATGTTAATTTTTATTGGTATTCATCAGAACCAAAAAATGTACTCTTTTTTCTAGAGCTGAATAATACAATATATTGTTATAAATTCATTTAACTTCTTTTTTGGTATCAAATTTAACATAGTTCCAGATGAGAAAATATTTGATTTTACAGATTAAAAGGAAAACTCTCCGATTAGATTTATTGTAATCGAATTGAAATATAAATAAAAATACAACCCTGATATTAATACAAAAGAGGCCACATAGTGAACCTTGTTTATATTTAAAAAGATTTATAAATTGTTTTAAGAAACAAAAATGGTACTTTTTTGATATAATCATGCATCAACAGTAAAAATTTCAAAAATAGTGTTGGGAGTGCTCCTCTCAGTATAACATTTCTTCTAGGCCTCTAAAAATTTACTAAATTCGAATTATTTCTGATTGTAAAATTCTTCCCAAAGTAATTATATAGCATATTCAAATACTTCCTGAAGAAATACAGCTTTAGCCTTTATGATTCTAAAATATTTTAAAGCAAAATTCTTTAACTAATCCCAATAGGATTTTTCCTTTTTGTTTTTTGAATATCCACCATCTTCTTCTGAAAAAATACAATCGATGTCTAAACATGAAGCCACCCAATAAATGAATGCTGTTATGCAACCTAAAGCGACAGCAGGACCCAAAAGTAGTGTTAGTTTGCCCATTGCCAAAGATTATAAAAAAGAAAATATTGGTCCTATCCCATAAGCAGCTTGTAACCAAGCTGCGAAGGATCCACCTGCTGGTCCAATCGATGAAAATCCAGCCATCCACAAAGCTAATTTAGCAGAAATAAAAGAAGCAAATGTAGTTGCTGATCCTGTTAATGTTGCTTTTGCTAGTTCATTTTTTAAACATTGCTAAATTGTTTCCATTTCACAAGCCTTCTTGGCAGTTACTTATGTAAGTAAAATGAAGATAAAACACAAAGCAATAGATGCTTTCATAGTTTTAATATAATAATAAAATAATATCATCCTCTAATAAAAATGAGGATTTAAATCTAGTTTTTATTTGTTTTTATATAAATTGATCTTTTAAATAATCATCATATATATTTATCACTAATTTATACTAAAACCCAGTATAGAATGTTTGGGTTTAATTTTAGATAAGTCAATATATAAAATCATTATAACTTATGTTAATAATTTTTTTCTTCTATTGATAATAGGGTTATGACTCTCTTGATGCCATTGTATTTCCACCTTATCTATATAGTAATGAATTGCATCAATAGAGGTATTCTAAATCTATATTATTAAGTCAATTGATTAAATTTAGTTAATCTATAGAAGACATACTCTCAACTGCCAAACAGCACATAGAAAGGTTAGTTAAACTCAGCTCTTGAATTACAGTAGTTTTGTAATGAAATTATAGAAAATTACTTACAATGGAGTAAGAAATGTAATTGTTTTCATAATTATGTTAGCAATGCTTGGACACTCTTGAATTGTATATGATATATAGTGAGAACAATCACTTAACTACTTTTTAGATATTTAATTTGGATGTTTTACAAAACATTATTCCAATCTGAGAAGAATTAGATTAGATTGGATAGATTAGAAAGGAAATTTTAACAATTAATAAGATTAAGAGATTGGCATGAATGAATGGAGTAATTTGATACATTAAATTGTAAGTTAGATTGATGAATTAGATTATGAAAAGAATTGGTAATGATTGGTTGTGTTGTTGATTGGTAAATAATAATGTTATAAATTTAATAGGAAATTGATTGATTTAAATCGCTGAACAAAGTGGTGTAAATGTCTAACTAAATAGGAGCATTAGTTTATATATAATTTATATATACAAATGGAATGAAAATAAAGATATTTATTTTTTAATTTAAAATGTCGATGGACAGCAGCTTCGACAATTTTGAGTAATTGATGTACCCATCATATGGTGAGAAGGAAAACAGAGAATAAGAGAGTGGACAATACGTTCTTGATCCCATTCAGTAGGAAGAAGAACCCCACGAATAACCTAAAAATCCAGCTAATATTGGGAAAAGTTATGGATCATTATTTGAAATTGTTTAACGATTAAATCACATTAATTGGGTGGAACCATCATCTAAAATTACTCCTATCAAATACCTTACACCAATTACTTATTGGTTTATTATTTGTTCATAGTACTTCCAAAAGGATGTTGATCCTAAATTTATAACAGAAAAGTATTTATTAATTAGAAATAGAATTGAGGAAGAACATATACCAAGAGACAATGAACATTATACTCATTATGATGACTGGTTTATAATTCAAATGAGGAACATAGTAAATTTTAATCTAAGATAGATGGTTAAAAGAATTATCACCCACCAACGATTTAGAGTGCATGACATCTGTACTAGAACAATAATTAAATGAAACATAATCTGAACTTAAAACATAAATAGATGCTATACAAGTTATTTAACCTATATTAGAAATTAAAAATGATGAAGATTATATTCTAAAAGACTTAGTAGGATTAACTGAAATTGAAAATGAATATCTTACTTATTTAGAAAGTTAATAAAAGTAATATTCATATATATTTAGATATTATGATGAATAATTTACTTAATCAAAATCTACAAATCTATCTGGAACTACTCGTAAATTATAAAATGTTTTTAATAATTGTTAAATTTGTAATTAGGGTGTCAAATCAGAAGATCCTTTAATATCTTGTTAAAAATGTTAAATTGTCATTCATTTAAAATGTTATGGTCTTGAAAATGCATTAACTAACTGGATATGTGATTTATGCCTCAATTTTGGAAATAAAGGTAAATTCTTAAAATGTCCTCTCTGTCCTAAATTAGGAGGAGCTATGAGACCAACTTCTATTGCCATGAAAGATTCATTTTTTGAATAAACTAATCCATGTTATCATATTTATGCTATGAATAATAGAGTTGATCGATAAAGTATTTTATAATATTATTCAGAACCTCCTCCTGATGGTGAAGAAGGATACAACTTTATGATACAATAGTATTAATTAGATAATATGGCAGGTGAACCACCAAAGGCTGAAAAAATTTGGGCACATGTTTCCTGTATGATTTGGCTAGAATATGATTTACAAAAAATAGACAAAAGAAAATTTAATTCTCTTTGTAGCATTTGCAAAATGAAAAGAAATGGGGCATGTGTATAATGTTCAAAATCAAAATGTGGGATTTAATTTCATCCAGAATGTGCTCGTCGATCATAAATTTATATGGAATCAAGCAATATTTATTGTTTCAAACATCAACCTTTAAAAATTAAAAGAGTTTTTGAAGATCAACATAACTAATGGAAAGAAGAAATTTTGTATTTCTTTAAGTAATATGAAAAACTTGAATAATAATTAGCAAGTAGACCCAAAAATAGTGATTTAGAATTTTAAAAATATGAACTTAAAGCATAATAAGAAGAAATAGAAGCTGATATTAAATAAGAGAATGAAGAACTATTAACAAAAATAAAAGATATTATTGAATAAGATGGAAAATTTATAATAACTATTGAAAATAATAAAGTTGTAGATGTATAAGAACCATTAAAAAGAACATCAATTTATGATTTAGAAGAAAATGATAGAATATGGCAATAATTATACAATGAAAAATACACTCCAGAATAGGTCTTTATTCTATATTAAAGAGCAATAAGAATGAGAAAGAAGAAGAAGTCTTCAAATCCAGTAAATTAATTATCTATGCCATCTTTGTAAGAACTACCAAATAGAAAAAGACATTCAATATATTCAAGACCTAAATTCTTTAAACATCATAAAAAATAAAGAATTAATGGGTAAAACAATTAATCATTGAAAATTAAAATTCCAAAAGAGGCCATTAACATACAATATTGCATTTGCAAAAAGGAAGAAGAAGATGATGAAATGATGCGTAACAATTATTAATAACAATTTTTAGAATGTGAAATATGCCAAGAATGGTATCACTTGAAATGTTTGGGGTTTTTGTCCACAATAGAAGAAGCATAAAAAATTCTATTTTATTGCTTTCGATGTGAGTAGAAACTTACAAGAGAACAAACAAAATATGTTAAAAGATATAGACAATATTTTTCAGATCCAACCTTCCGAGACTTGAAGCTTAAAATTGGAATGTCCCCTCACGAACTTAGAGCACATGAGAAAAAAAATTATAAATAATTGTCCAAATGATAAATATACAAAATATAGATAATATATGAAATAATTGTATCAATTTGCACTCAAGATGATATTATTAATTGGAATGAAAACCAACTTAATAAAGTATCCAACTGCACCCATAATTGCAAAACCAATTGCACATGATGTTGCTATTTTCAAATATTCTAATTTTAATTGTTTTTTTGTACCTCTTTTATCTGGCTTTGTACATTTTCTTATAAACCTTACACTCTCTGTTCCAAAGTCTTATACATCAGATAATATTCCATTGATTCCATTAAGTGTTTCCTAACTCATTTTTTTTTAATTAAATTAATTATACGTGTATTAATTAAATTATCAATCTCGTGGCTTTTATCTAACGAATTCTAGTATTGATTTTGAATAACATTAAAATGAAAGAAATTCTTCATAATTAGACTATTTTATTATAATAATATACTTCTAAAGGTGTATTTGATAAATGAACTACTCCTGGTGGTGTATCATAATTAATTTCTAAATTATAAAATCCAACAGCATATTAAATAGCTGGTAATATATCTTATAATGCAAAACCAAAAGTCGTTTAAACGAATGAACCAAACATTACATTAAAATGATTCTCCTCTAAAATATATTTATAAATTACTATTTAAAAGAAATACAGATGTATGAGACATTATTTCAAGCATTTCTGGATCATAAACATCCAAAGCAAATGCAATAATTAAATACATAAATGATGCCACGATAGTTCTTGGCATATATTATAATGTCTATACATCCATTAAAGTACAATCAATTAATTAACATAATTTTCGAAACACTAAATATTGTATAAATTTATACATTAATAAGATTCTTCATTAGGTTTTCTAAATTGTACATATATATGGTTACTTTCTGCATATATATCCCATTAATCTGTAAACCAATTTACCCAATATGTGTAAGAAGGTGGATTCACTTACCATTTAAGAGTCTATTATCATCATAAAGTAATACAAATAAGATTTCAAGTTCCATGTTTAATATTTCACTTTTTTTATAACCACTATTGGCAGCCTTTTCAAATTAATATACTCCTGTTGGAATTACTTCTTCTACTTTATTAGCAATTAAAAGACTTGCCATACCAATTAACTAAAGATTCAATTTATTTGCTTATCTTTTTGAAAGATAAGTATCGAGATACCATATTGCTAAATGAAATGTTTATCTTTTTAATCTAAATTCCATAGCAACTTCCATCATCCAATCTATTAAAATTGCTCTCATTAACCATGTAATTTCAGTCTAATTAATTAAATAATATGGATCTGTTTAATATATTCTTTCTTATTAAATTAATGGATCTGGTTCAGTTTTAATTCTTTCTTCTAAATTTACATTATGAACTACAATTTCTTTTTCATCACATGTTAAATCTAATTCTTTTGGATTTGAATTAGCTTATGTAGAACCATAAAATCTCGATTCTTTTCTATCAATTGATGAAGATCTTGATTATTTATTAGGACTCTTTATATTTAATTAAATATCAGCTGAAACACAACGTTATGAACTTTTTCTATAATGAGAATCTGGATTATTTTTAAGACCCTCTTTAACTTCATGTAGTAGATTATTATATTCTTAAGAACATCTACACATATCCTCCAATACTCCATTAAATTCCAGTTTATAATTTTTAGATGATTATGATGCCTATGCTATATAACATATTTTTTATGTCAATTTTTCATTTATATCATCTTTATTTTAATACATACTATCCTTAATTCTAGTTCTACTATTTGTGTTAGATGTATTTAATAATACAGCATTTGGATAACTAATTTATCTAACTTTTTAAGTTGGTTTGTTTATTTTATTAAAAGAGTTTTCTTTATTTTACTTCTTTTGATTTCGATACTCTTACAATAATTAATGAAATGTGACAGAAATATTTCTACATTCAGATGGTCTAGATGTTGTTGAAGGTTGAATTCCTTATCCAATTTATAGTTTTTCATATGGCTTACATTATCTTTCTGTGTATCTTTCCTTTGAACTCTTAATTAGTTAAGCAATTTGTTTCAGCATTTGTGGTTAAATTGGTTTAACTTACTATTTTGGAGATCTGGTTTGTGTAAGACACTTAGGATGACTAACTTGTTTATTAGGACTTAATTACTTGAGTGATTCAATCTGTATTTGCCTCTTATGCATTTATTGTTATATTAATTCAAATTTAATTTATGAAAAAAAATGTTATAGGTTATTAATCACCAAATTCCTGAATTCCATTTCAACTTTATTAAATACTTCAATCTAACTTATGCTACATCATAAACAATATATTCGTTATGATACATTGTTGAAGTCTTTGCTACATCAGATGGTTCAGGTTTTCCAACTGGAACTTTCACTCCTGGCATTCCTGGCATATCAACATATGATTTAGCTGGTGGATATTCTCTTGCCTTTGCCCAAGTACTATGTTTGCCAGGTGGAAGTTTAGCAGCATCATAATCAGATCCAAGTTTTATATTTGGTACTCCCAATGCTGAATCACATAGCAATATTAAACCAGTTTTTGTTTCAGGATTTGGGCAACAATAATCAGCTGACTTTTCTATTACATCTGCTAAATAAACACCCTAAATTTTAGATTATTTATACCTTTCCAAATCTATATCCACTTACTGGTGCTTCTGGTGGAGCAATTCTTAAACCTTATCCAAGAATACCAACAAAATTTGTAAGTCTAGAACCATGCCATAATAACATTCTATTTCCTAATTATTTTTTGAATCTTTTATCATCTTATTCTTTTGTCAATTCAAATACATCTAATACTTCCAAATTGTAATGTCCTTAAGTATTTTTAATAAATTATTTTATTAATTTCACTTTTTCATTATTTTAATCCAAGTATTCCATAGCAATATTTAATTTTTTAAAATTTTCATCAATTACATTTGAATCATCATCCTTATTATCCTCAAGAATTTTAGTAGCAACCTAAATATGTTAAATAGCCTCAAGCATGTCTAATTTAGCTTTCACCATTTCTTTATTATTAATTACTGGGGCTTTTTAAAATCCGAAATCATGTGGAATTTAACTATAAAATTCACTTGTTAATGTTTATAACTGCACTTAATTTGGACTTTTTTTATCTAATTCATCTGATAACAATTTTAATACATCGAATCCCTTTTTAATTGTTGAAGCTGCTAATTTACCAAGTGGCATCTTTTTTGCATCATAACCAATCCTACATTATTTAATTATTTATACTCTCTCATTTGATTATTAATCATCTTCATATCAAATATTAATCTAATCAATTCCTTAACTTTTATATGTAACTTACTCTTATCAAATGATTCTTTCTCTTTTAAAGCTTTTGACTTTTCTAATTTATCTGCTACTTTTGGATCATCATTAAATGAATAATCTTTTTCCAAAATTCTATAATCACCCTTAACACTTTTCTCCTATACTTTTTTATCATAGGCTTAAATAGCTGCTGCTAAATTAGGCCCAAATGGAAACAAAGCCTATTAACCTGGTACACCTACTCTACCCCATCTTGTAAATACAAAATAATTATCTAAATTAATTATAAAAAAAACCTGCAATCTTCTTTTTTAACAATTGTACAACATAAAATTTATTATTATTATTATCTCCTATTATATTTGTCTAATTCATGGCACAATCAAAAAGTCTTCCTCCAGTTTCATGAACAACATAACTATCCTTATCATTTACAAATTCATCAACTGGTGCTGTTCCTGTGAAAACAACTTTTTTAAGTTCAGTCTTCTCAGTTTGTACTTTCTTTTATGGAGCAGGAGATGGAGACTTTTTCTTTGCCTCAACTTTTCCTTTTCCTTTAGCAGTTTTTGGAGGAGGTGAAGGAGATTTCTTTTTCGCAGCTGATGTACTTTTTCCCTTCTTTGTTGGTGGAGGAGGTGGGGGACTAGCTGCTTTTGGAGTTTTGGCTCTACCTCCCCTTTATGCAACTGGGGCCTGCTTTGCAACTGCTTTCCTGTTGAGATATTGATTGATAATACTTATTCTTATCATCAGCTTTTTGAGTCTTAGAATCCTTTTTAGACTAAGCTTTTGGTGCAGGAGCAGATGCAGCTTTCTTTGGTTAGGCTTTTTTTGGTGGCATTATTCAGATTTATGTTATTTATAATAGTCACCCTTTGTATAGGTATATATATGTGATTAATCAGAATGCTATCAGAATGTATTATAAAAATGAAGAAAATAAAATTTGAGGGATCCCTGATATGTTGATGCAATCCTTTGTAATTGTTGTTATAAATTATAAAATTTGATAGATTATTCTTACAATTATTAATGTTTAAAACAATCAAAGTGGCAGATAAGCTTAAGTTTTAAATAATTATTTCACTTTGTTCTTCAATAAATAAAAAGCACTATGCATCCCTGCCTTTCCACCTGGAAACAATGACACAATTAAATAAATCAACGTAGAAATCTATTTTTAGGGAATATATTACTTATAGGGATAGGAGAAATAATGTATAAAAATACCCCATATAAAACATTCCTGTATAAATACAAGCGAATAGTGAACACATGTAAATTAATAAGGCAATCGAAGAAGACATTTTTTGGAAAAGCGTTTTCATTTAAATAAGCTATGACATGGATGCCAAAATCACAAAAGATCCAGCTGAAAAAAGCAAGCAAAATGGTTTCGGGTTTAAAATTAAGAAGGAAGCAAATGGAATGGAAATTATTATCAAAATGAGTCCAGAAATGAATAGTATTATAAAGACTCCCCAATTCTTATTTGATTCTTCCCTAAATCATACTATAGCATACTTAAATTTAGAACCAGCAACTATTGAGCCAAGCAAAGTTTCAGCCTCCCCGAAAAACTGCATAATTGATAATCCTAATCTGATTAAATATTTGAATAAATGAGCAAAACTCTAAGTGTTAAACAGTATTTACAAAACACACTTGACTTAATAGAATACGAAATAGCAGAGAAGCAAGCAAATGTCAAGAGATAAGAAGCATAAAGAAATGAATTGAATAGTTAAGGTATTTGTAATGGGATATCAAAGTGAGACAAGTCAAAGAAGAATTATAAGCATTATAGGAGCCACATTCATATGTTGGTGATGTAGTTAAGTAAATGGGTAAGGATAAAGTTTTGGTCAAAGTAAATCCAGAGGGAAAGTATGTAGTGTCATTAGATAAAAATATTAAAATTGAAGATTGTAAACCAAACACAAGGGTTGCCCTTAAAAGTGATTCATATGTGTTGCATAAGATATTACCAACTAAAGTTGATCCACTTGTCTCTTTAATGAGAGTTGAAAAAGTTCCAGATTCAACTTATGACATGATTGGCGGTCTTGATTAATAAGTTAAAGAAGTTAAAGAAGTTATTGAATTACCAATCAAACATCCTGAAATATTTGAAAGTCTTGGTATTGCATAACCAAAAGGAGTATTACTTTATGGACCACCTGGAACAGGTAAAACACTATTAGCTAGAGCTATTGCACATCATACAGTATTAATTCATTATATTTAAGGATTGTACATTTATAAGAGTAAGTGGATCTGAATTAGTATAAAAATATATTGGAGAAGGTGCTAGAATGGTTAGAGAATTATTTGTTATGGCAAGATAACATTCACCATGTCTTATTTTTATTGATGAAGTTGATTCTATTGGTGGAGCTAGAATGGATGGTGAAAGAGGAGGAGATTCAGAAGTGTAAAGAACTATGTTAGAATTATTAAATTAAGTATCATAATACAATATACTAGCTTGATGGATTTGAATCAACATAAACAATTAAAATTATTATGGCAACAAATAGAATCGATATATTAGATCCAGCATTATTAAGACCTGGTAGAATTGATAGAAAAGTTGAATTCCCAAATCCTGGTGTTGATGCAAGATTAGATATTTTGAAAATTCATTCTAAAAAAATGAATTTAATGAGAGGAATCGATTTAAAGAAAATTGCAGAAGTAATGTCAGGTGCATCTGGAGCAGAATCTAAAGCCGTATGCACAGAAGCTGGTATGTTTGCATTAAGGGAAAGAAGAATTCATGTCACTTAAGAAGATTTCGAAATGTCTGTTGCTAAAGTCATGAAGAAAGACATTGAAAAGAATATGGCTATCAATAAAATGTTAAAGTGAAACAATATATATAAATATTAATATTAATATGATTCAACCTAAAAAATTGATTTAACTCTTAAATAAATGCCAGAATGAATTTAAAGTATAATCCATATTCGTTGCAGATAAAGAAGGATAAATGATATCATAAGTTGGATAAACTTAACATTAATTGCCACAATTTTCAACATTAAGCATTTTTTTTGAAGATTGCAAAGATATAGGGAAAATGCAACTATGTAGATAATTATTTTATTTTTAGCAAAGGATATTGATCTAAATTATGTATTTGTAGATATTGAAGATCAACATATTGTATTATCTAATTTTAAGAATCTATTTACATTAGGAATTGCATCATCATCTTAAAGTGTTGGAATGCTTGTGATGTATCTAAACAAATTACATTAACTATTGACTGTTGTTATTGAATGATTATTTTTAATTTTATCAAATGAGTAATAGGGAATATGATTACCTCTTTAAATTAGTTATTATTGGTAATAGTGGAGTAGGCAAATCATCTTTACTATTGAGATACACCGATGAATAATTCAGTGAGAATTATATCTCTACTATTGGAGTTGACTTTAAGTATTCAAATTCATAACTCTAGATTCAAAACATTTAAATTAGATGGCAAAGGTTTGAAATTATAAATATGGGATACAGCAGGATAAGAACGATTCAGAACAATCACTAATGCATATTATAAGGGTGCTGATGCGTATTACTTTATATATTTTAGAATTGTTATTGTTTATGATTAAACAAGTGTATAATCATTTGAAGAAATTGAAAATTCATGGATTGATGAAATACAAAAGCATGCTGAAAAAACAACCACTCTTCTCTTGATTGGCAATAAATCTGACTTGGATTAAGATATAACTATTGAAAAAGCATCTCAATATGCAAAATAAAGACAAATGCTATTCTATCAGACTAGTGCAAAAACTGGCCAGGGTGTTAATGAAGCATTTTAAGAACTTTCTAGACTACTTATTATAAAAAGAGACATGGAAATGATGGAAAAGAAATAAAGAAGAAAACAAAGAAAAGTTATACGATATTTAAACAATAGGAAGCCAAACCATCAGATAATGAGTAAGCTCTCCCAAATGAAATACTTAAAGAACCAGAAGATAAACATATTAACTTATGGTTAAAGTAAGGAAATAAAGTGCAGAAAGATTAAATGCAAAATTAATGCAATTGTTGATAAACTTTTAAAGATTTCAATTCATTTTGTTTTTTATCCTTTTCCAAAAAGTTCAGATAAAATATCAAGAGCTTCTTCTTTTTGTTTTTAAGTTATATTCAGTCCATTTATATCTATTATTATTTATGATATTGTTTTGCTAGCAATTAGATTTTTGAAATAACTATATCCAAATGCCTTATCCTATAAGTTGTATTTTTATGCCAATTATCCTCCAATAGAAATTAAATCCCTTGCATGTGCTTTAATAAGAATATCAATAGCAGCATGTCTATGACGCTCAAGATTTTATCCTCCACCCAAATCCAATTCTAAGATATTAGTTATCACTTATTTTAGACCCTTATTCTCACTCTTATTCTCACCCTTATTCTCAATTAATTAGTTAAAATATTTTTTACCCATATAACTTGTAGATTTTGCTAATTTTCTTCCTATTATACTTAATGAATTATGTTGAAATGTTTATTTCTTATTTCTATAAATATCCTTAAAATAACCATTAACCTACTCACCCTTTATTGGATGGAGTGCTTTTAATTCTTTAAAATAATCCTAAATAAGAACAAGATTACATCCTTCTTCTTTATCCTCTTACTTTATAAAATAAGTCGAGGAACATCATACAAAAGATATTGTTAAAAATATAATCTGGTGTCGTTTATATTATCTTGCAATACATAATTTAATGCTTTCTTCCCTAATTTTTTTCCCTACTGAACTTCCAAAGATTTTGGATGTAACTTCCAAAACTCTTTCAAAGTAAAATTTATAAATGCCTTTCTAACACTTTATTAAGTTTCCATTAATTTTATAAATGAATGAAACTTAGCATCTCTTCTCGAAAAATTAGTTAGAATATATCTAAAAGCTAGGTGAAGGATCTTTTGGGAAAGTCTACAAGTGTTTTGATTAAGTCACAAAAAAAGTCGTGGCTGTCAAAGTATTTAACTCTTTTCTATTAGGTTCTTAATGATGACAATGAATAAGAATTACTCCAATAACTAAATGATAAAAATATTGTTAAGCTCATAAGAGGGTATTTTATACTTCAATGTAGCACCACACAACTCTTAGTTATGGAATATATGGAAGGGGGTTCACTTAAAAATTATATGAATATCAATTAGAATTTAGGAGAGGAAAAGTGCAATCTAATTATGAAATAAATTATCACAGGTTTGACTTATCTCCATTAACATAATGTAATTCATAGAGACATTAAACCAGGTAGAATTCAACATTATTTAGATAATATATTACTTACTAAAGATTTATAACCCAAAATAGCAGACTTTGGACTAAGTATATAGTTTGAAAATTTTGATTTCTCATCCTCTAAATGCGGTACATACTTATACATGGCACCTGAAATTCTTCTCAACAAACCTTACTCAAAAGTAATCATAAAATAATTCTTAGCCTGTTGATATTTGGGCTACAGGAATTATCCTCTATTAATTATTGCAAAATTAGCATCCTTTTTACAAAGAAAATCTAACCAAACAATAATATCTCGAAAAAGTATTGGAGGGTAACCTATCATTCAAAAAACCCATCTCTAATTAAGCTAAAGATTTATTGCAAAGAATGCTAAAAATTGATGTCACAGATAGGTATACCGCTAGTCAAGCTTTACGACATCCTTGGTTTACAAAGGAAGATGCTCTACCTTTAAGTCTTTATGAATAATTTCAACTTTTTGAAAATAAAAGTAAACTCATAAATGTACATATATCACTAAATTAAGATCATTAGATTACTGATGTTTATTTAAAAACTAAAAATTCCAAGATTCTCATATGGTTATATTCTAGGATAAAAAGGCTTTCATATAAAGTAAGTAATAATTGATTCCACTCCAAAAAGAGTAGATAGTCAAACTATTTCTAGTTCTTCTACTCTCCAAAATAAATTAATAAAAATAAATTATTCTGAAGAGAATACACCAGTCAGTCTTCCTAATGTTAGTTTCTATCAAAAGAATTAAAAACTTTAAGTAAACATTCTAATAAGTAGGAAAGAAATTATCAAACTTTTATGAATAAGCATAGAAGAATGACAATTAAAGTCCATAAATTAGTCCTATAAAAAATAAAAGAAACACCATGACATTCACGTAAGCATCAAGGGAATATGCAGAAATCATGTTAGGATATTCAGCAGCAAAACTAAAACGAAGATAGTCTCAATTGAAATTAGAACCTCTAGATAGAAGAAATAAAAGAACAGCATCCATGATGGTTGCTACCTCCAATTCATGATATATTGAATCTTCACCATTTTTTATTAATATTGTAAATTGATAAATATGAAAACAGAGGCTTCTTAAGACATACAATAATTCGACAAAATCAAAATAAAAAAACAAAGATCAGAAAGACAATTTGTCCTTCATTCACATCTCTAATAGTAATCAAAATTCGCTGATAAATCCAATTTCGCAAACAATCACTAACTTCCTCCTGTTTAAATTTCCCAAGAATCATAAGAAACCATATAAGAGTTACATTAATAAGCAATAACTTAAAGATTAGAGTACATAAAATTGCCAGAAATAGACGAGAAATTTTTTCTTAAACATACTTTTAAACCTTAAGTTAATTTGATTAATGCTTCTAAATTTAAATCTCATTCACATTAGCCATCTAGAAACGAAATAGAATTAGCTAATGAAAGTCACTTTGATCAAAATAGTCATAAGAAAGTTGAATTTAATTAGAATGTATAGATTATAGATTATATCAACAATGCTTTAACCATTGGTGGAATTGATGGTTCATCTAAGCCTATAAAATAATTTAAACGATAACAGACTCGCTTTATTAAGGATGAATTATCAAAAATTCCATTAGATCAAAGAAAAAGAAATATTCCTGAACTAAGACACAGTGAATTGTTTGATTTCTTTGATAATAATCAAGTATCCTCAAATAAAAATATGACTTTTGAGAATTAATTTTGATACTAAAGAAGTTATGTTGAAACAATTAATTTTTATTGCCATGCTCATTCAATAATTCTTGAAATCAATATTCAATCTTTATTTATTATAAATAATGGAAACAAAGTCCGAATTCGGCTTAAGCAAGGAAGGCCAAGGCACCATGAGCAAAGTGGTTGTCGAAATAAAGAATGTTCTTTTCTCAGTGACAAGGTAAATGTTAATCGACGATGAACCATCATTAATTCTTTCTATAGCTTAAATTGTAATTTAACTTTTTCAAATCACCTACATTTGCTTCAATAGAAATCTATATACAGGCTGGAAACATGATGTGATTGCTAATTACGTTAAGCAAATTACAGGGTATGTTTTACTCACTCCTCAATATGAATATATGGGGTATGCCACAATGGTCATTCTTGTCTACCTATTTGTCGGAATTATTGCCTTAGAGATTATGCTCTATTTAATGTTAAGCAACAAGACAGAAAAGATGAGCAAAACATTACCCATGACAATCTTAAAAGGAATTATAAATTTGATGCTCTCAATTTTATATATGCCTATTGTAGATTTATTCATATCAATATGGACATGTGAAAATGGTCATCATTATGCATTTACAAATTATGAATGTTGGAGTGGATCACATACTGTACATTCCATTGTCGCCATCATATTTTTAATAATCTTTTATTTCTTAAGTGTCATACACTCATTTCTCTATTATGAAGCACGATTTAATTATAGTAATTCAATTTCCAAGCAATCTGGCTTTGATGATTTCATACTCAAAACATATATATTAGTGTAAATTTTAAATTATTCCTTTGTTGACTCATAATATGTACAAGTCATACTGATTTCTTTTGGAAACATTACTTTGTATATCTATAACTACCATTATAACACATACAATAATCTAATAATTTATAAAATTTGGTAGATGGTCATAGCTATTCATAATTGGACCTGTATTATGTTAGTTTTTAGCAAAATATTAGAAGATGTTATTTTTAGAGGCACCATATATGCTTGGTTATTAGGCATACCACTATTAATTATTATAGTCATACAAAATCCAGAAGAAAGAATTGATTTACTACTTTTAGATAATAGCAAAGGAACAGCAAATTAAATTATTTTGCAACAACATCATTTATGGAGATTGCATAATTGGAATGGTTAATTATTTAATATTATTTTGGATGGATACCTTAAAACTCACAACTAAACTTGCACCAGACCCGATTGTGGTAAAGAATTAGTTAAAATTATATAATAAAATTATTAAGATGCATGCAAAAGATTTCCATATGAATATCAACTGAAAATTAGATATGGATTCTTTCTTTTATTTATTGGTCAAAGATAATATGCACTTTAAGAATTCAATTAAGCTTAAAATCTAAATCCAACATTAGATTATGAGTTTATTCTGTTCCGCTACAAAAAAATAATAGAAGATGAAATGAATGATTAAAATGTTGAGTAAATTGATACACATAATGAAGCCATGTACTTGAATGTAATTAAGAATTTCTAAAGCAAAATAGAACGTGTCACACTAATCAATATGGATTTTTGGTCCCAATTACAAGAAGATTATCCAGATTTAGGAAAATTAAATTAAATTGGTTTAAGTATCCATAATCTAATGAATGAAATAGAATTAATTTGGAATAGACTCCAAAAAACTAAATAAAATACACAAAAAATATTAAAAATGTATAGTAAATTCATGATAGATGTGGTTTAAGATTAAGATTATGGAGAATTACTTTATGAAAAATCCAGAGTAATGGATACCTCATATGTTAGAAAAGGTATTTAATTAGCAAGTAAAGATGAAATTGGAATGGAAAGCTTACCAACAATTATTATCTCACTAGCTACTGATAAATTTGGTTAAATTGTGAATCTCAACACTGCATGCCATGTATTTGGATATTTAAAAAATGAACTCATTAATAGAAAATTAAATGTTCTTATCCCAAATATATTTTAAAAAGCACATGATTTAATGATGAAGCAAGGATTTGATACTAAATTATCTAAAGAGAGACCTATTTATGTCAAAAATAAATAAAATTATTTGATTCCTTGCATCATTGAAATGAAACCTTTGTAATCAGCAGACTAATCTACATTAGTTATTGCATAATTTAAGCTCTACAAACCATATAAATAAACATGCTATATTTTATTTGATTGCGAAGATGTAATTGACTCAATATCATTTAATTGCATTAGTTTATTGGGTTTAGATTTAAGATTAATTTAAAATAAAAAACTATTAGTCAGTGAAATATTCCCTTAAATATAGGATAAAAGTGAATTTATGGCAAAAGGTGGTGGAGTCCTCTAATATAAATGGTAAGAAGAAATACTCAGTGGATAACAATTATAATCAACAGAATATATTGAAGATAAAATGAAATTGTCTCATGATTTTCTTTGTTCTTTAAATCAAATTGTCATCAATAACCAATAACTGGGATATATAATGAAGCTAGAACCAAAAGAAACTGAAAACATACCAGTTCCAGTGAAAAAAGCAAAATCAAATTTTTAATTCAAGTATAATATAGGAAAAAGAATATATATTGGAGAATACTCTAATGATTAAGTATCAGTAATTTAGGATATTTCATCAATCCATGATTAAACTGTTGACGTCAGTGCAGTTTCCTTAAAAAATCAATCCATCACTCAAGTGAAATCATCTGAAGAATAAAAATATGATTATGGAGAAGGAATAAAAACACTCCAACTATATCAAAATAGAATTTAAGAAATCGATAAAGAAGAAATTATGGAAGAATTTGATGAAGAACATCAATAAAGTGTATTCTAGAATAATATCGAATAATAATAGGATAATGATGGTAGCATTAGTAACAATATTTTCAAATCAAGATAATCATTACTTGTTCAATTAAAAAATTAAGGAAGAATATCTATAATTCAAAAAATGGTTTGGTTTACCAATATTTTTTACTTATTAGTTACTGCTTTATCATTCTTTGAATTCTTTTATTTAGATCAACAATACAATGATATTGAATCCAATATTAATTTAATTGGAACAGAAAATTAAATGCATGCAAGTTTATAATCAATATTGACCCATGTTTAGAATTTGAAGATGCTAAATTTAGGAGTTTGGTAAAATGTCACCAAATCAGACTATGAATCGAATGAAAAAAAACTTCTACAAAAATAATTGGATCTTGTATAAGATTTAAATAAAAAAGTTGCTATGAGCAATTTAGAAATAACTAATAATTATTCAACAATTAAATCAACGAATGTAATTCCCATGTATTAGAGTCCAACTAGTAATTAACCTTATGATTTCATGGAAGCAACACAATAAATTATTAGTAAAGGCTTAGATGTAGTCAACTTAAAATTAACTGAAATCACACAAACTTAGACAAGCGTATTTTTTGTTGAATATAATATGTTAAACTCCTATTGGCTGTCTTTAGCAGATATATCAGATTAAATGGTTATTGCATTAACTGATAGAACAACAAGATAATAGGATGTTGAAGTAATTATTATAACATTATCAGCAATAATGTTATTCATAATTCTAATAGTCTATGCAATTGCAATAATAATGCTTGCATAAATGAGAATATAGATTTTATAATTATTCTTGGATATTCCTGAAAAAACAGTTAAATATTTTTATAGCAAATGTGAAAATTATATTAGTAATTTATAAGTTGGAGAAGAGGATGAAAATGTTTCATTCCAAGAAGATATGGAAGAATAAGCAGAATTAAATAAAACATTAAAGTCACGTAAAAAGAAAAAGAAGTTCGTTAATTCTAATTAAAATCACAAAGATCATATTCTATTATTTGTATTCGCAGTAATGATACTCTAAGGTTATTTTATTTTTGCTTATTTCATCACTTTAAGCAAACTTGCAGATATCAATTAATAACTTCCTGAATTTAATATCACATGTAGATGTGAAGCATTTTACAGATTCTGTGATAATGCAGAAAGATAACTCTTTTTCAATAGATCTATATAAATTAAAGATGAAGATTCATATTCAGTGATTAAATAAGATGTAAAAGATATGTATGCATATGATACCTCCATGTAATAATAACATGCACTTAACATTGATGTTCAAAATTCTAATTATAGATCTGTTTATGAACATATAATGATGTCAGATCCTTGTGACATTCTACCCACTTTGGGTTCTCCTGATACTGCAGCCTGTGAAGCATTTGCAAGAGGAGCATTGGCTTAAGGAAATTCTATTGGTGTTGCTAGATATATTGAAAATATTAGATATATCATGACTATTTATGACAAGTTTTATGGAAAAGGCTCGACTCCAAATTTTACAACAGTAGCAAGAGGTGATGCTGTAGCCTCCAAAATTGTAAATAATTCAGAAGCAAATAACATCCTTAATCTGAATAATTTCAATCAAACAAAAGAAACTAGAACTTATCAAACAAATTATTTGACTCGTAATATATATTATATAATTAGCTTCTTTTCTATATTTAAGAGACTAGATGATGGCTGGATTCAGTTAAGATTTAACTGACCACATTGCCTAAAAATTAGCTGTCTTTATTGTGTTTAATGTTGTGCTTTTCATCTTTTAATTTCTCATTTTGTACCCATTCCTTCTTCAATTAAATAACCAAATATCCAATACTCGTTTATTACTAACAATGATACCTTTAAGATTAATACTTAAGATCTATACAATACGATCATTTATAAGGACCAATTTGCAAGACATTTAATATTGATATATCAATAATTATATTTTTATGAAAAAATCTCCTCCACCTAAAGAACAGGCTAAAGAGAAGCCAACAGAAAAGGCACCTAAACCAACCGAAAAAGGAGAAAAGACTGAAAAGACCGAAAAACCACCAAGAAATTTGTAACCCCTAGACAAGGTCAGAATTCCTCGAAATGTCAATTTCTATCTTCATTTTCTCTAACACCCAGAAATAACAGAAAATGACATAGAATGGGTTTTACAATTAAGACATTGGGATGCTGTATTATATTTCTAATTTAGAATAAATTGAAAGAGTAAATTGCTCGAATTCCCAATCAGCCCTTCTCACTTGTTGATAAGAAAACTATTTTCTCGGAAAAGAAACACGATTCTCAGGATATCACTAACAAAGACAATGTGGCTTAATTTATGCATCTCTTAACCCATAGATTGGGGCTTACTGCATCAGGAGGACTTGCAGAATTTGAAACCGGTTTAAGGAGATATTAGACTAGTGAAGAAAATCTCTCGAAAAGGGAAAAAGGATGGTGGTATATTGCAAAAAAGGATAGGCATGATTTTCCAGAATTCCCTAAACCTTTAAAAGAATAGATGGAATTAAAAAAATCATTCAGCACAGGTAAGTTCAATTAAACAAAGTTAACTTACACTGGTTTCGAAGGAATGCAAGAACTACCCCCCTATACAATGACATTTAAACAAGGTAATTGTGGAAGCGTTAAACATTTGTTTGCTCCAGATGTTAGAATGTCACAAGGTATCTGGGAGGAAGGCCTCCGTGATTCATACAATAAACGAATACCAAGATCACCTAAGAAAAAAGATGATGGCAAAACTAAGAAGAAGTTAGACCCTATAAAACCAAAATGATTGTTTCATTAAATAATTTAATATTATAGTGGTTTCAGTGTATATAAATTTATAATGCAGTATTCCTTAATCTTCACTTAAGAATTTAATCAATTTAATGTTATAATACAGCCAAATCATACGCTAAAGGGATTGGAATTTAGATTCTAATCCATTAAGTAAACACAAACGGTTTGAATCAGAACCTTTATAATTAATCTCTCCAGTGAAGAGTATTTCACAAGAAAAATAACTTCAAGAACTGAGAAAAATCAGAGAAAAACTTGAATATTACAATGAAGGAGACAGGAAAAAACCTTTTGAATAAATTGTCGAAGAAATGGAGTTCAAGACGAAAAGACAACCAGTTCATCCAGATCCTGTTCAGAGTACACTTAAAGAAATAGACAAATTAATGAATGACTATGTCAATTCAGGGATGAGAGATTAAGTGTATTTGAATAGTCTTCATAGACTTAGACAAGGATTTCTATAAAAATCTATACCTACAGGATATTATGTGAGACCTGTAACTAAATTTCAGTAACACTTACCTTAACAATCAATGACTGATAATGGTTCTTACACGAAACATCCCATATATTAGTATCTACCAGATGGATTTAAGAGTGAATTAAGAGCATAAAATTCATTACCTGTATTAAATCGTTAAAAAACAGATGATTCAGGTAGTGTAACAGAGAAAATGTTATCCTTTATGAGAAATGAGGAGAATGATGCTGTTAGAGGAAATAATTTAAGTAGATTAACCAATATATAGGCTATAAAAACTTCTATTGAAGATGAAATGGTAAGGGAAAGAATCAATAAATTAGCTGAATAAATGACTTATAAAAGGAGTCATGTATAAAATGAAGATGAAACTGTTCCATATAGCCATTTAGAAGGTTTATAAGTATAATGGGATCTTATTTCAAAATTACCAATCTAATGTACAAAAGCAAGATTATCTTTTGGAATATTTCGTTAAGATGAGAATTTTCATCCTTATAAGCAAACAAACGATACTTATACCTAAGCAGAAAGTTATAGAACTAATAAAATAGTTATCAATAAAATAGAACAAATGAGAGATATTAGACCTGATGATAAAACTGTATTATATATTGAATTATGGATTTTTGATACTGAAAGTGAATATGTACCAAAATGTATGGGTTGGACTGTTTTAAAGTTATTTGACAGGTCTGGTGGATTGTACATAGGTTCATATAAATTGCCTATTTACTCTAAATAATTTAATCCAAATGATCTTTTAATGAAGAGTGCCGTTTATCCTTATGTTGGAAATATAATGATGTATTTCAGAGTAACATAACCAGCTGAACATAATGAAGAAATGATATTTGTTGAAAGTGAATATCATATTCCCCATTATCATATCCACAGAGAATTCAAGATTGTAAGACCTGAATTTAAAGAAGAAATTAAACCAAAGATTGACTACAAATTATTAGCATACGATAAACCTCTAAGAGAAAGAGAACCACAACTATTTGGAGATCCAATATCCCCTCCAAAACGCTAATCAGTAAAACCAAAAATATAAGTAAATGATTAAGAATTTTTTGGTGATGAGAAATAACAATAAGAATCACCTACTACAAGTGTTTAATTAAAATATTAAGTAAAAAGTAGATTTAGTAAAAAAAATGATAGTATTGAACATCTTCCAACATAAGACAAAAATAGTTAACAGTCCAGTGAACCTGTTATAAAATTAAATTCATTAGCATCAATCCCTTAAGTCGACAATAAACTATAAAGAGAAACCAGTTTAAAAATATAGTTTGCTCCAGAAGATTAATCTAGCTACAGAAGAAATAATGATAATAAAGTTGGAGAATAAACTAAAAGAGCAGCAGGTGACAGAACAATTAGAGGAGGAGACAGAACAGTTAGGGGTGAGATGACTTCAAAAGGTGGTTAAACTAATAGACATCTCTTATTGAAAAATTAACAGGAATCATCATCTGTAAACATTAAATAATTTAATAAATTAAAAAAAAGATAAAAGGCAGAAGAAGGAAATCAAACAAGTAAATCATAAAAAAGAATACAAACTCCACCTGAAGTCGATTTGGGTAGTAATAAAAACTAAGCTGTTGTTGTAAGTGGAGCAGGTATTGTTGTAATAAATATTATAAAATTGAGTAGTTTAGAACAATCAAAATTTGGCGAACTTAAATTGAAGATTGGATTCTTCATTAAAGAAATAATATTAAAAGATACAAATGAAACAGATTGTGTCTTAACTTAAAATCTTATTCCCACTGAAATTGCAGAAAAATTCTAAAAATTCAACTTTCATTCTGAATTTTCTCTTGATTATCCAAATATATTTTCAATATTTGAAGAAGAAGGTAGTACTACTAATAATGCTTATATATACTTTGCTATTTATTAAAATAATGCTCTTTTAGGATGGTATGTGGCTTAGCTTTTCATGGATACTCAAAATATTTAGGATCTGTAGATTAAATCTGGATTGTTTTCTGTTAATTTAATAAAACCACCTGGATAGTAAGCTCCATTCAATGAAAAAGATATGATTAAAAGTAATATCTAATTAGACTTTATATTAATGAGTAAAAATGAACAACTCAAAAATTTACCAATTGTAAATGAATTTAAAATTTAAGCCGAATAAAAAATTAGAGATGTTTCTAATCCAGAATGGAATACTTAAATTGTTATTTAATTAGTTAGTGCTTTCAATTTTGCTTCAAAAGATGAACTATAAATTACTATGTCCATATAATATGATTCAAAAGTAATTAATGATGTCTTACAACGTCCTTGTGAAAGTAAAGATGAATTAGATTTATTTACAACTGATTAAAAAGGAGTATTTAATTCACATTACTACACTCCATTCAGAGTTGGAACTAAATATTTGAAAGATTCATTCAACAAGTTAAATCAATTAAATTACATAATCATTATACATCAAAATGGAGCATTTTTAGGAATGACATAAATGACATTATTTAAAAAAAATATCTTACAAGTAGGTGAATATCGTATGAATCTATATTCTATTAATAATAAGAAACTAACTTTAGAAATTAAAATATTGATTAAAGAGTCACCTCTATAATTGGATCTTTTTGAGCGTACACCATCCTATAAAATTAGTAAAATGAAGGGTGGATATACTTAACATGAAGAAGAATAGATTGTAAAAAGTACAACAAAGATACCTACTTCTCGCTTCTCTCAAATCACTATTCATGTTTCAGAAGTTTAAGTTAAAAATAAAAAAGTTGTTGTAAAATTAATTAAAGGAAATGATATCATAAAATAATAGAATGATGATGATTGTATTTAAGAATTAATGGTACCTAACTGTGTAGTATTTTGTGTAGATTTAGATGAAATGGTTAAATCCAAAGACAATTATAACATACTAATTGAAATATATGATGAGTTTCTTATAGGTTGGTATGCCATGAATATGATTTTTAATAAAAAACTTTACACTACTAAATTATACACTGAAACCTATAGACCCCCTAGACTCCAAATTCCCATAGACTATAAGTAAGTTAAAAAAATGAAAGAAAAACTTGAATTTTAGATTCATTATGGTGATGTAAGGGCAGATATAAGGAAATAAAATTAAAAATAAAAGAGTGGAGTTGATGTATGCATACATTGGATACACAATTTACCAAACAATGGAGATAATTAGATAGTAATTTAATTGATTAGTGATGGAAAAGTGATATAGGATAAATTATTTAACTTATGCTAAACAAAATAAAATTTAAATATTGTAAATGGATCAATTAAAGATTTAATTTATAATTACCATTTGAAAAAATCTGATTTACCTACAAAATGTCAATTGGCAATATACATTAGTTAATAGAATGTCGAAATAAGATGGTGTGTTATTTCACTGTATGCATTAGGGCAAGTAAAAGAAGGCAGAGTAGAAAAGAAAATGTTCTTGCCTCCATTCAATAAGACCAATAAACCCTCAAACACAGACATTTGTATAGAGATTGAATGAAACATAACTTTAAGTTATTTATTAATATAAATATATTTAAAATATAATTTATGGGCAGAGAGTTCACAGGAGGAAGAGACGATTTTCGAGGTGGTCGAGGAGGCGATAGAGGCAGAGGTGGCGGTAGAGGCGCACCAAGAGGCCGAGGAGCTCCCAGAGGCGGACGCGGAGGTCGTCCAGGTGGTGCTCCTAAGGCATTTGTTGTACCCCATCCAAGATTGGCAGGAGTATTCGTTGCAAAGGGCCAATTGGAAGCCTTGGTAACAAAGAACATGGTGACTGGAGAATCAGTTTATAATGAAAAAAGAATAGCTGTTGAAGACAAACAAACAGGAGAAAAAGTCGAATACAGAGTGTGGAACCCATTCAGATCTAAGATTGCTGCTGGTATTATTGGTGGAGTGAGTGATATCTTCATTAAACCAGGAGCAAAAGTTCTATATTTAGGAGCTGCCTCAGGAACAACTGTCTCACATGTTTCAGATATTGTTGGATCAGAGGGTATTTTATAATTTAATTTAGGCGTCGTATATGCTGTTGAATTTTCACACAGATCAGGAAGAGATCTTGTCAACATGGCTAAGAAGAGAACAAACATTGTACCAATTATTGCTGATGCCAGAAAACCACTCGAATACAGAATGTTAGTTGGAATGGTTGATGTTGTATTTGCTGATGTTGCACAACCAGATCAAGCAAGAATTGTTGGACTCAATTCATAATACTTCCTTAAAAAGGGAGGACACTTTATGATATCCATCAAAGCTAATTGCATTGATTCAACTAATAGACCTGAAGTCGTATTCCAACATGAAGTCTAAAGATTAAAAGTACATTCATAAATATATTTCAGGATGAAGGATTAACTCCATAAGAATAACTCACATTAGAACCATATGAAAGAGATCATGCAATTGTCATTGGAGTCTACAATGCTTGAATATTAATAACAGTATATTAAATTTAATGAGTCATTAACAAAATCCAACCTATAATCATGGTTAAATGAAACAACAAGTAGGAGTCTCTAATCTAAAAATGCTTGATGGAGAAGATTTAAGTTATATGTTATTATATTCTCAGCTGCTGGAGATAGAAGAAAATTATAGTAACTGTAGATGAAAGATTGGGTTGCCTAACAAACTAAAGATAATGATGCTAAAAGACAAATGGAAAAGTCAATCAAATAATAATACGATCAATAGACATTACAAATCAATTAATAATTGAAAGAATTGGAAGAAGAATAAGTTAGAAGAAGAGTTGAAATGGAAATAGCTAATCAACAAATTAATAATCAATTGGCTAAAGAAAAATAAGATAGAGAAGAATACATGGCCAGATAAGCTTAATTGGAAAAATAATAACATCAATAAGAAATTTTAAATAGTGATTTATGGACAGAAAAGTATTAAGTTCTCTATATTTTAGTACTGCAACTTGCCAAAGTGCCTTAGCTCCTCATCGAATTGTTCCATATCATTATAAGGGAATGTCTGATTAACAAAGATAAGCTATTAGAGGTGATTAGGCAAAATAAAGAGAAGAAAATGAAAGAAAGAGATAAGCAGAAAAAGAAGATGAGAAAATGTGGGCCTAATATAATGAGGTAAATTATTATGCTAATTTATAAGCATAATAGAAAATAACTGATTATTTAAGAAAGAGAAAAGGCAAGAAAATTAGAAACCTTAAGAAATAATCAAAAAGAATTCAATTTGCTAGCCTAGACAGAATAAAAACTAAAATTGAAAAATCAATATTCATGATTCGATTCAACCACATATCAATATAAATATAGTTAATAATGATATAAGAAATTTCATAATGCTTCATTTCAGAGCCATTAAGTTGTATGGATGCATCAAAAGAAGTGTTAGCTATTGGGACTTTAGATGAAAATGTATACCTACTTTCACAACCTTTTTAATAAAAAAAAAATGAAACAAAATTATCAGATCATTTATTAGGAGTAATCGATGTATGTATCAATAAAGATGAAACATAAAGTATACATATTTATAAAAATAAGTTGCTGTTTCATCTTTTGATAATTTTATTAGAGTATGGGATATAGATGATAAATAATTAGTCTCTGAAATATCTTGTGATGCATTTTCAAATTGGAAAGTTAGATTTATAGATTCATCAACTATTGTTACATCTGGAGAAGCTGGAATAATACATTATTATCACATAGATACAAAAGAAAGGGTATAAAAAATTGAGACAGATCCAATTTATTATCAATGTTCATTATAAATCAATGATGGATTGTTAGTAGTTGGTAATGAAGGAGGAAATTTATTTATTCTTGATGAAGATGGTCAAAAAAAATAAATGAAAGTCCATTCTAAGGCCATAAAGACTCTCTTATTCATGGACAACAATAAACTTCTTACAGGATCTGAAGATGGATTAATTAAACTAATAGATTTAGAAAAATAAGAAATATTACAATAATTTAGAGGACACAAGTATGGAGTTAGTGATCTGTGTAAAATAAATGAATCGGTATATAATTAAATTATTAAAGTCTTTTGCAAGTTGTTCATCTGATAGAAGTATAAGAGTATGGGATTTAAGTTAAATTTATAGTCAAAAATAAGTGTTAGCATCAAATGATAAACCAGGAGGAATTAGTGGTTTAAGATACAACAGAGAATAATTAATAGCTGCACATGATTGTGGATAAATTTGTTTTTATGCTATATGATTATAATCATTTGACAATTCTATCCCTTCTATACTTGAATGAATAAGATTCAACATCCTATAGTGGAGAAGCTCTCTCTTCACTTGGATATAGAATATTTGTCAAAAATCCATGTCTATTGTTATATGTTTCTCTCATTTATCTATGAATCTCTTATGCTGTCCATGTTCTTGGAATCTATTCATTTAATGCTTTCATATTCAAACCTATTCTTCTTTCAATAAGGTTCAAGAGACTCAATTTCTCACTAATAGGTAAGAAATCATAAATTACTTCTAAAGAGCATTGTAGAATGGGTTAAAGTGGACCCATCCTAACCAAAGCACTGCAGATATTGCTGCGGAATGATTCTCTATGTTTTCACTGAGAATTTAGTTGCTGTAAATGGTGCAAGTGCCCCTGTGTAATGGAACAATGCATAAGAGGCAACAGGAAATCCCCAATATGCCCAAGTATTCAATCTATCCTTAAAAAGGAATGATTTAATATCTTCTGAAAAGAGTACTCTCTATTTGTAAGCATTCAAAAGTGTAATGGATTTCTCTTCCTCTGTATAGAAATGCCATATTCTCAACTCGAATGGAGAACGCTCGTCTTATGCCATTTTAATTAATTAATAAATCTATATATGTAATATCAAGATTATTCACAACTAATCAATGAAAGTGGATTAGCATGTCTTGAAAGTACTGCTTCGATGGTGATGTATCAAAATACAGTTTTTTCGTTTATTTGTTCTAATTATATTCACTTATTCTTCCTCTTCAGGTAATAAGGGAGGAATATTTATTCGTTCTCGAATAATCACACCTTATTTGGGCTATATAATCAGTATTTTATCACTGAAACTCACTCGTTTTTCATTGTGTCTTTATCTCTTTATTTTAGATTCTTCAAGCATATTTTGTAAAGAAAAAACCATGCTGTTTCTACATCTTAGTGAAGGTTTTTTAGAGGGGGTTATGAAGTTATTCTTAGGTAAAACAAAGTCTTAAATTGGCTTAGGTTTGAGACGTTAATACAATGAGTTAGTATTAATGGTCCTTTCAGAATGAAAAGTAGCAAATTAAGAATGTTCATTTGCTCTAGGAGAATCGATAGTAAGTATTGCCTTTCTAGAGATTTTGAATGATTAGAACATAATTTATTAATTAAACATACTTTACTATCCAGTTATATAGATTACAATAATAGGCCAATGATTCAGTTTTTTATTTCGATTTTTCACGAAATATGATGATAGTTCATAACCATGAATTTAATTATTTCAACAACTAAATAAAAACACACAGATAAATGAAAATCACTAATTGCGAATTTGATTCGAATTGAAAAAATAACCACTTCGCAATTTCGATTCTTTCTCTATCAATTTTTCTCTTTTCTTTACACCATCATTTATTACTTCTACCAAATTCTTAAAACTAACCTTTTTCGAAAGAGATCCTGTTCCACATGGACTATTTAAACAACTAGTATCACTCTTTTTTACTAAAATTGAGTTTAGAGATATTTCTGATCGAGTTAACCGATGAGTGCGTAATTCGAATTTTTTTAACACCTATTAACTGGATCTTTTCTAATTAAGAAGAATGTTTGTTTTCAATATATCTTTCTGTCTCTCTGAAGGTATTTTTATTGGTTCTGAAAGACGCTGCTTTTTCATTTTATTTTATATGCATTTCATGATGCAGCTCTACTTCAGCTTTGCCAAATCTTTGATAGAGTTAACATCAGAAAAAGTAAAAGTTCTTTACATATCCTGTTTGCCTCAAAAATGTATAATTAAAATTAATTAGTATAATTCATTACATAGAGATGCCCCACACCTCTAAATGTTTAATATGAAACTTTTCATTATTTGAAAATCTAGGATTATCAAAAGTATCGCATGTATTACTATATCCATAACTCAAACTTTAATCAATAAATAATCCAAATTTATCTCCACATCCAACCCCTAAACCAGTATCATCACAATATATAAAATCACGATTCTTTTCTGTCCAAAAATATGATCGAATTTCATTTTTCTACATAATGATATAAGATACATTTTAATCATAATTAAACAAAAATGTCTCTCCATTACCCCTAAAACATTTACTGTATTACTGTATTTCTGCTGATAGATATGCTCCAAATACATTCATATCATAATCCTTAATTATCAATAATAGAGGTGATTGAAATCTCAAATCAATCAGCATCTATGTGAAACTAGATCCATCTGAATCTATTGTGAAGTATCTCAGCCAATTTGCCAATCGAAAAACTGCTGGTATTTGTTCGAGTACTTGCTTATAAGTAGTATCAGTAAAGCATTTGGATTCATCTTTTAGAATAGGAACATATTCTAAACTTGCCCACATTTCTTATTATTGAATAGTATATACTTCCCATTCTTTCTCCAACAAAATCTTTGAGTTCATCATCTACTAATCTTTATTTCTTGCTATTATCTTCTATTAAATCTATGTATGGTAATTTAGTCAATTATGCTAATTGCTAATATCCACTGCAGGATTCAGAAATAAATCTAGACATGTAAACTACACTTTCTTTCTTCACTTCCTCAGTGTACAATTTACCATTTTTATCCCTTTCGGCATGCTATGTATATAATATTGCTTACCCTAAAAAATACTGTTGCAATACTCTTTTTCTCCTGTTTATATTTTTATAATTGCTTTTGATACTTTTTTTCAAATTTAGGTCTTCCTATTCCTGATAACAAAATTTAAACCAAATAATCTAACTATCCATTAGGATTAGGTAAAACATAATAAACCGCTTCATTGATGTCTTGCATTGATATACAAGCATTCAATCTTTATTTCTTTTCATTATTTTCTTATTGTTATTATTGTTATTATTATTAGTACTCTTATTCATCAGGATCAAACAATACAATATCAGAGGTTACTGTTAATTGACCTTTAATATTTCTTTTGCTAGTGCAATATATTACATCGACTAAATTCATGAATATCAATACATTTTTCAGATAAATGAGCATTTTCTTGGCTCCAAATACTGCTTTATTTCTGCACTTAATCTGGAACCCTTATTACAGAAAATCTTGGCTAATTGGTTGCAGGCACTTTCAACATCTAACCAGGAAATATTAGATCACTAGATAAATCATTTAATCGCATTAAGTAATCGTGATTCACACTAAATTTGAGTGCTATACCAAATAGTGAGTCATCCTCTTTCACCAAATATTCCATAAATTATTCAACTTATTCAAATGGATCTTTTTATTAATCATCCACATGATCAAAAGAATTGCTTCTTTGTTTATTTTAGTATTCTGACTCAATTTTCTGCATTGCAACTTCATCGATCATTTAAAAATCCAAGGTTGTTGCCTTCTAGATTTCTGGTATTGGTTATTTGTCCTCCATTTAGAATGATTGAGTGTTAGCCTTTTTCTTTTTAGTGAAGGCTGATTTAATTTTATTGAACATAAGATTATTAATGATGACTATTTATGATTTAATAATTTCTTTAATTAATGTTAATATATGGAGTATTAATTAATTGCATTTTTGGTCAATTAATTGTAGAAATACAAGATTAGAGCGCTCATTTCAAAGTTCATTCAGATGTAAGTACAACAGTACTTTCATTACCCAATGCTTGGGATGGAGTATTGTAAGGAAAAGGGTGTGAACTCAAATAAAAATAAATAGCATCATCTGTCGAATTGACTTAATTAATTTAAATTAATGAGGATGATTTCGATGCTCAATCTCTCACACATTTGAGCCATGATGATAATACAGTAGTTGTGTTGACTTCAGATTATAAACTAATCGTTATACCCAAAAATAACTATGCAGCAATATCTGAATATGATTTATCTGGGATTGAGGATGTACATCAAATCATTGTTAGTGATAACATTGTATTAGTAATTACGGATAATGGTGCATTTATAATTTATTTATCCCCTTTTGCAATAGTTGAATTTAAATAATGGAAATAACGATAAGAAAGATGGTTGAGTAGTATTGAAGGACCCTTCATATACACTGCAGTAGGCTTAGATGGAATAGATTTATATCATGTTGATAATTTGACATTCTATAGAAATATTAATGCTGTTGATTTAGGGATTAAATAGTTATGTGTTAAAGATTATTCACTTTTGAATAAAACACTCCATTTACTTGACTGCTCAAAAGGATTAATGATTATTAATATGGATATTTATGAGAATTCGATTGACTTTAAAGTAAAACAAATCGATATATAAGAAGGAGGAATTGCAGTTGATACTAAAAATGGAATAAATGTATTTGTTGGTTATAAATGGAGATTAAGATATGCAATAGTTGAATATATCATTGAAGGTGATGAATGGAGAATATAAAATTTAGTATACTCTAATAAAATTAAAGATGTAGATGCTAATAAATAATATGCATTAGTATAAGGAAATGGTAGACATATGGTAGCATTCAATTATGGAACTTAATTATCAAATAATATACTTAAATTCAATGTTAAAGATTTTGAATTAAGAAATGATGAAATTATTGGAATAACTATGACTTAACTATTTAGGAGTAATTTATAATTAATTCCTTTAAGAGTTGATTGTTTAATTAATAAGAATTAATATATTGATGAATTCTATCTTATATATAATGTTTCATAGAATGGATCAATAACTGAAAGACATCATTTGAGATTTTCAGTTGATTTATTGGATATTTATATTTATAGAAATCAATCACCTGGTGCAATTATTGCTACCACACTTTTAGTTTGTATAATTCTAGTAATAGGTATAATTAAATATTAATGTAGTAATTTTAATGATATAATGGTATAGATAATTGAGAAGATAAGAGTAAAGCTTATCTGAAACCCTTAGCAAATATATTACTCTACCAACTAGTGGAAGAACTAATACATAAACAATCACTTAAACCAACACCAGACCATTATCACCAACTAATGCCAATTTGATAATAAGTAATTTTTCATAATAACAATAATAATAATGATTATATTGATTATACTTCAACTAACTCATGCATTAATTAAAGATGATCCTGTTACTTATAGATTTCATTTATCACTTGATATCTCTCTAAATTAAGCACTCTCAGCCAGGTTGGTTCCAAATGATGAAAAATGTCGTATTATAATGCCAAGCATACATCATAACATTACTCAATTTCCATAAATAGAAGACAATTTGATAAAGTATATTATCATCCTTATTGAAGTACAGATTACTTGTAAGAAACAGAATTCTATTTTCATCAATTTATTGCTGCAGTTAGATATTCTGAAACTGAATTCTATGTTTTGAGCGATAGTCTCAATTTATATAGGTATAATTTAAATTCTCTTACTTCTAAACGAATTACTAATTTAAGAGATTAAATAGCTGAAAATGAAGATGTATAGTTTATTAAAGACAATAAAAATAATGTTTTCATTTAATCATAAGATCAAATTCATTAGATAAAAAATAATGAAATTGTAACTTATTCTCTTGTCCCAAGAGGTGAGAGATACTAAACAATATTTCATTCCTACTCCTATATAATCACTTGTGTTGGATCAGATGGAATAGATGTTTATTAAATAACTTATTAGGATAATGCAATAAATATCAAAATCCATTTTTTAACATAATCTTTACATCTAAATGCTATTGGAATAAGTTACAGTTATGAAGATCCTACTACTATTCATATTTTAGATCAAAAATTAGGCTTAGTTATTGCAAAATTCTCAGAAGAAGGAATTTTATCATTGGATTCTCAATAACCAATATAAATTGAAAATCCAACAATGATAGCGACTACAAATTAGTTTATTTATGTTGCCTCCAAGTCTTGGCTTCATCAATTTCATATTCGAAGCTATCAACAACTCTCTAAAGAGAAAATAAACAATATATAATACCTAATTACAAGCGATAATGGATTAGAGATAGTTGTTCTATGTTTCAATCGCCATTACATCTCACATTTCGAATGGAAGTTTATGGGACTTCATAATGTGATAATTAATAATCAAACATTTATTGCTGTAACTGGAACAAATGTCTATAAGGGATCATTCGTTAAATTACCTTATAGAATATTTTGCTCCAACCTCAACACAGATTAAATATTGCAATATACTTTGTATTATAATACAAGTTTTAATTAACATGTCTAAAATATTTAAATACAATAAATAGAAATATAAGAGGATAATTAATTATTAAAAATAGCATTTAGCGTAATATTTATTCTAATAATTGTTGTGCTTTTTGGTATTCTAATATTTCTATATATTAGTTTGTTTATATGTACAAAAATTAAATGCTCTACATTAATAACACGAACGAGTTAAACGTAAATTAGAGAATTAAACACATACTAGAATGACTATGAATAGTTAGATGTTTTGATAATGTTTTTATATTTATAAAAATCAGATCTTTTTGTTGAGCCAAGAAATTTTGTACATTTGGTATCATCTACCCATGAAAATCTTTTTTTATTAATTATTCGATGCAACACATATTTTGAAATGAATTTTACACTTAATAGAATAATTAATTAATAAACTAAAATGGGTTCTGCTATAGGTAAATCACTTTTTGATATTTAGGCTTGGCAATTGCCTTAGCGGCGACACCATCTTTACCAGAGCCTTCATATATTCCTGATCCATACCCTACATATATTCCTGATCCATACCCTACATATATTCCTGATCCATATATTCCTGATCCATAGCCTACATTTATTCCTGATCCATAGCTTACATATTTTCATGAACCATAGCCTACATAAATTCCTGATCCAGAGCCTACATATATTCCTGATCCATAGCTTACATATTTTCATGAGCCATAGCCTACATATATTCCTGATCCAGCGCCTTCTTAATTTCCTCATCCAAAGTCTACATATATTCCTGATCCAGAACCTACATATACACATTTTGCTTAATAGCATCAAACCTATAATCCAAATCATATGTAAATTCATGACTCATGTCTCTCCCAGATTCCCTACTCAAATCAAACAAGCAGTCCTAATTTTGATATTAAATACACCAATAACTCACGTCCTCCACAAATTCCTTATTGGAATCAAACAAATATCCAGGAGTTCAAATAAAATTGTGATCTACAACCAGCGCATAATTTTAATGCTAATACTTAATAAAACAAATTTTTTCAACACCAAAATGATATAAATCAAACACATCCTCATGAGGCATAGCAACAACAATCATTTCATTAATATTAATCTCGTTATAAACCCCAATAAGAATAGATCAATTAAAAATCAAACGATTCTCCTTAATAGGAAACAATAATTTAGATACAAAAAGGCTAAGAATAATGCTATCGTAATATAAAGGGTATGTAGGAAAAAATCCATTAACTTAACCATCATAATCAATAGGATTTACAAAAAATTGACGATTAAATGGAATCTCGTGAGGATTATAATATTTATGACGGCATTTCTGTTCCAAGTTTAGATATATCTTTTGAAAAAGATAAGCCTTTCAGCTAGTCTGTTATATTGAAATTTATTGTTTTTTTTCATAGGAAAAAGATTGAAACATATTAACTCTGTGACACTTCCAAATATTTAAGATGTATATGAACTATTTTGATATTTAGCTGCTTTTTAATCATTCAAAAGATGTATGAGGAAAACACATGGTGAACTCCGCAAATTCCGATTTTTAACTATCAAAAAAGGAACTATAAAAGAACAACCAATTAGAAAATATCAACTGAGGAGATTAATTCCCTCCGAAAATGATATTGTGGTGAAAGTTCTGATGTTTTGAGGGGCAACAACTTATAATAAATATTAAAAGAATTAATAATTTATCATCATTGCAACAATTTTTAGATTGTACTGTGTTCACAGTTATTTTATCTTAATCACGTTTATATCGAAAGGTTATAAGTTTATTTAATTCAAAAATTTTACATAAAAAATATAAAATTAATATAAATTTCGTTGTTGTTATGTGGTTTAATACGTTTACTATTCTATTTTTTTGTTTGGTGTGAGAATTTCGATATGCCCTCTCAATAGGCGATCATCATCAAGATCTCAGTTAATCTGATTTTTTTAATTTTATATAAAATTCCCTCACTTTTTTTATTTCTATATAATTTAAAGACATATAAATGTTTGCAGATTGTATTAGAATTAATTATTTAATAAATAATAAAAACTGTTGCTTGAAAAAATATAAACATTTTTTTTGGAATCCCTCGTCAAATATATTTGTTATTTTTTATGAAATCTCCACTATTCAAAAAAATATTAGAATGTCCTTTAATAATTAAATGTTTTGATTAATGTTTTAATTTTTATACTTAATCATATTTATTTAAGCAGCTCGGATTAAATAGATTCAAAATGATTCACTAAGTTTTGAAATTCCTGTTCAAGAAACAATTACTATACTTAGTTTGTATTCAGCCAAAGATTCAGTCCTTATTACAAATTCATCGACTCCTGATTGTGAGCTAAATAAATTATCATTGGAATTCGAAACAGCAACAAAAACCTTCGACTCAATTGTTACTATGGCTCATATTAGAGATGGATTAATTGTAATAACTTCGGATTTCTTTCTCTATATGTTAAAATTTAATTACACATCGAAAGGAGCATAATTCTTGAATTAAGCCTGGAAAGCAGATTTCAAGGAATTAGGGATATAAAGGAAAAATGAACTTCCTGATCTAATATATTGTGATCATTCCAATCAAGCCTTGTTATTTTATACAAATACATTAATGATATTTAGTGTACTGCAAATGGAATAAAAATAAGCAAACCTACAAGTAAGGGAATTAACAGAATTCAAATAACGAAAAGAAAGAGGAATTACTAAAATAGTTGATAATTACATATTTACTTGTGTTGGAGATGAAGGATTAGATATTTATCGAATAGTGTCTAATGAAGTTCATTTTCTTCATCAAATACTCAATCATAGAGTGAAAGATTTAACCATAATTAAATTGGATTCCCTATACTAGATAATTATACTTGATGACCTTAAACCTAGTATTGTTATTTATCAAATGGATGTTTCGAAATTAAGAATTGATTTAAAATTATTGTATGAGCTTAACACACCTTATAGGGAATACATTGCAGTCGATAATTATAACAATAATATATTTATAGTTTATGAATTGCATAATAGATTCAGATGTTTAGAGTTTTAATTTACCTCTACTGAATTAATTTTATTAAATTAATTTTAAACATTTAGTAAAATAAAAGATGTAGATGTTACATCAGAATTTGCTATTTTATAAGGATAAAACAAACATCACATTATGTATTTAACTAAATTTGATGGCTTGCAGATTAAACATGTTTCAGAATATACTTAAGCAGGTGTTATTGATATAGATTTCTTTACTTTAACAAGTATAGATATTAAGATGAGCCATGTAAATTCAGATTCAGACTTTGAATTTTATGACTTTTTCTTTGGAATCTCTAATTCTGGAATATTCATTACAAAATTCAAAGTTTAACCTCCTTTTATTTAATGTTATTCTTAAAGCACATCCACTTAATACTATTAAATAGTTTAAAATGAAACTTTTGTAGTTGATAATTAATTTGCTACCAGTACAATTGTTTAAAGAACTACAAATTTTTCAATATCATTCTATGTACCAAGCAATTTAACCTCTTTTGGATTATTACTATATTTAGGAATTCCTATTGGTTTAACGATATTAGGAATGGGAATATGTTATTGGTTTATATAATAGATGAAAGAAATCGATAAACTTGAAACAGAAGTAGCAACAATTAAATCTAAAAAATCAACTGGATTAGCAGCTGCCGTTGATCTACCATAAATAATGCAAGTAATTGGACCTAGTCCCTTTTCTAACACAGCAAGAACAGTTGATGGATTGTAAAAATAGGAATCAATTGATGGGTGATATAAATAACATAATTTCACTACATTTTTTTCTAAAATCTTTTATACATTTTATATTTGTTGCTATGCTATTGTTTATATTCTTCATGTCTTTATCTTTATTCTTCTTGGAATTCCATCATGTTTGAGGGTTTCCATAATTATCTACTTATCAATTCTTCTTTGTCTACAGTTTCCCATCTACTATCTAATAGATGTAATAGCACTCTTGTTTAATATTCTTAATCTTTTTCACTTATTATTTTATCAGTTGTTCCATTTTTATAATAAATTTTCCATTTAAGTGAAAAATATACTCTATAAAGTAATTGATAAAAGAAATGAAGAATGGCAATTATCCATATATCAGTGAATTTTGGATATGACCATGCACCTGTAATTTTAACTTCTTTTAATGTTTATTCAATTATGGTATCTTTATCCAAATTACTTTCTTACATCCTTTCATTAACAACTTTTTTAAAATGAGATGTTTGCATAACACGATTAATAGCATTTTTATACATTCCTATTCTAGCCACATATTGTATAATAGATAATAATACAATTGCTGTTGAAACAACAATATATGGATTAGTTTATGGATGATAAATATGTTGATAATATCTGTAGTGATAATAAAATTCACTTCTATTAGGGTTATCCAAAAATTCATCATATGCAGATCTAGTTTCTTCATTACTCAAAACTTCATAAGCTTAAACAATTTTAACATATTATGATTGATTTCCTTCATTTTTATCTGGATGAAGTGTTCTTGATAGTTCACGAAATTGTTTTCTTATTTCACTTATTAATGCATTTTTCTTTAGAAATAATAGTTAGTAACAATTATCATCTCCACAAAACTTATCTTTGATTGAGTAAGTGCAACTTATATGGATAAGACCAAGGAAGAGAAAAATAACCAATAATTACATTAAAATAGTAATTAAAAATAAAAAACTAGAATGATGCCATTCATTGTTATTGCTATTGTATTGAGAGTTCTAATGAAGTAGTAATAACTACAGCATGCTTATAAATTTCTTTAACTGATTGTAATGCTCTCTGCTGAAAGTAGTTGTTTTGAATAATATATAATTCTAATAAAAATATTCAGAAAAAAAGACTTTTTTAGAATAAAGTAATATAATATATCATTTTATTATAATAGGAATTAAAAATAAAAAAATATAATGATGTCACTCATTGTTGTTGCTATTGTATTGAAGGTTACTTATTAATTAATAATAACTACAGCATGCTCTACAGTTGCTTTAACTGATTGTAATGCCTCTGGATATTGCATTTTGAGTTCAAATACTTGCACAGATTTACCATGTTATAAAATAAATGAAGTTGCAGCTTGTCGCGATACAACATCAATAGCTTACACTACTAGTGCTGGAGTATGTAGAGCTTTACCTACACTCGATTTGCGATACGATAATGTTTGTGGGACAAATGGTTTATTGGATTATGCTTATATTCGATTACCAATTGATAAAACAGGATCTCCTATTTATTCCACAACAGGAATGACAATTACAGAAGTAAATGCTGAATCAAATACAGCAAAAAGAAATAATCTACTTAATCAATTATTTAGTTTTAATATATAAACAGCAACAAACACTGAATTAAATGCTATATTAGGGCTGTATGTGTTATATAAGGATGATATGATTGGAGTGACGGGATATGCAATGTCTCATCCTTACTATTTAGAAAAAGCAATATTTTAAGCATTATAAAATTTAAGAGTAAAAATAATATATATTTTAGGATGATACTGATCCTACAAAAAGTCAGTCAACAACATTAACAAATATTTGGAGTATTACAGATATATTACTTATTAGACTTAGAACATATAGAAAACATTATGCAACAAGCTACTTTTTTATTAATTTTGCTCATACTCTATTTAGTAGAACATACTTATCTGTGAAAGGTTAATATAGTGTATTTTCACTAAAATGGACTTAATACACATTGAATGGTTATGTGCAGATAGTTACTTTTTCAATGTAGTAATTTCCTGGATTTACAAATGCAATAAGTGATGGTATAATCATTACTACAACTTCAACTGATACAAATTCTTATGCACTAACATATACACTTGTATGGTTAATAACTGATACAACTACAATAACTTGTGGAATAGATACAACAGCATATTTACACGTTATTGATAACAAAGCAGCTATGACAGAAACAACTTCAATTGACATTCATACTTATTGTGTTTTAAGTACTCATAGATGTGATATACCAAGTAGTGTAATAACTGGAGGATAAGCTTACTATATAGCATGTGTTGTTTGATATTCAATTTTAAAATTAATTTAATATTTCTAAATCCAATGGAGGACGCAAAAGTTCGTTTACAAAAAATAGGGTTAGATGAAACAACCATCAAAAACACTCTTAAAGGCAAGAATGCCCTCAAATCAATCCTCGCCACACTTGATCTTGTGGGAGTATAGGAATGTGATAAAAAGGTATATAATTCTTTCACAATTAGATTGGTAATTTTTTGTATGAGATGTCTTAAAACATTTCTGAAGCCTTAGACAATAGAAGAGGTCTTTTAGCCAAATACATAGTTGATGGCAAAATTTCAAGCAAACCATAATTAGAAGGTGCTTTCGAATACTTAAAACAACATACTCATTTGGAATAGATTCCAGTCCAAGATTTCGAAAAGGCTGCTGGTGTAGGTGTAGTTGTGACTCCAGAGTAGGTTAAGTAAACAGTGGCTGAATTTCTTGCAACTAAATAAGACTTAAAAACAATCAGATATACATTCAACTTTTCAGAATACACAAAATAACTCAGATCATTATTGCCATTTGCAGAAGGAAAACTTTTAACTTAGGAATTAAATTAATAAATAGAATAGATTTTGGGTCCAAAGACTGAAGAGGATTTGAAACCAAAAGTTGCTCCTAAAAAATAGGTCATTTAATAATAATAAGAAGAAGAAGAAGAACCAAAATTTGATATTTCTAAGTTAGTTGCAAGAGACTTAGCAACAACAGTCAATAGTGAATAACTCATTAATTGGAGAAAATAAAATTTTCCATATGAAGTTTTGACCCGTTTTCCCCCTGAACCTAATGGCTATTTACATATTGGTCATGCTAAGTCAATCAGATTTAACTTTACTTTAGCTTCACATTACAAAGGTGCTACATATCTTAGATTTGATGATACAAACCCAGAAAAGGAATGCTAAGAATTCATCGACATGATTAAAGAAAATTTAAGATTTTTAGGTTATACTCCATTCACAACTACTCATGCTTCTGATAATTTTGGAAAATTATATGAATATGCAGTTAAGTTAATTGAGAAAGGAAAAGCTTATTGTTGTTTCTTAAGCAAGGAAGAAGTAATTTATAATATGAATTTAGTCATCCAAATTAAGATAAGATCTGAAACCTTCACCATACAGAGAAACACCAATCGCTGATAATTTAGAAATATTTAGAAAAATGAAGCTTGGTTATTACAAGGAAAATGAAGTTTGTCTTAGAGCTAAGATTGATTATACCAATCCAAACCCAACATTAAGAGATCCAGCTATTTTCAGAATTAGATATACTCCACATCCTCATTAAGGTGATAAATGGTGCATTTATCCATTGTATGATTTCACACATTGTATTTGTGACTCATTGGAAGGAATTACCCATTCATGTTGTACATTAGAATTTGAAGTTAGAAGAGATCTTTATTATTGGTTCTTAAAAGAATTAGATCTCTACAGACCATTTGTTTGGGAATTTTCAAGATTAAATGTTTCTAACACAGTTTTGAGCAAGAGAAAATTACATTATTTAGTATTCAATAATATTGTGGATGGATGGGATGATCCAAGAATCTTAACACTTAATGGTTTAAGAAGAAGAGGATACACTGCAGATGCCATTAATAAATTCTGTGATTTAATTAGTGTTACAAGAAAGGGTAATGAAAATATTATTGGAATGCATGTTCTAGAAAGTTGCATCAGAAAAGATTTGGATATTAAAGCACAAAGAACAATGGCTATTCTTGATCCAATAGTTGCTATTATTGATAATGTTGCTGATGATTTTGAAGAAACATTAGAAGTACCAATATTCCCAAGAAATCCTGAAAGAGGAAATCGTAAAATATTATTGTCTAAGAAAATATATTTAGATAGAAATGATGTCAGGTATTATCATTATTTATCATAGAGCTGAAGATCATCCAGACTTCTGGGGTGTTGCACCAGGAAAAATTATTGGTCTCAAATAATGTGGTCCATATAAGGTTTTGAGTGTGACTGAAAATGAAGTCCATCTTGAAAAATTAGGAAAAGATCAAAAACCAAAGGGATTCCTACATTGGCTAGCTGTTAAGGAAGCTACACCATGTGTTGTTAGACTCTATGATTACTTATTTGATGCCTATAACCCAAATGAACTTGATGATTATGTTAATGGAATTAACCCAAATTCCAAAATCACTTGTGAAAAGGCATAAATGCATAAGTAATTTATTCGAATATTTTCAGGGATTTATTAACAGCCAAAGCAGAAGATAAGTATCAATTTGAGAGACTTGGCTATTTCAACCTTGATTGGGATTCAAAAGATGGCAAGTTTATTTGGAATAGAACAGTTACTCTTTAAGAGAAAGATAAGATCAAAGCCATTGCAACAGTAGAAGGCAAAGAAGTAGTCAAGAAGGATGTACCATAACCAAAGAAGAAATGAAATACATAAATATAGTATCAATAAAATAATTTTTTCTCTTCAGTCAAAAAGAATTTAAATTCAGCAAAAAAACTAATTAAAATTAATATTGAATAATGAGAGAATCCTTCTATAGAATGTGCTTTCAAGCCTTGAAGAGTCTGTATGAATTGAAAATAATCAACGAAGAAGAAAAAATTGTTCTAAAAAATCTCGTCCTAAGTGATCAAATCTAAGAGACCGATTAAATCACCATCGATCAGCTCATTTCTTCATTTTTGCTATATATATACAAATTAAGAAGATAAATGAAGTCCAAATCAAGTGAGCTTCTCATTATCGATGAAGAGACTGACGAAGAAATCTAATGAGAATATTCAAGTTTAATTGATATTAGTGTGTATATGTTTACTTGTATATGGATTTTTATGTTCTTGAAATTTAAATTGTAACAGCTGCATATTGTTTATTGCATGCTATAATTTTAGACAATATTATTTTAATACCATAATTCATATTAAAAATGCGCATTATCATAAATTCTAGTATTATGAATGATGAACTAAAATTTTTCTTAAATAATTCCCCCACCAAGCACTTTTTAATTTATAAATCGTTTCTTTTTATCAAGTATAAGTAATTTAAAATTAATTTATAATAACTAAATTGAAGATGTCACAAACATATTTTTTGAATGCACTCAAATATGTGCAAACCTTATATGATTAGAAAAAAATAGCAATAGAAGAGAAGCAAATCTTAAAGCTCGTAATTATGAGATAAGATGATATTACTAATCTAAGAGATAAACAAGATGCCATAACTTAAGTATCATAAAAATTAAATACACTTCGAAAGATCAGAAGAAATCATCTTAGTCACTCCCATTCTTTAAATCAAATTACTGAAAAAAGCATGGAAGTAGATTCATGGTGAACTAAAACATTTTTAATTTATTTCATTTTGTGTATAAAAATTTAATACTATAATATTTCAGTAATATATAAAGTAGTTTGTAAATGTACAAATTCCCAATATATAGTAATACAAGCATAAATATCAAGACTAATCACATCCTATCGAGATACTGAACACCTTCTATACAATCTTAAGAGGATTTAAACCTGATGCAGGATCCATATTGGC
>JMSD01000021.1:54685-82082 GCA_000715435.1 Paramecium caudatum
GAAAAATATTAAAAAATCATTCATTGGGTTTAGAATGGCAAGGCTTTTGTAATCCCGAAAATTTTAGATTTTAAAGCTATTATTATGAAAGAAAACTTTCAAATGAAAAATTTCCAATCATTTTTAAGGTAACTAGGGCTATACGGTTTCATTATGAGAAAAAACGAAAAAAATTAGAAAGAATATTCACATAAATAATTTATAAGGAATGATGGGTATTGGCATTTATCATAAAGTTCCTAATTGTGTAAAATAAAAAGAAAGATAAAATCTTAGAGTAACAGTGAGGGGGATTTTCATTCAATTACGAAACAAAATGCAGTACTTAAATAACAATTAAACATTTTGAAAGAATAATAGGATTTACTATCTCAACAGCTAAGAACATAATACATAATATAAATTGATATAGCAGGGAAAATTCATGAAATAGTTGAGGTAATAAATTCACTGATCCTAGCATTATCTATCAAAGTACTTTACCGACTCAACAAAACCACACAAATTGGTTTGGGTCTCATTTTTGACTATATTACAAGGATATAAACCTGATGCAGGCGTTATAATATCCAAACCCTTATAGGAAGTTCTTGAGCCCCCAACCCCGACTTCACTAATTTATAATACTCCAGTTTAATTTAAATGAAAATATCTAAACCTATTATATTATTTTTTCCTCACCTTTATAATTACCTAACATAATATTTACGATTTACCGAAAGGTTGAAATTCAAATATTTACACAAAATAATATGAGCCATTGATTCATTAGGATGATACGTTAAGCATTATTTGTTCAAAACCAAGAATTCTCCTAAATTCTAATACAACATTCGTGCAATAAATATAATAGTAGATTTATAGAATAAAGATTTTTTAAGGGCATGATATTTTATATTATAAAGCATTTTGTCTGCTAACACCTAAATTCCTTTTACTCATATAGTTTACAAATTTTTTAATTCTTTTAAGAGTCTGCGCACCGAATCCTGCCATATTGAGTAGACCTTTAAAAAGCAATTTGTGAAAACACAACGCCTATTTCATTATTTCAAAATAATCCTGTATAATTTATGTATTAATTATTATATAATATGAGACAGAAGGCAGCTAAATTTATTGTCAAACTTTTCAATATTCTAAATGTACAAAGTTCAATAATTTTAGAATCAAAAATATAAACAATACATTCATTGGTAGAATGAAGGCTTTACAATACCAAGAATAAAAGAATTTTCTGAAAAAATTATGACTCAACACTTTTAAATGAAAAATTATAATTCATTTCTTCGTTAACTCAGCCATTACGGATTCAAAATGAAAAGAAATGAAAGGAATGCAAAAGAATATTCACATAAATATTTCATGCAACAAGACCCGTAAATATTTATTTAATTTAGGTCTAAATTAAACTTAATTTAACGCTCAAAACCTCATGAGGACTCCATAAGTAATATGCACCTGAAAAAATAATTGGACTTACTCAAAGAACAATAATTACTTCTGTCTCATTAACTTAGAATATAATTTTAAATTTAAACAGATATTTGTTCTTAAATAAAGTAGTTTGTAAATGTACAAATTCCCAATATATAGTAATACAAGCATAAATATCAAGACTAATCACATCCTATCGAGATACTGAACACCTTCTACACAATCTTAAGAGGATTTAAACCTGATGCAGGATCCATATTGGCAAAACCATTGCAAGAAGTTTGTGAACCCTACTCAGTAATTAACACTCCATAATATATATTATATTAATAATGATTCAAAGTCCGTTAAAAAAGAAGTTTCAGCTTACTATGAACACCTCAAGAGGGAATCGTTACTCAATACAGGAGTCCTCAAACGGATTTTCCAAGTCCCCATTCAAAGGCAGCACTAATTAGTTGATAAAATGTTCATAGTTAGAATAAGAATTACATAGAGCCAATTAACAGAGAAAGTTATTGGCCCTTGAACTTGATGAAATGAGTAGTTAGTACATGAAAAAATCAAAAGCCTTATAAGAATGTGAATTAGAAAATGCAATATTACAATAATAATTGTAAGCAACAAGATAGTAAGATGAAATTCAAAAATTACATAACTTATTAAGGTACTGATTTATTAAAAGCAGATAGAAAAATTAAATCATTCTGGAATGGACGAATAAATTCCAATAGATTGAAAAAAAGTTAGAAGGTGGAAATAATGTCGAATAATAGCTTAAGCAATAATAAAGTTAAAATGACACCATGAAACAATAGTTATAAGATATCAAAAGACAATTAAAAACAATATCAGATAATTATAAAGAATTAAAAGAAGAAAGAAATCAATATTATCAAAGACTTATGGAAACATAAGTATAAACAGGATCATAAGAATAACGAATAAAAGCACTTGAAAGTGAGAAGAATAATTTACAATAATAATTAACTAATAATGACAATCAAAAATTATAAGCAAAAAAAGACAAATGGAAATTAAGATATAGAAATCTAATGAATGTAAGAGAATTCGAATAAATCAAAAGCAGAAAATCTAGTGAAAATTCCATAATCCCAAACGAAGAATTAAGTGAATTAAAGGATAAATTACAATAACTTGAAATGGAAAATCAATATTTAAGAGAAAAGAATATTGATATGCAAACCTAAATAGAAGGTTTGACAGATAAATTGCTTAAATAACAACTATAAAGTTCTATGTCAAGAGAACAGAGTCAAGCATTTTCTTTCCAATAATATCATTAATGTGAGTCCATAAATGAGGAATAAGAACAATAGGATTGATATATCATATTTCATTGACTAAAAGTTGCAAATCCATCTCCCTTAAACCCAGATGTTTTTTAAAAATTAATTCTTTATATGAGATATTATCTGTATCCTTCCACATCTATATTCTATGTCTACCCTTAAAATATTTTCAGATTAGCCCCTTTAAGAAGGAGGGCCTTTACAACATCATTCTTTTTGTTAAAAAGATCGTCTTCTTTTTTTACAGAAAGAGTTTTTAGTGCAACATATAGGGGACATCTATGTTCATAGTTCTTTGAGCAATGACATCTTATATCGCATTCTTCTGCATATTACAGAAAGCTTTCAAGCAGTCCATACATTCGTTTGTAATGTACACTATTTATGCCTTTTGCTCGTGCCTAACACACCCTTAGTGTAAGTAACTTGCCTCAAATGAAATTGTACAGATGCTGTTGGTAAATACCTCTTGGGCTCAAATTCATAAGTTTGCTTCACGTCAGCCTTTTATTAAATAAGGAACTCCGCCAAATCAAAGTCCTCTACTTTGAGAGCGTACCAAAGAGCTCGTCCAGGATTGAGCATGATAAAAGTGAAATAAATTTTATTACATACTCATATAAATTCAGTTAATAATTTGAATTATAAATGAACCCCAGATAAACTACTCAGAATGGTAAAACAGATAAAATTGAGAAGGATTTCTCTCGGCTATTGGAAAGATACAATCGCTCTAAATAGGTCATTGATTAATTGTATCAATCAGGGGGAAAAAATGATACTACTATAAGATCAGAAAAACCTTTTCGCGAAGAGAAGGACAGAGATACAGAATTAGTTTCAAGAGATAAGTATACAAAAGTTAGAAATTTGAACAAAGAATTAAAAGTAAAAAACTCTTATATGTTCAGCTAACTCTAAAAGAATATATTGATCGTACAAGAGATTTAGAAGTTGCCCTTGTTGGTAAAGATGAATTAATTGCAAAATATGAGAAAGAATTACGAGACTAATAGGATAACTTATATAATCAATTACAAGAATAGAAAGAATAAATATTAAAAGAAGATTAGCAAGCAAGAATTATCGAGGATTTGAAACAATAAATGCAAGTTGCTAAATAAAAAGTTGTTAAAAAGAAAGCTAAAATTCAAGTTTTAAAGGAAGCATAAAGAACTGTCGAGGTACTCATTTTAAGTTAACATAGGCAAAATTTGAAGATTAAAAATAAACATTTGAAAAAGAGTTAGACAGAGTGCAAAAATTGTGTGAAGACTTTTCTAATGAGATGTAATTAACCTATTTTAGATTTTAGTAAGGACACAGAGAGAAAATATATCGATGTTAATGAGGAAAATGAATAAATTAAGTAGTTAATAAATTAAAAGGAAGAAGATAGACGATATATGGAACTCATGATTCAGGAAGAACGAGAAAATACAAATAAATGGTCACAGAAATTGTAGGAAGGATAGGAGGAAAAGAAAGTCCTATAAATAACTTTAGAAAATCAAGGAAAAAGAATATCTGATCTCGAAGATTAATTAAAACTAGCGGATGGGAGATATTAAGTGCTGCAAGGAAAGTTCGATTAAGAGAAATAAGGAATTAAATGTGATTTACAAGAAACATTAGCAAAGAGAAAATAAAAAACAAAATAATTATAATAATAAATTCAGTCATTAGAGGCAAAATTACAGGAAAAGTTCAAAGAAGAAGTAATCACCGGAAAATTAATTCAAGATTTGAAAGGAGACTTATTAAAATTATAATAGTAATTAGATGATTAAAGAGGAAAAACTGATTAAGCATTAAATGAAGCTTAATACAAAGTATAAGAGGTAAGGGAACTTAAAAATGATATTGAAAAATTTAGATAAACATTATAGTTATAAGATGAAAAATTAACAAAATATGATGTTTAGTATTAAATTGATTAAAAAGAAAAATAAAAAGTAAACAATACATATATTTATAGTTATTACATGAAATCGAATTATTGGATTAGGAGAACAGAAGAATTCAACATCTTGTATATGACTAAGATCGAGAAATAGATTACATTCGTTAATAATAAGAATAAGTAAGTAGTTTATGTAACATATGCAGGATATATTGCATGTTGAGAAGAAAGTAGATTCATTAGTGAATGAATTACATGCAGCAAGAGAAGAAACTAATGATTGGAAAAGATAATGTACAGATTTAAAAAGATAACTACAACAACATGAAGAATAAAGCAATTAATTTAAGGCAAAGTATTTGAAGAGCAAATAAAATACAAAAAATCTTGAAAATGAATAAAGATTTGTAAGAATAAATAATATAATAGTTGGAAGAAAAGATAAAGTTATTAGAAAATGAAAAATTACTTGGCGAAAGAGAAGCATTGAAACATACTGTAGTTTAATAGAAATCAGTCTAATAAAGTAAGATAAAAGTTTTGGATGAAATACAGAATATGATCAAGTAACATAAATTAAGAGAATGATTTTTATATATATTAATTATGAAGACAGCAAAAGATGGAGAATATCCATATCATCATTAATTAAAAAATGTGGTGGATGAAAAAACAAAATAAATATTTGAAAAAGAATTATTAAATGAAGAAGAAAGAAAGACAGCAGCTGATTTGTTTATTGAATATAACAAATAGATTACAGATGTTAATAAATTTTTAATGACTGAATATGCAGTATTATAGAATAAAGTAACACGATGTATGAGAAATCGATGCTATGATGACATATTTAAAGATAGATAATCTATAAGAATATGTGTAGTAGAATGTACCACTGGTGTTAAAGAAGCATAAAAATTTGTAAATGACTAATTTCAGAATATCAAAGATGAATTCCAAGGATGCATGGAAAAAACAAATTCTGGTTAATGGATGATTTAGAGTGTATTTAGATGTTATCATAACTTAAATTCTAAATTTGATTAACTAAAGTTGAATATTAGAGAAGAATTTAATTATTATCAATGATTGTATATAAATAAAAATATGAAACGAAAAACACTTCTTTTAGAAGCTGACATTATGTAATAGATAAAGAGTGCATTTAATCTAAACTAATTAGAAATCACTGAACTAATGACATAAGCAAAAAGATATGATCCTAAAGGAACTGGCTATGTTAGTAGATTTGAGGTTGATGATATTATGAGAGGTATATAAATTATATTATAAGAATTGAAGTTATTGTCAAATGAAAAAATGATTGCTAAATTTAAAGAAGAACTCAAACTCTATGATGCAAAGTAATTAGATTTGAAACAAATTTGTGACATGTATTGTAAATTGAAGAATTATCAGTAACAGTTGGTTGATGAAGAATCACAAACAGGAGAGTACAGTACTAATTTGATATATCATAGTCGATGCCTTTGTTGCTTTAGGTGGATAACCAGATAAAACAGGGTATGTCTAGAAATAAACAATCATTGATATCATTTAATAAGAATTCGAATTGAAAATTGATATCGAGACTTTCTTAGGCGATTTTCAAGGCACTTAATTAGAATTTGATGATTTTGTTTAGCTATTTGAAAATGCAGGAGAGGATGCTAAATCATTTATCACTGTAATGTTTAATAATTTTCAAGAGTATGTCCTAAGCCAAGAGAAAAGACACTGATTTTAGTGTAAGATTCAAAGACTTTGAAAAATGGGAAAAGACTGCCATGTGATTTTTATCATTATAATAAGCTATACAAATTTGTGCAGAAATGTTCAATTGTTGAACTCTACTTATGATTAAAGTGCACATATCCATCCAATTAATCTATGTATCCATTCAATCTCTCATTTATTATCATATTCTCCAATAATTCATATGCCTATATCTCTTTCATTCTACAATACACTCCCAATTTAGAAATTGAAATATTACTAAATACTCTACTCAATCCTATTACTATATGTTCACAAAATATTTAAGGATTTAAATTTACATCTTTACAAAATGCATCAATATCACTCCATGATAATACCTCCCCTACTACACTAACATTCAATTAAGTAAATACTTTTTCTTTATGAAATTAAACCACTTAGATTTTTGTACTCTACTATCTCTATATATATTTATTAATAAAGCTTATCTCTTTTCAGATGTTGGTGCTGCCAATGCATTTATTATCGCACGCTCCAAATATCTATTATCTTTTGAACTAAGATTATAAAATAAAGATGCTGCTGGCAATCTCTTATGATCATATTCATAAACTGTTGCTTAAGCCAAATCATGTCGTAATTTCTCATCTCCCTTCAATTTAGAACGACCCTTCTCAACATATGCTTGAATCTGTTATTTAGCTTCGATGTAAGACATTTCTTCTAGTTGCATTGCAATAAATAATAATCAATATTTTAATTTACTATCCTCCCAAAATCCGAAGTGAGTTTACCCATATTTTTAACTGTATGTACCTCTACCATTCATTTAATCCCTCTAAAATTCACCTATGTAGGTATCACCATTTTAAAAAGTCATACTACCTATTCCATGTTTTCTATTTTGCATATAGTCAATACTTATTATTTTGAAATTCACCTTCATATTTAACCCAATAATTGCCAATACCAGGAAAATCTCGAACACTTATATTTGAACTCATAGCATCAGGATTAGAATTGTAATGAGTTCCAATATCATGAAACTAACCATTCATAAACATTCCATCATATTCTATTGAACCATCTTTATAATACAATATTCCCTTTCCATCCATTATATCATTATTTGTTTCACCTTCATAATATCTACCATCAGCAAATGTTAATTTATTATTAGTAACTCTTGATTATACAGGTATGTTAGGCACATGTTTAATACTTTAATTACCAACACCATAATATTAATTACCAACACTCTATGAATTGATAATCACCTATTCTTAGACTGGTAATAATGGTAGATTAAGAACTCTAGAAGTTTCTTCAGGTGATTTTATATTTACTTATTTGCTATTACTTGTAGGTATAGCTTTCACCATAAGATTACTGGAATCAGCTATCCTACATTATGATAACTCTTTCAATTTTATTTGAATTTCAAAATATGATGGTCTTTGAAGTGGATCAAGAATCAACATATCAGAAATTAGATTACTCACTGGTGATGGAAAATATTTAGATAACTCACTCAAACGAGCTTACAATTTTTAACCATCAATTGAATTATTCTAATATAGCTAATCGCATGATTTGGCTAATTACAATTATAAAATACCTAAAGCAACATGCAATAATAACATTCCAAAAGTAAATACTGTGGCCTTCTCTCCAGATACACCATTCATAAATTCTTCTGGAGCTGGATAACAATGTATAGATTGCTTATTCCAAACATCTATTGGTATATAATTATTTTCAAAGCTTCGTAACTTCCATACATCATTATCTGCTTACCATATATTGTGAAATGATAAATATTATTTGTTACTAAGATTCAATTATGCATGGGTAACACAATCAATTAAATGATATAGTTCCTTACTAGTATAATCCTGCTTGCCTCTATTCGATAAATATTCTTCAAAATTCTAAACAGGATGTTCTGTTAGGATTTAAATCTCATAAAATGTTGAACAAAATTCTTCATGAGTGATACTATTAGTTGAAATGATATTCATAAGTGATTGACATCGTTATGATTTTAGTAATGCAAAATCTTTCTCACTCTTTCGGAAAGCATCTTAATCATGGTACTTAAAGGACCAAAATTCTATTTTTTACATAGTTGTTTTATTTTGAAATACAATACATGATCCCTATTTATCAATGATGTCAAATTATTTAAGGGTTTCTTCAAATAATTGAGGTTTGAGTTATCGAGTTTATGCAATACCCATAATTATTAAAAATGAATAATCAGCGCGCAAAACGCAAGGCAAACAAATTGAATTACAGTGTGGATGACATCGTTGAAAATGAATCAGACTCCTCCTCTAAGCAAGCTAAAAAGAAATGCAAGAAAAATTGCAGACTAATCACAGATATAACAAAGAAAAAAGTCAAAATCTAACCAGCACTTCGATTCACTCCCACTGCTTGGCCTAGACTCCTGAATATTGTTAGATTATTGAATGCTGCAGATACATCACAATTATTGAATGGAAATTCTGATGTCATGTCTAATATTCAAGAAATTCCTGATACATATAAAGAATGGTTTGATAAAGATTATAATTATGAATTGCAAACAAATGGACTTACCAAAGTATTTTATTATTCTAATTAGCCAACCAATTTTAAGACTAATTTACTTTACTTACATTAATTTGAAAAGCGAATATCCAATCACTAATATTGGGATAGTTAAGCAGTCATTAAAGATTTACATAAGCTATTTGGAAGTGCTTATATGCGATGCCAAAATGCTTAAACATACAACTACCTTGTTAAGGTTTGGATTGACAATAAACCAAAAATGAAACCAATAATTGATGCATTTAACGGCTTAATTGAGACAGACGTTCACAATTTACTAGAAATTGATAAAGAATATAAAGTCTAGACCACAAAATGGCCAGTTGTACCAGATTAAAAGGATATCAGATCTTATGAAGAAATCCACGACTATGAACCAAATCCTAATTAACAACCCTATGTGGATTAGATTAGGGAAAAGCTATCCACTGATAAATAACCAACTAAATGTTCTAAGGATTGTGTTTGCTTTGATCTTAGTAAAATGGGAAGCTTTTCCTATGCAAACATCACTTGGGATTCAGAATGTCCTAATAGGAAAAATAGAATTGAATGTATTGAGCATGAGGGAACAAATAAACCTTGCTGTAATATGTAAATTCAACTAAAATAACATTAAATTAATGGTTATTCAAAAAGTGAAGCTGCTGATGTAGAGGTATAAAATATTCTAATTTAGGAAACAATATGTTGGGGTATAGATGTATATACAAGAAAAGTTATTTTGACTGTTTTGTCAAAAAATTATGATGATGCTTAAAAAAATAAGTTCCTTGAAAAATTAATGCTTGCCATCAATAGACCAAATGATAAAGAAAAGGCCTTTGATATGGGTTTAGCTTGTGATTACATAATTAGTGAATCACGATTAGTAGTTAGTCATTATAATAAAGACGATAGAAAAATGGCTAAATAAATAAAGAAAGTAATCAAATATGAAGGCGAAGGATTTAGGGTTCATACTAAAGGATTCGGATTAGTATGTGTAAATAAGGATGGAATTAAAAATAATTAACTCATTATACCTTATTTAGGTGAAATATACTAACCATGGAGATGGTATGAAAAATAAGATTTTATTAAAAAATAAATGAAGGAACACAATCAAAAAGACATATTGCCAGATTTTTATAACATTATGTTAGATATTCATAGAGATGACACAAAAGGCATAGATTTCCTATTTGTTGATCCTATTAATAAGGGTAATTATTCATCAAGATTGAGTCATTCATGTAATCCTAATTGTGGAACAGTTACAACTGTTAGTAAGGGTAAATATGTGATAGGAATGTATGCAATGAGAGATATTCAATATGGAGAAGAATTAACATTTGATTATTGTTCATTTACAGAGAGTAAATAGGAATAATTATAAGCATTATGTTTATGTGGAAGTGAGAAATGCAAAATGTATTTATGTTATTTAATTAGATATTATCTTTAATTATCTAATTGTAAAGAATATAATGGAATATTGGATAAAGAACATTGTTTTTTAACAAGAAATGCAATTTTACTTAAATCTTGTACAGATCACAAATTCAATGATTCTGATTTATTCAATAAATATAGAGTAGGATCTAGTGTATTATCAGGTTGTCCTGAATGGCTGTAAAATTGGGTTGGATATATTCTAAAATTCATAGATGAAGAGTAATTTAATATTATAACAATAGACGAAAATTATACAAATAAGAATTAGATATGAAATACAACCCAACCCCAGAAGTTGAAATATGGAATGCATTTACAGCCACATCACATTCAGAGGATAGAATATAAAATTTAATCTTCACTCTTGATAAAATTAAGTTCTTTCTTGGAAACAGTGAAACTTAAGAATGCCCAATTACTATCATTTCTGATTCTGAATTATTGGATAGTTTTTGGAGAGATTATTCAAGTGGTAGTGCTAATGAATCATCACTATTTAATGAAATTTATACTTTATTCCATAGACATAGTTAAAAGAAAATGATAGAACTCATTCATATGACATATAAGAGAAAATCTTAAATGCTTAAATCAGAGTAAGTACTATTAACTAGATTATCATTTCTCATACTTTCACACATATTAATGCAATCTCAATATACTTTTCATAATGAAGCACTTTCCTTAATCCTATATATGATGGCTTTCACATACACTTATTTTAGACCATTCGAGTATAAAGGATTTTCCTCACCACCTATTGAGGATTTAGAATGGCGGAAAATAGGAGCATTTAAAAAGAAATGTAAAAGTGAAGGTCGTGCTTACTCATCACAATTTGTATGGGGTCAACTTATTGGATGGTTTAAACAGACAGTTGCTGCTCCATAAGCATCATTGTCATAAGATAGAAGAGGAACTCTATCTTATCCAGCCATCTCTTCATTTGATAAACCAGGAGAAAAAACATATCCCTTTTAACAGTCTAAAATCTAAAGCAGTAGACCATTCTTTATTTCACACTTGCTTGAAAAACCAAGCTATATGTGGCCCCCCGAAACAGCAAGTTGGAGTTATAAAAATACATACAAAATATATGGTACACTCCTATTTGAACATTTCTATTCAACTGAATTAGGAGAAGATTTTTTGGAGAATGTTTTATCCTCACATACAGCAGATTTAGAAACAAAACTACAATTATTCATTAGGTATGAGAATAGAAAATTTAATCATACCCAAGATCAAATAGTCAAATTAATTGAAATGTTTAAACCATTTTAAGGAGAAAATCAGTTGCAAATAAAAGATATTATATCAGTTCCTATAAGATCAAAGAGAACTTTGTTCCAAAATAATTCAAAAAGAGAATCATATATAGATAAATTAAGAAAAGAGGGTAAATATGAAGATGCAGAACTTTTACAAAAATTTGAATTTTTGGGAGTTGAAATTTAATGAATAATTCTTTCATCATTATAACAATTATCCATTTGAAAATATACGTAGATCTCTAAAATGTGTTGTATCAATAGTTTTCAATGGTGATTATTGTGTTTATTATGTATAGTTTGATTCACTATGTTTAAAATTTTAATAAGCTCTATCCTCATCTTTAAAATAGTGATCCATTTATTTTATCTTACTTAAATGATAATCTTATATTTATATCCTATGACTGACTGTAGGAGTTCTATATTATTAATCTAATTACACATTAGTTATCTTCTTCATTAATATTAAATTTTCCATTAATTACTATTAATGTTCAAGTAATTTGGATAATTTTTTCTTTGCTTAACATAATTTAACTTACTATGTTGTAACCTTCTTTTCATTTGCTATTTCCATTAACTTCATTCTAAATTAATTGTTACTATACTTTATTCTAGAATTTTCACTAGACAATTGTTATTTCTCTACTTATTTTCTTCTGTTAATTGATTATGATCTCATTCTCTCAACTTAAATCACAAAACTAGAAACTCTCTTTTCCTCATATCCCTTAATGCTAGCAAGTCTCTACTTATGCAATGAGAAAGCCCTACTATAGACAATCCTTACATTCTTCTGCTTCTAAGAGAATCATATTCTTAATAACTCATTAATTTATATTCATAGTATTCTTCAATTATAAAATCTCTGTCTACTGTTTGGATAACATTTACTCCAATAATGCTATATCACTCGATTATTCAAATTATGAGATGGCTGCATCTAGACGGTTCCTCAATTTCAAAAAGTCAGATTTGAGTGTAACCAAGTCTATTTACTATGTATCCTTCCCATTACATTTTTCCTATTTATATATTCATTATACTTAATGATAAGCCATTGACTTTCTATTGAATTACTTATTACAAAACTAACAATTTTCCACTACATATTCACAAACTGATAAGTGGTCTCCCTTTGCTCTTTTCAATGTAGTCACAAAACATCCTGGCGATGGACAAGGTATTCTCTAAAAATCACATTCTTCAGCATGTTTCTGGTACTTCTTGTAGTCCAGTGTAATTTTACACCCATATCTGCGATTTACGCATGCTATGACCATATCTCTATAACTCTAATATATAGAATTATTGGCAGGATTAAAATAATTCAATGCCTTGCATTTTTAACAAAATATTTTTGGCCCTCTAGACTTTTGCTTCAAATCTGAATGACATGTTTAACACAATAACTTCTGACATCTGTAACATTGTAATGGTGATTAAGGGATTAATTGACATTCAATACAAAGATTTGGTTACAAGTGAACCTTTACCTGATCCCAGTTCATGATCTATCTTGTATCAATTGGATTCATAATATAAAATTAAAATTCATAATTTCCATACTGCATCCATATCGAAGTCAACCAAATATTCCATCAATAATTCATACAATACCTCATTACGTAAATTTGGTTTCCTCTTTTTTATGATTAGGTATTACATTTTTAACTAATAATAATAAACTCATACTTTTGAGTAAATTTAGTCAGCATATTAAGAGAAGAAGCAATATCCACAGAAGTAAAATTTGCATTCATTACATCCAAGTAATCCAATTCTGAATACTTTTAAATAACAAAATTCGCATTTCATAGAATCATCAAATTACTTTATATGTTATATTTTATGTCCCTTATGACATACTTTAATTGTTTTATTAGGAGGTAAACAACCAGCACAATATTAACGTCCACATGCCTAATTATAATTTAATATACTCTTTCTTCACATGTCATAAAAGTTGACCTTGCTTGTCTGCAATAACAACAAAATTAACCCACTCCTCTCATTGTTGTTTTTCTTCCACACAGACATATATCTGATGATGATAATTTTGGTACTATTGACTAAAATACTGCCTGAGGCACTCTTTTTGAAAAATCCTTAAAATATGAAAATGTCACGCATTCTGCATAAAAATACTCATACATATATGTCCTTATTCATAACTAACTCCATCAGGTCTTGGTAATGCCTTTTATTAAGCCACTTAACTATCACTTAACGAATGTTCTTCACCCAATGGAATCTCCATTTCTATATTCTCCAAAATAAGAGGCGATAAGTGTTATAACTATTTCTATTTCTATTGTAATGCAAGTCCCATAATATAAGCTTACTATTCATCTTCAGAAATAAATATAAGTTTTTCTAAGCATGGTTTAATATTGATAAAAGCCTGCAAAATATCAAGTGTCATTTAGTAGTTATCAATGCCTATAATGGGATTATTTGGTCTCATGTCCAATATACCTATTGCAACTTTTTCATTTGATCCTGGTTTTTATTGAAGTCCTTCAAATGCATTCATATAAGATTTAATGTACTCCTCTCTATAACAATTTATCTCTTGGTCTCTCTCTTCCTCTGAGTAAGGAAAGTAATGTGTTTTTGATCTTAATGATTCAATAGATAAATTTATAGATTGCTCATCTAATTCTATACTATATGGAACATCTATCAATGCAAATTAAGTTTCCTATTTCTCTAATGGTGTAATATTATTTTTAAGAATCTTTACATCAAATTGATCTATTTATGTGGATCCATACTTTTAAATTAATGTGCACCATATATTTCTTACTCACCCTCACGTCTAAAAAATCTTTTTATATTCAGAGATCTATCTGTATCAGTGGGTCGGAGTTCTATAATGGCTTTATTCCAAAATAAAGGGTGAATTGAATTACTCAAGACAACAGATACCTCAGTCACTTATTATTATTTTGCAATACATTTGTATTCATTTGTTTATACTATTACTTATCCTATAGTCACTCCCTTCTTTTCATTAAAAGTACTGAGTTATGTGCTCCCAAATGATTATCCCATTAAATTAATGAATAGTAGGAATGCAAAAAATATAAATATTATTCACCAATTTAAAGTTCAGAATATAATTGTATCAATTATATGATTAATTTAGTGTCTTCTAAAATGACCTCTAATTAAGACTTTGAAACTGATAGCTCTATCAACTCTGATGAAGACATAAAACTAATTACCATCCATTCATTTAATACTCATTTTCACTGTGAAATCGAATTTCAAGGTACTTCAACCACCAATTTGATAAATAATGCCAACCCTCCAATACCATCTCCCAATTATAAGTTCATGGGTCTAACTTACACAACTGAAGAATTTGAGGATGAATCTCAATCAAAAGTTAACTGCTCATTTCCTGTCAGTGAGACTAAACAATTTATTTGCCCAATTCCGAAAAGGTTAAGATAAAAAAAAAGAAAAATGGGTTCTTGCTCATTGTCACCTCGTAACCTGTTTAACTTCTAAGAAAATCATTAAGAATAGGATCCTAATTTACATATTAATTTGATGAATATATCAGATCTTCCTAAAATAATTAGATAAAATAAACATTTTTCAACTAACACTTTATAATCAACTAATCCTTTGAGTCCAAAGAAGGGATAGAAAAACTTTCCATCTTCAAACAGAGAAGTTAAAATGCCCTCAAGCATTTTGAAATCAAGTTCATTTGATTTTGTTTAATACGAAAGTCAGAAAAATTTATTAAATGTGAGTCATTAAATACTTCGAGTTCCAAATAAGAAAGTTAGTTTCGAATTAACTAAAGAACAGAAAAGAAAACTAAAACAAAAATCAACAAATCTTTTAAGTAGTTTTGCAAAATAAAAAACTAAATTCTTAAAGAATTGACACAATCATCTATAAGCTATATATACTCCTATAATCACTGATATGACAACAGTTAGCAAGAATTACTTAATTCCTATTGTCGAATTTTATTTCTCCTTTATAGCTTTTATTTCTTCACTCTTTATAAGTAAAATTACTTACAATTTATTTAATCTATTCCAGTAACAATGTTTCCTTGGTCTAATGCATCTTCTTAACAGGCTTAGCATATTCAGTTTTTATAGTTGATTTTAATTCATCTATATCTGTTGATTTTAAAGCAGATATTGTAGATTGTCCTTCTAATGTGCATTTCAATACATGACAAATAACTTTTGGCTATTTTTTAAAATATTCAATAACATCCTATTATAATAATTCCATTACTTCATTCATTGAAATAGGTCCAGCTAACAATTACACCTTGTCCTCTTAAATATACTTATTAACTGTTGACAAACTTAATGAAATAGAGTTTCCAGCTCTCAAAACACCAATACTTGGTTTCACTAAATAATCCCCTTGATTGCTTATTCTGATTTTAAATGCTACAAAAACTGAACTTATATTAGTTAAGAGAATTGATGAAGTGTATTTATTGTCTGAATTTGTGAATTTCAATATTTTTTCAGGTTAGATAGAGAGCAACTAATCCATTAATAATTAAATAAACTCATTTATACTTTTCTTTCTCTTTCTTATTATCGTCTTTCTCATCAAAAACTTACACAGTTAATTTCAGCAAACTTGGAGTGTTTGTATTTTCTGTAACATATAGAACATTTTTTTTCACACTTTACAATACAATTGATAATACTTTGAGAAAGCCAATCCTGATAGTTCAGGGCATTTTGGGATTTGAATATTCTCAACATTCACTCCATTAGTATTGTATACGCTTATCAATCCATCTTCACTCGCTTACTTAAACTCATAACGAGCAACAAATAAGTAGTTATTTGCTGATATTGCACAAGCTATTGGACCATATCTTCCTTACATTTGAATATAAACACTACATATTCACAATCTTACCTAAAATGATAGATTCCATTTGCAGATTACACAAATCTCAAAATTCTATTTTTCCCAGTTTCACACAAATATACAGTTTAACTATCATTTCCAAAGCAAATCCCTGCAGGATAGGAAAGACAATACAATGCCAAAGGTTTTATGTAACCATTCTCTAAATCTACCACAAACAATGATCCTTTGCTATTATCAATAGCAGTTTCACCGAAAGGTCCCGAATCTGTAAAAAATAACTAATCTTACGCGTCAAAACAATTAGATACCTTTTTGTGGAGAGAGCAAAAGAGAGTTAGGACCAAGGAAGGGCATCCCCTCATATTCAGAGAGGAAAGCTACAATTACTTCAGTGTCGTTCGGCTCTTAGAATCTCTTCAAAATACATTATCTAGCGAGATCCGATACATAAATAATGCTATGTTCATTATCTATAGCAATTGACGAAGGTTGCCCAGGTAGATGGAATACAGTCTAATGAATGGATTGGTTACTTTCATCTATCCATCAAATTTACAAATATCCCCATTGGAAGATGACAAATAGATTGAGTCCCCATCTTCCACGGGATTACTCATAGAACTTTGCTGCTCACAAATTTTCTCAATTTAGTTCATAATTATAAAAAAAATTAATCACCCATGGCAGGGATTGAACCTGCAGCCTACAGCTTAGAAGGCTGTCGCGCTACCAATTGCGCCACATGGGCAACGTTATTAGTAATACAAATTTAATCTTTATAACAGTTTATGGATAAAAGTTATTAACTAAATTCTTCCTACGAATCTCAACAATCCTTGCCCCCAAGAAATAAATAATTCTCTCCCGTCATAACATAGTTGATGAGAAAGGACAGGGAAATAGAAATTATGAGAGATGAACTTACATAATAAAATTACCTAATCGATGAATTATCACAACAAGTGCAATATTTGGAATAGCAATTAAGAGACAATGAAGGGTTTAAGGAAAAATATCAATCGCTTTCAGAAGAATATGCATCATAATAAAAAGATGTTTTAAGATTGAAAATGCCAATTCAAACAACTTCTGCCAAGGAAATCATGAACCAATTCATTGAATATGAAAAACAGACTGACTCTAATCCATAATAGGATTCCATTGATTTTAGTCAATTTTACCTTTAAGAATTAGAATCCTCCTTGAATAGAGAATTCGAATAAAAAGAACTTTTAGATTAACTGATATAGCATTTTGATTCCATGAATAAGAAAATTTGTAAAAAGAATAATGATATTCTCGAAATAACAATGAATAAGTTAGAAGAAACACTTTAGGTTTTAATGAAGAAAGAAGAAGAATTACTCTTTTATAAAGAAAAATCAAGGATGTTTTATGAAATACTGCAATGTAATATGGATATTACTGCTTTGTATAAGAAGTAACATTAAGGCTTAAGGTAAGCATTAAAAGGATGTTGGACACTAAGTGTTGATTAATCTTAATAAATTGAATAAATGATGAAATTAGTAGATGTATAATCAAATAATTCAGAATCTATTAAACCATTGCTTGAAAATTTATAATCATCCTGTAAATAAAATAAGGTAGTTTCTTAATTAGAGTCTTATATTTTGAAAAATTGTAAAGTAGAAGGAAGGAGCGCAATTGATAAAATTTAAAAAATGATAATCAAACTTGACTAATATCAAGAAATTTGTTAAAATATCTAGGATGAAAAATAAGAGATTATAGAAGAGCTTTAATTTTATAAGCATAAATTAGAAGAATAAGATGAAACAATAAAAGAATTTGAAAGAGTTTTAAGTGAGATGGAAAACAATTTTGGATAATAATTGAATACACAACAGTTATAAGAATAAGCTATTCGTTAAAAAGATGAATTAATAATGCACTATTAAACATTACTTGATGATTATAAATCACAGAAATAATAAAAAGTAATAGAAGAACCAGATGAAAAATAAAAAGAAATAAACACAGAAGAAATTTTGAGGATCATAATAATGATTCTTTAAGGTTATAATATTACTTCTAATGAATATCAATTAAATATAGATACAAATGGAATAAATCTGCAAAAGTACGACTAAATAGTATAATAGGAAAGTTTTTATAGATATAAATCCTATTGTGAATAGTTAAATGAATAAAATCCAATAAATTGTTAGTAATTAGTATTATTAATATGGGAAAAACTATCATGAATTAATTACACATATCATGAATTGTCTTTAACTAATGAAATAACAATTACCTTAACATCAATTTAAAGTAAATAAATATTATAATTTAGAATTTTCAAAATGACAATTGTATAGAATATTTAGAAAAATTTTATCAAATAAGCCAATGCTACTATGTTAAATAAGAAAAGCTAACAACAAATGAAAAAGAACTCTATCGAAAATACTACCTCTTCATACCAAGATTAATTGGAGAATTAGTCGAAAATTAAACAACTATGTTTATAAAATTATTACGAGAAAAAGTTTATAATAGTATAATGTGTGAACCTATACTCTAAAATAAATCCTGAATATGATGCATTATAGTTTTATTTATATCTTCTGAATGTCCAAAAATAATTATTAAGAATAATGCAAAAAAAGCAACAATACGAGAAAGACTTTGATACCTATAAAAATCAAATTAAACTAACTGAAGAATAGATGTTATCAGCAGTAGATGTAGCATAAAAACATAAGGAGGGTTGTCTAAGAAACTCAAAAACATTCGAACTATTCGCAACATGTAAGTCTTATTTTTGATTATTTAGGTATGGAACGTTATGAAGGTGGTATAGAAAGCATAGCCAATTACCTGTCTATTAGATTACTTTTCATAGAAAGGCAGGCTTTACAATGCTATAAAAACAATGGAGATGAAAGAGAGTATGAATTGTGCCATTAGACTGTTGAGAGAGACTTACACAACTGCTATAGTGAATATTATTAAGGCCTGCTCAACTTATGATGATTATTTAGTTTTTTCTTTGTAACCATAAATAATTTAGTAATCTTTATACTACTTAGTTAAAATTCTCTTTATATTAAATCAATCACGTAATATTTATATAATTTACTCAAACATTTATTGCATTTTAGCGAGATCATTTATATAGTCATTGATATATGTTGCTTACACTTTGCTCTACATTCAAACAAATAAATACCTTATCTTTACAAATAAAACATTATCCCAAATAGCCTGTAATACATTTACTACAAAATGAATGGGCACATGGAATTATTGTTATAGCATTTTACAGCAATTTGTTACAATATCTACAATTTACATGTATTTTTAGAGAATTCTAAATTATATAATATTAATACTGCTAATGTCTCTAAATTCTCTGCTTTTAATTCAATAGTTTTAACTTTTTGTTAACTTACATAATTATCATCTAAGGCTTTTCTAAATGCTTCATCTAATCTTCGATATTACATCTTTAAATCTTGATAATTTAATTGACACTGCTTATGTGATATACTGGATTCCATTTATTATTTTAATTCTTAATTTTGCATTTTCAGATTTTTAACTTACAAAATGAACTCTTCAATTTAGTTATTTGCTTTAGTTAATTAGACAGCTAATACTTCACACTAACTTTACTATTATATAATGATGAATACTTTTTCATAATATTTACTCTCCCAGGATTATGCAATCAATTCTAATGTTTAAATTTAATCCTAATATTTCTTGTCATTTTGAAATGGTTTTTTAGATTAGGCTTCTTCATTGACTTAACTAACTGTCACACTCTGTAATTATTTTTTCAGTAAATGTTATTTAGTTGTGCTTCTCCTTCTTTATGTTTAAGGAAATAAGGGCTGTCTTATAAGTTTTTCACTTTATCCTTATAGAGCTAGATCAAATTTAAGCTAAGTCTTATTAATAGATCTAGGAGACTACTGTAATTCTAAATTAGGTAATTTGCTCATTAAGAAAGGTATGATAAATTATTATTATATATCTAACAAACATGATCATTCAACCTGCATTTTATGTTCCTATTTTTATTTTTCGAATTCATCAAACATGTATTCTGCTTAATGATCTTTCAAGTATTAAGTTGATCTAACATGATCAATGAACATAGAATAAACCTAAAATAATTTCAAAAAAATACTCTTCTAACGTCTTCGACATCAACTTCTCCTGCTTTTCTTTTTTAAGCAACAAGATTAGCAGTTGTAATTAATTAGATTGCATATCTTAATGTTGTATCAACTCCTATTTTTGTCAATACTTCTTTAGCTTCTTCTGTCATATCAACATCTTCTTCTTCACATCTTGTATAAATATACGGAATACCTAATTTCTAAAATACTTCTAATTTCCTCTTCTGTATATGGCTCAGTTTAAATAATTAAACATCTATCTAATAAATCTATAGGCATTCCATGAGGTCTAAATTTTATATAAAAATACCCTTTATAAGTTGTTCCTCTGATATTAGTTATTCCTCTATTTGTAGCTAATATAACTATAGGTGCTTTATCTGATTCTAATGCTCTATTTAAAAATGAGAAACATTCAATATCCAACATATGAACTTCATCAATAAACAATACTCCTGGTACAATATCAGCTTTTCCTTCTTCCTTCCATTCTGCAACCTTTGAATCAATTTAATCTCTAATCTCTTAATCAATTTCTCCAGTGTCTCCACTAAACAAATCAAGAAATCCCTTTTGTCTCGAATTAATAACATCTATTTCATGAAGTGTGACTGTATGCACTACTTCCTTTCTCTTCTCAATTTCTCCCTCTGGACATTGTACAAATCTTGTTTAAGGTCCCAATGCATCAAATTCACTGGCTTTTGCAAAAGATCTACCCAATTTACTAATTCTTCCAGAAACTTTATCAATGGTGATAACATCTCCAGCAGTAATTTTTTCCTTTGTTATGGATTCAATCATTTTAGCACCTAAATCATAAATAGTTTCCATTTCTGTTGTTTTAAGTGTTATCTTTCCAGTCTTTGCTCCAGATGTGGCTGACTTATCAATTTCAATTTCGACAACTTCTCCCTCCACAATTTCTGTTTCTTCCTTAATCCTCACTCCAATTGATCTTCTGAATGCTTGAGTTAATGACTCAGTCTTAGACATTTATAAACTAAATATCTCTGAACCAGCCATAGCAGTGAAAGGAATATCATTTCCTAATGCTTTGGCAACTCCCATTGCAATAGCTGTCTTACCTGTTCCTGGTTAACCAGCAATTAAGATACTTCTACCTGCTATCTTACCAGCACGAATTGTATTCAAGATGATACCTGCTGCCTTTCTAGCTTTTTTCTAAACAATATTTTAAAAGTTTCTACCTATCCAACCATACCCTAAGAGATGTTTCTTGGCTCAAGACCATCATCCAAACCCAAACCTCTAATGTGAGATTAAGCACCAACTCTCTCTATTCTTGTAGCTTCTTTGTATTCGCTAATCTTTGGAGCATTAATAGTGGTCATTATTATAATGATTAATGATTAATACGTGATTAAGAAGAAAATATCGCAAGGATCATTTGGTGTAGTTTACGTTGGATAAGATGTTCACACACATCAATATGTTGCAATAAAGATAGAAAAATCAGAATAAGTTTCAAGTCTTGAAAAAGAAGTAGAACTTTTAAGAATCTATTTTAGGCTAAATTACTCTAACACTTAAATGGCACATTAAACATACCCCGATTATTTTATTTCGGAGAATATTAGCATTAAAAAGTTATGGTTATCAGTTTTTTAGGAAAAGATTTAACTCATTATATTAGACAATATAAAAAGTTCACTCTTAAATGTGTACTACTAATTGCAGAGCATATGCTCAATGTATTAGAGAATATTCATTTAAAGTAACAATATTAATTAATTTAGATCTGTTGTTCATCGAGATATTAAACCAGAAAATATACTCACAGGTAGAGACAATGATTTGAATTTATATTTAGTTGATTTTGGGATCAGTAAATTTTATAGAGACAATAAAGGCAGACACATGTAAATTTACATTCATATAAGAAATTTTTCTGATAAAAAACCTTTTTTAGGAACTTCTAGATATGCTAGTTTAAGAGCACATAAAGGTTGTGAATTAAGTAGAAGAGATGACATTGAATCCCTTGGATACATGCTTGTTTATTTACTAAAAGGTAGATCAAATAATATTTTCATTTAGGGAATTTACCATGGCAAGTTTTGAAATTATAGGACGAATAAAAAATAAAGGCTGTTGGAGATATGAAAGCATCTATTCCTCTATATGAATTATGTAATGGTTTACCAAAAGAATTCGAAATGTTAATAGAATATGCTAGAAACCTAGATTTTAGAGCTGCACCGGATTATAAATTTCTAAGACAATAATTTACTAAATTAGCACATTCATAGAACATACATGAATTAAAATATGATTGGGAATATACTTCGTCTTCGTTATAAGTACCAAGTTCAGAAATGGCATTATTAAAAAGAAGTAGAAAAACAACAGCAGAATAAGAATAGTATAAAAATTAATTACAAATAGAAAAAAGTAACCTTCCCAAAGTACTCTTAATTGTGCTGAAATTATATCTGGCCATTCTTTTCTCAGAACCCCAGAATAAAAGAATAGAAAGAATTCTCTCACTCCGTAACCTCAAAAATAAAACAATTCCAGTTTTAATAGTTTTAATGAATCTCTTAGTAGTATTAATTAAAGTGGCAATTAAAGTGTAATTGGTATGCCTAGTCATCAAAATAATTTATCTCAATTATCATTTGATTAATAACTATTAATAGAGGATAGCATGAGTAAAAATACTAAAAATCATCTTAATGGATAAGAAATTTATGATAGCGATGATTCCATAAGTCCTTCCCCATTAGAAATAAAGTATCTCAAGTTAAAAAAATAATCAATTCATGTGTAATTTGATATATTAATATTAGGCACTTTAAACGTACATTACTGTAAATAGAGTCAATGAATATCCTGCCTCCACAATCATCAATTAATTAGTTTCATTGATCTCACTTTTTACTTTTTTATTAAATAATTTATATTTCTATCACTTGACTTAATAGAAATTAATCAATAATTAAAATATCAAATGAAAATAGGTGAGAAAGTTAAGTGCACAGTGATTGACAAATCATTACCCATTATCTTGACCATTTCAGAGCCAGAATGTGACGATATTAAACTAATTACATAATTTCTTAGAGAAGTTGATGTGCCAGACATTTATCCAATTAATCTGAATAATTTGAGTGGACTTGCTCATGAATATGCAAAAGTCACAGCAAAGAATGTTACTTTAAATCTCGAAAATGTATAAAAGTGGATTAAGGAAGAACAATACAAATTAACATATGTCCTCCAATGGGCCTTGGAATGTGAACAAGAAAAAAAAGAATTATAAATCGAAATTACAAGTGAAGATAATCTATTAAAGAAATTGACACTCTTAAATATTGCTTTAGCTAGCAACATCGCTTTACCAATAAATTAATTGTTAAATGCACTTCAAGAAGACTGTGAAATTTATTACCTTATTTCTTAAATATTAATCTAATCTTTTGCAGATTATCCTCAAGAATTATTGTAATAAATTTTAGAGGAAATGAATAAATTCCATGACAAAAGTGCTTAAAATTAATAGATATTCTTTCAATTATTAATAGAGGTTAAAAATTTATCAAAAAGCGTCATTGATTATATTTTTAATAAATTAGATTACAAACAACTTTCTCAGATTATTCCATGGAGCAATTATGTAGGATTCCCTGAAGAAGAATAATAATTTCCAATTTTATATTTGAGGAGATCAAAAGTTGTATGTAGATGGACTTCAATCCTTCACAATATGACAGTTAATAAATTTAGAGAAACTTTTTAACAAGAGTTAGAAGAATTAGAAAGTCTTTCCAACTCAGTCTAAATTACTTAATTGCTCTTACAACAAACAGATGATGCTGATGATTATTAGGATGGCGGGTTTGAATTTAAAAGAGATAGGAAAAGTACTATGAAGGGCAGAAAAGTTAAAGTAGGTTAGGCGTAATTATTGCAGTCTACAAGACGTTAACCTTTTATGCCTTCTGATGTTTAAACTAGTTAATAAGAACTATTTAAGTCTACTCCTTCTTAGAAGATTACCCCCCCTCCACCCCCTCTTCTAAATTAAGTAAATAGCGTTCCTACACCTCCCCCACCTCCTCCACCTCCTACAAAAGGAGGACCAGGTGCTCCACCACCCCCACCACCTCCACCACCTCCTCCAAAAGGAGGACCAGGCGCTCCACCACCTCCACCCCCTCCTCCAAAAGGAGTACCAGTAGCTCCACCTCCACCACCTCCTCCAAAAGGAGGACCAGGCGTTCCTCCACCTCCTCCTCGATCAGGCATTCCTCCACCTCCATCACTATCTAAACCAAAGCCCTCATTATAAGAAGAAGACCCAGAAAAATTTTTAAGATTTCCTGCGCTTCCATTTTAAAATCAAGTTCAGTCCACTATTTGGGAAAAAATACCTAAAGTTGAGATAGATCGAGTCTTTATCTAAAAGTTTAAAGACTAAAAAAAAAAAGATGAAAGCCTCATTATTGTGAAAAAAGAATAAAACCCTCAATTACCAACAGAAAAAATAGAAACTGCGATTGAACCAGAATTAGCCAAAACAGTTGAATTAACTCTCAAAATGGTTACTAAATTAGTGAAATACGATGATCTCTTTTCTTTACTTAAAAATTTCTAAGCAATAGAAGAATTCCCTAAAAAAGTAGAAATGATAGAATTATTATATTAATTGATGCCCAAAATGAATGAAGTTGGACCAAAAATTATTAATCTAAAAACCCTAATTGAAAAAAACAATAAAAACCCAGACATCATAAAATAGAAGCTTCACCAAAACGATGAATTCATTTTAGCCCTGAGTGACAAGTATATTTGTTAAGTGATTGAGATTGTTTAATTTAATGTGAATCATCTCGAATATCAGAATAAAATTGATATGAAAGTATCACAATATAGAAATACTTTATTGCAATTATAAAATGACGAACAATTAAAGATTTATTTTGCTTTTGTTTTATAATATGGAAAGGAATTCACTAAGAATTCAGATTTGATTGGTTTCAAATTCTCAGATGTTGTCAAATTTTCCTATGTCTCCAAGGATCAGGAACCTGTGGACTTAAATTATTAAATAGTCCTATAAATGATGAACATGAATCCACAAATTATGGAAGAATTTAAAATAATTGATGAATTAAAACCTCTCAGTAATTAATCAAACTCTATGTCAGAGATATAAAATTACGCAAAAGAATATTAAGCTTAAATAAACCTATTAAATGAATTCAAATCTTAGGCTTCAGACAAATAATAATTCAAATTCGAAACAGAGTTAATTGAACAATATCGAGAAGACTATAAAGAGTTTAAAGATATGATAGATACTATCTGGTAGGATATCTCTGGAAAGTATTAGGCACTGAGATAATTTTATGGAGATGACATAAAAACCAAAAAAGATTCTCACATCTTCTTCGAAGAAATCCTTCAGATTAAAAATAGATTAATGCATTATTATTAACAGATCTTAAATTAAAAGAAAAAATAATAACGAGATGAAGAAGCCAAAATGAGAAATGAAAGAGCGAAATAGAAGAAAAAAAATGAGAAACAGGATAAGAAAGAATTAGAGAAAATAATATCAGAAGCTAAAGTCATTAACGAAGAAGTAAAATAGCCGAAAAAGGATGAGAAACAGGATAGGAAAGAAATAGATAGAAAAATATAATAAGACACTGAAGAAAAAGAAAGGAGACTTAGAGAATAAAAAAAAACAAAGGGTCAATAAATTTGTGAAATCAAAAATGTAGATTAAGAGAGTGGAAGTACAGAAACTTCAGGTAAAACAAACGCAAGTGATGACAGTTAACAAATTAATTAAATGGTTTTTTAGAAAGACGACGATAAAGAGTAAACTGAAAAGAAAGAAGAAAATACACAAAAAATTGAAATAGAAAAGGTTGATACTGAACCTAAGCAGGAGGTAAAATACAAACATTTAACATACCAAGAATTAAAAGATTTAAAAAAAAGGAATTAAGATTTAGAGGCGGAAAAAAATGATTAAAAAATCCAATAAATGAGAGAAAACAAAAAAAAATAGAAAGAACAAAACTAGGTGTGTCATGACAAAGTAGAATAAGGATTCTAGATTAAGGAGAAGTAAGTCAACGACACAGTTGAAGAAAAGTAAGCCATTGAAAAAGAATGATTAATTAATTTATAAAGTATATTAATTATATATTAATAAGTGATTTATTTGGAATCATTATTAAGCAAAAATCCATTTATATGGTTGTTTTTAAAATGAACAAGCAAGAAAAGATTTCCAATTTTATATAAAACCTTAATTAAAGGGCTAAAGATATTCATCTTTTGTGTATTTCATATAATTTAATCTGTCTCTAAATCTATTTTCAGCTATGAAATATACTTTTGTTACCTGATGTTTGATTTGTAAATATCAAATAACAATTATAACATAATAAGGATAAAGCATAAAACCCAAATAAAATAGCTATTATATCAATTCCTAATATATATACGTCATCCACAGTAAAACTGGAACAGACAACTTAAACCATTTACAACGAATTAAAAAATAATGCAATAACGTAAAAAATTTATTCTTTCTCCTACACATTTTCCTATTATTAAATCATGATGATCATAAGTTAATATACATGTATTACACACCGAACAATGTCTTGACCGTAAAATTTAATCAATAAGACAATGCATACA
>JMSD01000021.1:82785-126069 GCA_000715435.1 Paramecium caudatum
TTGCTTATTATTAATAATTAGTGCATCTTCTGGAGTTTTATACATAATTCGAGAAATAGTATTCAGAAATAAATTTTAAGATATGATTAAAACCTCATCATTTTGTTGAAATATATATAATTATATTATGTGTTCTTAATTTCACATTTTTCATTTTAATGATGTTTATGATATCGAGGAATAGTTACATGAACCAAAAGGAGGAGCAGCAAGATTCTTATATGTTCTCAATTCATTAAAGGCAAAATTAAAGAATAGCATTACATTATTTTCTGGTGATGTATTTAGTCCATCTAGCTTAACTAACATATATAAAGGTAACAATGCTTTTAAATTAGGTCACTAAATGGTGTACCCTTTATAATAATTCAAAATAGATGTTGCTTGTTTAGGAAATCATGATTTTGATTTTACTCTTGAATAATTAGAAAACTTACTTGAATCTTCAAATACACCTTGGCTTTTAAGTAATGTTTATGATAAAACCACATCAAAACCTCTAGCCAATGCATTGGTTTATAAAACAATTGAAATAAATGGATTTAAAATTGGTTTATTTAGTTTAGGGGAAGAAGAGTGGCTCAGTCTAATCACAGATATACCCCAAGAATAGATAGAATATCATGATTATGTATAAACTGCCAATTCATTATGTCATTTTTTACGCAAAGATCAAAATTGCAATTTTATTATAGCACTAACTCATATGAGAATACCAAACGACTACAATCTGATAGATTCTTTAGAACCAGGACTCATTGATTTGGTATTGGGAGGGCACGATCATGTATGGCATTATGAAAAAATAAAAAATACATTTTATGCAAAGAGTGGAACCAACTTTAGAAATTTAGGCCTATTAAAAATTATTAAAAATAATTCTTAGGGAGAACCAATAACATCTGAAGATTTATCATTCGAAATACCTCCCGCCTAACTATTCAAACTAAAAGATTACACAATTGAATATTATCCTATTAACATATTTGGATCTATTAATGTAGATCCAAATATGGATACTTATGTGTAAGAAAAAATAAAAATCTACAATGAACGTATTTAATTGTTTAAATTCAGATTCATTAAAAGTCATTGGATTTACAGAAAATGAATTAGACGCAAGGTTTATTACAGTACGTGGATAAGAAACAACAACTGCTAATTTATTTGCAGATATTATTAGATTAGAGTTTTAAACTGATGTTGGTACATAAACAATATAATTTTAAAGCATTTCTGAATTGTGGTACAATAAGAGCAGATGAAACTTTTTCACCTGGTCCAATTACTTATTAAATGATAGATAAATTGTTTGCCATTCCTGATTATTTAGTGTCATTTAAGTTGACAGGTATGCAATTATTAGATATACTGGAAAATAGGTATTCACTTCATATTTAATAAGTGTGTCTAAATTACCATCAGCAGATGGTCGATTTTTAGGAGTCTCCGGTATGAGATTTACTTATTCACTAAACAGGCCTCCTAAAAATAGAATTATAAATGTAACAATTAATGAACAACCACTTGAATTAGAAGCAGTTTACACAGCAGCATCGAAATTGTTTATAGCCGAAGGGGGAGATGGATTTCCTCGTTAATAAAACTTCATTAAAGATAAAACTTTAAGCATTCTAATTAAATCAACCTTTATTTCATTTTTTGAAAATATTCGAAAGTTTAAGATTCAAAACAACAGCCTAGAAGACTTAAAAAAGACAAAATATCTGAGATTTAGCCCATTAATTTATGGGATTAAATCTATTAATTAAGAATAATTTATTGTCGTTAATCCCATAATCGATGGACGTATTTAAGTCATTGGATGAAATTATGAATATAAAAAATAGATATTTTAAGGATAAAAAATAATTCTCATTTATTTTTGACAAATTTTGTCTGTTATCGTTGAATCTTTTTCGTTAAAGGTTTGACACTTCCATCCAATTAATCCTTTTTACATATTTCATTGACAAAATCAAAAACAATTATAGAGGGCCTAAAAACAACCTTTTTAGGATCATTTAAGTCTTCACTTGTGAATCTCCTAGAATGTCGCTTATCTTCCTAATGTTATTAAATCTAAGGAAGCCTTATTTCTGATTTATAAGATGGCACCACTGGTTCAAACTAAATTAACTTCGACGATCGTTTCTCTGTTGACTTGTGTTACTGTTTCTGTTTTATTATGAATTTTTCCCCAATCCCCGGGAGCATTACAAAGGATTAAGTTTCGGGTATCACATTAAGCCTATAACTCATTTCTTCTTTCTTTTTTTCTTAATTTTCATTTGTTTCGGTTTTCACTTAATTCGGCATCATGCTTTAGATGTCTATTTCATTTAAAAACAGAGATGGTCTCATTGAATGTATTCCTGATTTATCATATTTCCTTCTTGTCGAAATAATCATATTTTTATTTTATTAATGGGTCTGTTGGATACGAAATAATAGCTAAATACATTAAAAAGGCTCAAATATAAATAAGGAAGAATTTATTTTAATATAATGTATACACTTTAAAATGTTTCACCAAAGCGTATATACACTTTGACCTATTTTGCACATCGACCTTATAGAAAGAAACGTAATTACTTTGACCACTTTTTAAATTAGTTATACGTCTCAGTTAATTGTCCATTACAATGAACTTATAAGTAACGATTGTTTCGTGAATGTATAAAATTTTGATTTCTCCATTCACAGTAACAAATTTTAGTAAAGTTTATTTTGTCTTTAAAGGCAAAATTAAAGAATAGTATTACATTATTTTCTGGTGATGCATCTAGTCTATTTAGCCTAACTAATATTTATAAGGTAAAAAAACATTGAAATTCGATCGCTAAATGGTGTATCCTTTGCGATAAATTAAAGGGTTGTGTAGAGCCAATGCATAGGTTTATAAAACAATTGAAATTAACTGATTTAAAATTGGTTTATTTTGTAAGGGAAAGAATTAAGTCCCAAGCATATCTCAATTTAATGAAAATAAGAGCTGATGAAAAATTTTAACTCGTTCCAATGACAGATATATTATCTACTATTACCGAGTAGCTTGATGAGAATTTTTAGATTATTAGGTATGAGAAACACTTATTCACTAAGACCACCATAAAGCAGAATAATTAGGGAATAACCTCTTAATTCGGAAACTTTATAGAATACAAGCACCTGAAATGAGGAGAAGTATTTGCTCTAAAAGATAAATCTTTTTAATTAAATCAACCTTTATTTAATTATTTGAAAATATTTTAAAACATAAGATCAAAACCATAGAAGATTTAAATAACAAAAATACTCTAAATTTTGCTTCCTTTACCATGGAATTAAATCAATAAATGAAGAACCATAAAATACATGGATTATTAAACATAATTTATTTGCAAGAATAAAAAAAAGATTAGATTTCTATATTATAATCATTTGATTTGCTTAACGAATTTAGTTTATTGTCGTTAAAGTTTTTTTGTTAAAGGTTTAACACTTCCATCCAATGAATCCTTTTTGATTATATCATTGATAAAATCAATAACAAGAATAGATGGTCTGAAAACAACCTTTTTAATATCAGCTAGATCATCACTTGTGAATCTTCTTGAATGTCTTTTCTCCTATTATTGTTATGAAATCTGTGGAAGCTTTATTTCTGATCTCATTGATGGAAGCACTGACTCAAATTATATTAACTTTGATGATCGTTTCCTTTCAATGTTCTCCATAGATTTGTGTTATTCCTTTTATTTCACCATGAATTTTTCTCCTATTGATGGTAACATGACAAATGATTAACTTTCTGGAATTACATTCAGTTTGTAGGTGATTTCTTCTGGTTTTTTCTTATTAAGAGGTTCACTTGATTCAGTTTTTATTGAGTTTGGCATCATTAAAGATTAGATGTCAAGTTCATTCAAAAATAAGGAAGGTCTCATTGAATGAAGTCCAGATTTTTCTGTTTTTCTTCTACTTGTTGTGCTCATAAATTAATTAATGAAAACAGATTCAAATAACAAATATTAAAATTCAAAGAGGAAAAATTTTCTTTTATGTATCTTGAATGGTAATTTGCTTCAGTTAATTGTCCATTACAACGGTCTCAGAAAAATAAAAATTATTTCCTGAAAATATTTAAATCTTGTTTTCTCCATTCATTGTAACAAATTTAACTAAAGTCTGTTTTGTCCTTTTTAGTTTGTTTTTTTCATCACTCCAAGTTTTAAAGTATATTCTCATTAAACTTTCTTTATCTTACTATTATTAACTTAAATTGTAATATAAATGTAGAGTAGCATCATTCTAGGAAGGATGTAATCCTTATTAATAACTAATACAAGCAATTGATTTATTTGGACCAAAAAATAAGCTTAATATTTTCTTAGATTAACCTCTATACAATTAATATAGTAATTAGAGTGGCTAACAGGCTGTTTATTGATATATGTAAATTCTTTATTTATCTACAAAAGGAGATATGGCTATCAAATGACCGTCATCTGATACTGTTACAAAAACTTAAGTGTAACTCAAAAAATGTGACAACAAAGTTTAATTTGGAGGTGATTATTGCTATTTCTGTAATTCAACCATTTATTCATTCGTAATTACATTTATTGTTTTCATATGAATTCCAGTCAAGTATTGTTACTGCAAACAATCCACTATTAGATGCGTAGCATCATTTGAAAAATAACACAATTTTGTATCGAATTAATTTTTATTGCACATAAATAAAGTGTCTTTACTTAATTATGGTACTAGTTTGAAGTATCTATAGGCTTATTATATTCTATGATTTATGACAATGATAGAATTATTTTAAAGACCAGCTACTATATAAGGATTAGTAAAATTCAATGCTATAGTATTGGATACCATTTTATATTATTTTATTGTACACTTATTCCCATGATCCCAAGTAATGATTGATTTTTGTAATCCAATAATTAAGTAAGATCCTTAATTATCTATAAAATCAATATTATAGATTTGCCCTACTCTTATATTATTCTCTTAAATCATTTAATTATTCTCTATTGAATAGATTCGATATCCTTCTGTTGTTGCTGCAACAATGTTATTTTAATCCTAATTCAATGTAGAGATACTTAAGAAAATTTAAAATCTACGACTTATGCAAACTAAGAGGCTTCAATGAATTCAAAATCTAGATCTTGTGTTTTATTGCCCTCATAAACACTCTCCAAATTTTCCAAAGTTTAATTCATTAAAATAAATATAAACAATCACTTCTTCTTCTTCTTAGTATCAGATTCAAATATTTCTTGGAGATCTTTTGCTGCAGATTTTAATTTATTAACAAACTCTGTTTCCCCTTTAAATAAATCTTATAAATCTTTATTCTTTTTTGCTTATTCACTTAACACTATTTTATTTGTGATAATAATACTAACATTTAAATTTGCTATTTTCCGATAGTAAATCCTTCTAAACTTATTACATCATGCCTGTGAAAGTATGTGTATCGAATGAATCAATATATTTATCAAGTAACTTTGAGGTTTTTGGATCCATAAATTTGATCTTGAATCTTTATAAAGTTTACTAATTTATCCATGTTACTATTTCTGTCTAATTGTTTTTGTATATCATCGGCATCACTAACTTTAGGTGTGCTCGCTATTTTTTTAGGTTATCTAGCAAATGAAAAATATAATCTCCTAAACATATTAATTATAATAGCTGTTAATGTTAAAAAACAAAACATAGCATTTTTCAACAGAAAAGAAGCTTAGAAGTCCCTTACATGATGTCATAAATAGAGAAATACAACTTAGTGACCCAATGAATTTTTTGAATGAACTTAAAAATAAGCTGCAGAAAAATGATGTAAATAAATCCATTGGTTATTGTGATTTGCAAAAGAAAAGGAATACTTCAAATTCTTAAGAAAATAATAGATCATTAAATAAAAGAATAATGACATAACCTGATAATTTGAAAAAAAGTAAAAACCCCATATCTTAAACACCAATACACTAATCTGGACTAAATAAATTTTTTTCATCTAAAAAGATTTCATAAGAAACAGAATTGTAGTTATCGTGTTAGTTGTCAAGTTTAAAGAAAAAATAATTAGAACATGAAAACTTAGCCCTCAAGGAAAAAATATCAAACCTCGAACAGCAAATAATAAAATAGGACTCAGAAATGGAAGAATATAAATAAATTATCGATTAATTATATACTGGTCCTGATAGCACTTCGTATATTGAGAAAATAAAATATATTGCCTCTAATGACCCAGAGGATTAATACATGCTTTTAGATATTGAAAATAAAGAATTAAAATAAAAAATTAATGAAATCACTGATCAAATTTAATTTTTATAATAAGAAATAAAAACATACAAATTGAAACTAATAAATTCCTAAATTGAAAGTTAGAAGCTTATTAAAATCAATACAGATCTTTATGCTGAAAATAATAAATAGTTATCATAAATTGAAGAACTCTCTTAAATGTTTGATAGTGTTGTTGTTAAATATTCACTCTAAATTTCAAATTTAGAAAAATAATTAAATGCTTAAAGTCCTTCACGAAATGATGATAACTATCATATTAAATTCTAATTATAGTTTACAGATAGAGAAAATGATAATCAAAATTACGATGATATAGTATTAATTTTCTATAAAATAGTTTCAACAAATTATCACAACCAGGAATAATGATGAAAAAAGCAATAAATAAACTATGAAATATTAGCAAAGGATTCAATAATTATAAAATCTTCTAAACACAGAGTAATTATATAATACTATTGAAGGAAAAAGTCAAGTATATGTTTGTTAATGTACATTAAATTTTTAAAACAAAAAAGATAAGAAATATCAATTTTGTATAAATGAATAAATATTTTTATATAAATAATGGATTTAATAGAAGACGATATCATTGGTTAACTATGTTCTGCGAAACGATTAACCAATGAAGTTTCCCTTGATTCATTTGAAATGAAATGTGTTATCGGGAAAGGGGCATATGCAACTGTTTTACTAGTTAGAAAAAAAGACAACAATTGTCTTTATGCATTAAAAGTGCTCAAAAAATCATGCAATAAAAAGAATGTGCAGATTGAGCGCAATGTTATGGTTTGGCTTATTTAATTAAGATCGAAATTACGCATCCATTCATTATAAAATTAGCCTATGCATTCCAAAATCCTAGCCATCTCTATTTTTGCATGGAATACTGTCCAGGAGGTGAAATGTATTATCTTTTGAGTAAACATAAACACTTCTCTGAATAAACGTCAATATCTAATATATTTTTAGTGCTATGTTCTATGCTGCCCAAATTGTACTTGCTTTAGAATATTTACATAAAAATGAAATCATATATAGAGAGTAATAATTAATGTAAAGTAGCCTCAAACCAGAAAATATAGTTATATGTGCAGATGGCTACATAAAATTAACAGATTTCGGATTAAGTAAGAAAGGATAAGTTACTGATGTTTGTGGTGCAACATCTCTTTGTGGAACCCCAGAATACATGGCACCAGAAATGATTAAATCTAAATAATATGGTAAAGCTGTTGATTGGTGGGCTTTTGGATGTTTCCTCTATGAAATGGTTGTAGGACGCCCACCATTTTATGCTCCCAAAAGATCTGACCTATATGAGTCCATATTACACCATGAACCAAACGTTAATCATTTACCAATTAAATTTTAAGATTTAATACTTCGATTATTAGAAAAGGATCCAAAAAACAGACTTATTCACAACATCTCTGAACATTAATGGTTCAATATTGATTTTGAATAAATTTATGAAAAAAAGCTTCCCGCTCCGTTTTTACCAAAGTTACAAAATGAAAATGATGTTGCATATTTCGATCCACAATTCATTAAATCAAGTATGTCTGATTAAGGGAGCATAATTGATGAATTGGACTCATGTATAAATTATCATTATGTAGATAAGGATTTTACTTATAGAGGATCCTAAGATAAGTCTGTGTTATAATCCTTTTAAACATTAAGCCCTGAAATTATTGAAATGAGTGATTGTGGAGATGGAAAGAAAATGATAAAAGTTCAATCAACGGAAATGATATATCAATGATACATATTATAAATCATTCTGCTAAGTATGGTAAAGAACTATCGCAATTTTCTTATAGGAATATCAAAAAGAATGAGTAATACAGAAGTGGAAAATATTTTCCTACAAATCTATTGTTCCAACTTGATCTATCCAAATATAAACTCATATTAAAAAGGAAGATAGAAAAGACATACATGTTTTAAATTACTTGATTTTAAGGGTACTTAACAAATATGGCATGTGAACTGCAAACTAAAATATCCCACCAATTTAGGATATATCTACTCAATAAGAATGGTTGTAATGCTATTGCAACCTGATTTAGTATAAATGATTACCATGTGATGAAAGAAATATGGAAATCTACATTCAGTAAGATATGAGCCTTCCCAAACCGATATTAATGCATCAAACAAATAATAAAAAGGAGCATAAATTGTCTCTATTGAATTTAAAGGGTTACTAAAGAAAAAACAATTGCATTGAACACCTTTTATTTCTCTATTTCCTTATGCTTTTATTTTTCGAATGCATGCAAATACATCCTATAAATACAAATCACCCATAATGGTATGATGGCAACAATTGAATAATGATACCTATAAATAGTAAATTAAAATACCATATCCAATCGCTAATATACCTAGCTGAAAGAGGGGTAAAATTAAAATTTATATTTGCTTTCAAGAATGTCATTTTTAATTTTAATTAATACTCAAAAGGGAAATTGATTTCCTCTGCCTCCCCCAAATCCAAAGGGATCAGGATTAGGGTTCTTGGGATCAAAACAAGGATATGGTAGATATGGATCAATTCTAGCACCTGGAGGAGCAAATGGATTTGGTTATTGAGGTTACTATTATTAATTAAAGCATTAAGGTCCCATTAAATTACCTCTGATTATAGGGGCATTATTTCCAAAGGGTTATAAATCATCATCACCTATCTAGAATGGATTTTTCCTGGGAATATTCCATAACAATCCAGTTGGTTGGACTTAAGGGGGTGGTTGTTATTATTATTGTTATTCCAATAGTCGATTGCTTGTATTTTATTAAGGCTCAATAGTTTTTTTAATAATATTTATCAGTATAGCCTTTTTGTAGGCACTAATGAGATTAGATTTTAAAAGCTCTTTCTTATTATCAAAATTGAGTTAATCAATAGGAAGTTCGAAGTTATTGATTTGACTATCCTATTTAAGTTTGATTGCATTAATAAACAGACGATCTGTTTAACTTGGATGAATTACAAATTTAAACTAACACTACTCTTGATCTGGGTTTTTATATCGTAATGAATAAATCCCTACAATTACAAGTATAATACCATCTACTGGATTATCCCATCCTTCAGCAATCCCTACCCATTCCTTGTCATCATCATTTTCATTGATTCCATTATTTTTCATTCCCTCCTTAACATTAATACTATGGATCAGCAGTATTGCCAGTTCTATCTTGTTTTTTGGTTGATCTGGAAGAAGAAATAATATTTCATCATATATTTCTGAAAGTGAGGACATATTTTATAAATATTAATAATAATGAAAAGCAGTTCACAAAAATAATTAGACCCTGCAGAACAAGAACTAAGTGATTTAGGGTTGAATCACCAACAACTAATTTAGAATCCATTTGCCCCATACGTCAACATGAATCAATACTAATAAAACTCCTATCCATAAGTTGCACCAGAGCAACGTTATTCAGATTTAGAGAACAACAAGTAATTGTATAATAAACTGTAGGGAGAATAATAATTTTCTCACATTTAATGTGGAAAAGTTAAAATAAAATTTTCTGGAAGAATCCAAAGCTTGTTAAATGTTAACAATTTGTAATGGGATAATTTGCATACTTATATTAGGTGTAATAATGAAATCTCTCTGAACAATTAATATTTTTTATATTCAGCGATATTATAAGATTTTAATAATATATAAATATGCTTTTAGTTTATCATGTAATATTTTCAGCTTTCATGACACTGATTTAAGGAATGCTATTTTATAAAATAAACTTTACAAAATAAGAAAAAACTACTTTAAAGATAATTCCATCAAACAGGATTACTCCAACTACATCTTAGCTCTCTATTTAAAAAGAGACTCTCAGAAAATTAGATGAAAATAAGTTTTATTAAGGAAGGACAAATCATACCACACCTACTAAAGAAGATATTGCTTTGAGTACTAATAGACAAACTATGACCAGCATCCGAAGACCTTAAAAAAATAAGACAGTACCTATTTAAGTAATTTATGATTCTGAACAACAATTAAGTCAAGAAACTAAAGAAACCTAAAGGAACAATAAGAAACCTCAAACATATATAGGAAAACCCATTAAATTGAGTTTATTTTCAAGAATGCCAAAACACATCAAATAAACATCAATTGTTCCAGTAGATCCAGAGGAATAAACTAAAATTGAATTTGTTGGTGAACTACGAGAAATCGTAAGCAATTAAGAGAATATAAATCTCTTAATTTTATTTTTCAACTTCTCATCAAGGTTATTAATACTGCAGGGTTTGTTCACATGGTTTTTTAATATAGAAATTAACTATTTAATAGTGGGAAGTGTTAGTTTTGCTATTCTTTAGATATCTAGATTTTACTATTTGACTTAAAAAATATTACAAATGATTTAAGGATTATCAACATCTGCTTTTAGTTTAGTATCTATAATTTTCAACAATTACTCTTTAGATTATAGTTATGTATTAATAGGATCATTTATTACAGATATACTGATTACAATTATATTTATTTGTTATAGATCTTATTAAAATTAAAAAAATTGAAAACGTTTAAATTTATTAATATCAAATTCTTTTTAAATCCTTCTCCAAAAATACAAAGGGTGCCACTAACAACTTAAACTTGTTCATCATTCTCAAATTTATATTGTAATTATCCTTGAACACCCTCGAGTCTGTTCTTAGGTAATTATGTAATTTTTTATCTTTATTCTATTTTACCACTTACTTTTTATGAATCTTTTTCCTAATTTAGAATAATTTTTACAGTCTTATTAGCCACTTATAGGATGACAACCTCGTTTGGTAAAATTGTATCTATTTTCAATGAAAAAATGGGTGTTTCCTAACCTCCTTATTTAATATCTTAAAACATAAAATTATATAAAATAAATAATGAAGAACATTTGACAATAGCTTTAGTATTAAGAAAGAACTTTATGTATATTTAATTAATTTTGCAAAACATTAGATTCAATGATTATCTAGAATCTTTAATTTTTTTTGTATTCCATCTAACATTACTTAATCTTCTTTATCTAATAAACTAACCTTGGCCTAAAATAAATATATATTATACCTATTATTTTCCTGCTTTTTTAATTCTCTATTCCTTCAGGAAATCAATCACTTTTATTTTTGATAATTTATTAGGACTCTATAATCCTTAGATAGTATTTTAAACCTAAGATGAATTTTGCACAGGATGTATATTCTTTATATTAAATGTTGCATTTTGTTTTAAATAGTAATTTCCAATATCCCTGGGAGATATTTTAGTGGGGATTTTCTTTAGTGGAACAAGCTTTATATTTTTGGTTTTCTAAATAACTTCTTAATAGTCAACTCCATAAAAAATATGCTTAGCCTTAACTTTTTCTGATAAAGATTAATATTTCTTAAAGTCTGATTAATATTTAAGTTATCTTTTAAGAGACTCCATTTCTGTTTTTTTTTCTATTGAGATTGAGGGTTAGAAATTTTCCTTTACTTTTTCTATGTATTATTCAAGTCTTTACAATCTATTTTACTTCTTTTCTTCAAACTCATCCTCATCTTTGCCTACATTTTTATATTGTTGTTTTGCCTTTTCATAATATTCAGAAAAATATTGCGCTTTAAACTTGTTCCATTAGGCTTCTCTCTCTTCCCATTTTATTTTTCTTTTCAATTATTTTTCCTTGTGAATTTAATTAAATTTCTAATCAAATTAATCAATTTCCTTTTTATCGAAATCAGGATTTTTACCTTCTTGCAATTTTTATTTAATCCGTTCTTGCATTTACAACATTTGTAATGCATCTTGCTCTGCATATTTAATGGCTAAATATTTTTCTGTTTTCTTTTATTCATAACGCTTATTCGCCTCTTGCAGCTCATTGCGTCTTTAAACCTGGATTTCAGATAATTATTTTAAATATTATTCTATTGCTTATTTTTTCTTTTCATTTTTTGTTTCTTGAAGTTGCTTTTTCTTTTCTTAGATGTTTTTCTCTTCATCTGCTATTTTTTTCTATTGTTCTTCGATTTTTAATTTTCTTTATTGTTAAAGATTAGACCATTCTGTCATTTATTACTCTACAAATTTTATTCTTTGCTATTCTAAAACTTGATCAGATTTCCATCTCTCAAGAAATTGTTTCTATATTACTATTGTACTTATTTCTGCTTCACTATTTAGTAAATTTGGGTTCGAGGCAAAAACGTGATGCTTTTCTTTTTTTAATTCTCTTTTTAAGACCTCTATTTTATCTTCAAGATATAATAGCTTTTCAATTAATTCTTTTCTTAAATTAGCTATTTACTATTTCTATTCTGTTTGATCCACTCTGATCTAACTTTGAAGTTCATCTAATTTGACTGTTTCATAATGGATTTGTCTTCTTTTTTTCTCAAACTTCATAATATCAAATCTAATCAACTATTTTTAGAGTTTCTGAATGTTGATCTTTTCATTTTAATCAATATTAGAATCATCTTCATCAACATGAAATGATTCTTGAGAAATATTGATATTTTTAAAGATGTTTTCCATTGATTATTTGACCAACTCGTCAGCAGTTTTTTTAGCCTATAAATTTAGATCTTATGAATGGAAATTTTACTAAAAGTATTCATCTATGGATCCAAAATCTTAATTTTATAGAGATTATAAGGAAAGAGAATCATTTATTTTATTGAATGCTTATGTTTATTTCTCGATTTTAGATATCTTATAAGATAAATATGCTTACATTCAATGAATCTGAATTCAATAAGGATTATGTAACTGGATCCTTAATCTCTTTGTATAATATATTTAAAATGCCCAATTCTTTATCATTATGTTTAATAGATAGTCTGTGCTTCTATTCAACTTTTGGTAAAATTGCATATCCAATAAACTAATGGTCTTCTTTAATTTTTTGCCATGCCTCAATTTTTATTTCTGTATTTCTTTTATTATCTAAAACAAATTTTTAGTTCCAATTATTTCCAACCTAAGTTTAGAGAACTATTGTGCCAGATTTTATTTTTATCAAATAATTAGCTTCTTCTGACTCAAAGTTAATTACTTCAATAGAGATTTTCATTTTATATTAATTTTAATAGAAAGAATAAAAAAAGGTCAAATGAGGGAGAATCTTGCCTTTCTCTTTTACTTCACTTCTGTAGGATTAGTTGGATTAAAACTATCATTAATTGGTAAAATACTTTCTGTAAGTTGTTGGCTCTGATGTTTCCTTACTAGTAATATCTTAAGTTGTATTTTATCGAGGTCTTGTTTTCTTTTCTGAATATGTCCTTTTAGTTTATGGATCATAATTAACTATGATAACATTCTCATTAACAACAGATTTTTTAATTGGATTATATTATATAAGCTTCCAAAATATGATTTTTTCTATAAAAAGCAATCCCTTAATTATCATTCCAATAAACCACATTAAAATTAAAATCACTATCACAGAGAAAATTATGAAAATGATCAAGAAAGATTTGGAATCTAAAAAATATTAACTATTTGTCGTTTTATCGATATCTTCTCTAAATAGTGGAATTACAATACATTCTCGAGCCCAACAGAATAACAATGACAATCATCACAACTAAAAATACTACTAAACACATCAGTGGCAACTTATCCTTACTTTATTTCCATGCTATTCGCTTAATTAATATTATTAATACTGGTTAAAAAGATCTCTCAATCTTCAATTCCATTTAATATTGTTGATTGCATATTTCACATTTTGCATTAGTTATCTTACTTTTATATTGCTCTATAATTTATTTTTTTAAGCAATATTCGTGGACATATTTTTTCGATCTAAAACATCTACACATTCTCAAAAGGGGATTTTCACTATACTCAGGAAATTAACATATTCTACAAATACAACCAATACTCTTAAATGAGACTTTTTAATATCATTAATACTTCTTGATTTTAATTCAGGACATCTAAGCAAATGATCATTTTGCTGTTTCGAAGAATCTATGATTTTTGAAGACTCTTAAACAGGATTCACGTATATGTATTCATTTAATTCAGGAGATTTTTATTACTTCTTTTTTCGAATTATTGAAATGATGTCTAAGGGGACGATTTATGATTATGAAACCTATAGAGTATAATCATTAGGAGGTTCAAGTGTTTAGTTCAGGGACATTTTTAAAATATGCTCGAGTTATTAATTACTCAAATTAATAAAATAATTTCAACAACAACCACCTTTCTTTTTATCATCTGGGTTTATTTAACCTTCTTATTACTACTCCAAGTTGGTAATTGGTTAATTCACTTTATTATAGTGGACCTATTCACTTCCAATCTTAATCCCAAATGTTTCATTAGTTGGATCTATTTATCCAAGTTTTATTTTTTCGAGTATTATATCAGCCATCTTTGTGAAAATTTCTTCTACATTGTTTGCTGTCTTTGCACTAGTCTCAAAAAACTCAATTCCACATTCTCTTGCAAACAACTACCCCTCACTAAATGAGACTTATCGCCTATTATTAATTATTTATACTCTTATTCCAAATCTCCTTTATTTCCTACTAATATCATTTATAATTTAGGATTTCCATTTTACTTCACTTCCTCCATCCATCTTGCAACACTTTCAAAGCTTTCTCTTTTAGTGATGTCATAAACTACAATTGCACCAGCAGCAGATCTATAATATGACCTTGTTATTGATCTAAATGACTCTTGGCCAGCCTGTTGTTAAATAAAATACTACTGTATCCCATATTTGCAATTTAATATTCTATCCATCCTATTCTATCAATTTTGCTCCAAATTCTACACCTATGGTAACTTCATGCTTTTGTCTAAACCTTTTATCAATGAATTGTAGTAACAAGCATGATTTACCAACACCTAATTTTCGCAAATATAATACCTGTATCACCTATAAGTATGAACTTGAATAAATAACTATATGACATTCTCAATTGTGTAAATTTAATAATTATTATACATGTATTCATTGACTAAATTAATTTATTTTAACGATATATGATTTTTGAATAAAAGCTCTCCTTAGATGATTAAATCAGAAGAACATTTACAAGAAAACATTTAGATGAATAGTTAAAAAAAATAAAAAATAGAAAACCAAGTCAAGAGAAACTCTTCAAAATAGATACTTCATTCAAGCGGCTAGAATATTAAAAATGGAACTAAATATTTATGGAAAACAAAAAAATTCATTCTAGAATTGCAAGAATAAGACCAACATTAATTACATTACCTGATGAATCAGATGGAAGAACATCTATTGGAAAATGCAATAAATCTAAATAGAGAAGTAATTCGGTGTTAAAATAATTGTGATTTTTGTATAATTTTTTTGAGGACATTAACTAATTAAAATAATGAAAAATAATAAAGAAGGTTCAGATGCCTCAGAATCAGAAGAAGACATAGATGAATAAACTAATAACCTAATTGCCATATTTAGAATCAGAAGACGAATAGACAATGACAAGTAACCAACTGATCCGTAAATACAAAAAATTACCTAAGATTTAACTTGCCCAATTTGTTTACGTCTCTTTGATTAACCTGTATATAGTAACTTTTCCCTCAAAATGTAGTTAAGGACTGCAGTCATCGTTTCTGTAAATAATGTATCGAAAAAAGTATCAGATCTCAAAAAGACAAATCCTGTCCAACATGTCGTAAGAAAATTGCTACTCGAAGAGATCTACGTGTTGATGATGTAGTGACCAAAATCAGAGATATAGTATTTCCTGATTTAGAATTATATCGAGAATAAGAAGAATAATAAATTTAGCAAGATATAATTAATTTTAGCCAATCAAAGTAAAAACATGATGACATATTGAAATTAGTCAATTAAAGTGATTAACCATTATCATGTAACATTTAATTGTATGCCTTAAATTAATTGGTTTGCTAAATTGATAAAAATTATATCAGAGCCCCATTAACAACAACAGTTTAGGATGTTATTTAATTAATTAGCTAGAAACTTAATCTACCCGAAGAATATTCAAAATATATTGATTTAATAATAAATAATGAAACATAAGTTTCAATGAGTAAGACTTTAGCTGAATTAAATCAAGAATATTGGGGAAAGAAAGATGATTACTAGATTTACAACCCTAATGATTTTCATAAGTGGAGTATTACTGAGGGGAATGTAGTTCCAAGACAGATATACTATTCAATTGATAGATTTTATTAATGTTAATTATGATATATCAAGATATAAAAAAGTTTTAAAATTCTTCAAAAGTAATTTCTTTTTTTTATTTTGCAATCTAACGAAATAGAGGTTTAATATCATCAACAATTTCATGTCTTTCAAAATATCTTTAGAGCTAAATAAATTACTATTATTACATCTTGTCTATTTATGGTTTCTTTTTTAAATGTATCAATTTTTTCATATAAATTAGTTAATTTTAGACTTGAAATAATTTAATTTTTATGCTTCTTTATTTTTTCTTGATTTTCATCCCATTTATTAAATAATTAAAGTATTAGTCCTACAGTAGTTTTTGTAAATAATTATTAAAATGAATATTTTAACTAACTGTTTTTTGCTGGTTTGGAACTGAAAAATGAAGAATTTAAGTTAGTTGGAGTTATGAATTCTGAAATATCAGAGTATCTCACATATCCATCAGAATCTTTATCTAAATATTAAAAAAGAGAAATGCTGTCTATATTTTGCAACTAAATAATTTAAAGAAAGCTCGAGAATTGTTATTAATTAACTTTACCTTAATTTTTCTAGTCCATAAAATGAAAGAAATCCATTGGATTGAATTCCTTTTACTATTATAATTTAAGCCTAATTTCTTCTAAATACATTTCAACCTTTAAGATTTCTAAACCTAAATCAATAAATCTCTAATCATCATTATTATATATTGATGAATTTTTAGTAGACATTAAACTATTGACATTAGATGATGATCTATTGACAGGATGCATTCTTTTTTATTAACTATTATTATTGCTTGTGTTGCATCTCAATTATATAATTTATCCAGCTTAGGAACTTACCTCTTCTTATAAGTGGATAGGTGGAATATGTGGATTTGAGAATTTACGACTTTATGATTATACAGGTTCGTTATATTCTTTTATCTCACATATTAATAGTTTTCTAAAATCAGCTAAATTAATGTTTCCTGTTCTTTAATGGTCGATTCTGAAAAAGAACCCAAACTAATAATTTATTAATGACTTACTAATTCATCTTCATATATCAAAAGTCCATTTCTTCTAAAAAATCTATCAAAATCTTTGAAACTTAGCACATTATTGTTTAGTGAATCAACACTTTCAAACATTTTATCTGGATGATAAAGTTAACTTAATCTAGCTTTGAGCCTCTCTAAGTTCAGAGCCTCAGTTTGTTCTCTAAAATTAAATATTGATATGTACAAATTAATAAGTTAAGCAATGACATATTCAGTAGATTTTTCTGGAGGAGACCGAGTAGGCTATTTCATAGCAGTAATTTCTCTCAATTCACAGTCTGTTTTAGGTAAAATCAATTGTAGGAAGCTTTGAATTTATACATATAAAATACTCCTGGTAGGTTAAAAATTCTTTCTAAAACCATTATTTCATGAACAAGAGACAATCTTAAACAAAAAATTCATGCTCCTTAAGTAGTTGCACTAACTAATGATGATATATTTAGTTTTTGTTGTTTTGATCCAATCTAAATATATTACTACTATACTTTTTAAAGCAACTATACGGATTGAAAGTTGTCTTTCTGCATAGCAAAATTCTTAACTATTCTGCCTTTTTCTCAGTTAAACTTATCTAATTTATGATTTCACACAATAGTTATTATGCTTCTTTCGAAATGCTAAAAGCCATAGCTGTTAATATTATAAATATATTTTTCAATATGGTTTTTAAGAAACAAGAGAAATTGTGTAACATCAAATTAATATTTTAAATATGAGTGAAAATTTTCACCTAACACTACCCTTTCACTTTGAAACAGACAGAATTCCTGTAGATTTAGGAAATATTTAATTTTCAACAAACTCCAAACCAAAACTCACTGATTGTTAGGTAGTTAATTCAGAGAAGGGAAAATTCATACTCAAAAAAATAAATCAAACAAATTACATTTTTAGAGTCAGAAAATTTCAGCATAAAGTTTTGGAGAATGTCTTTTGCTATCGATTATAATTCGAAACAGAATTATCAGAAACGCAGGATCCATAATGCTATTTTTAGGATTTTCATTTAGAAACAGAAAGTGAGGAAAACATATTAGAGCAATTTAAAAGTATTTTTAATTTATAAATACAGAATTTGTAAAGGACGAACAGTACTCATTAACAAAGCCTAATGTTCCTAGAGATATAGCGAAACCCTTTTGTTGGAGAGGATCCAATTTTAAATTCAATCTTATGAAAAAAAATATCAGAAAGAATAAAACTGGGAAAAAAAATTATATCACTTCCCTTAAATATGGGGAGGAGATCCCTTAAAGGGAGTTGATAGCTAATGGTATGGATCAGCAATTAGTGTAAATGTTTGACAAAAAACCCATATGGCTGAAGCAGACCTTTCAGAAAATTGTCAAACCCTAACAAGCAATCGAGTAATAGTTAGGTAAACTTGCCTACTATTACTATAATGGACCTTGGGCCAAATGTTATGTCTCAAAACAATTTAATCCATTACAAAATCCCTTAGCAGCACTTTATTAAACAATAACCATAAAAAATAGAGGTGGCGAAAATGCAAACAGCGATAATGAGGAAGTACCACAAAAAAGCTATTTCATTGTTCAATTAAGTGACATACATGATAAGGAAGTTGAGAAAATTATTAATGAAACTATCTAAAATTGTAAAAGAACACAAGATAATCAATTGACTGAGAAATACGGTTGGTTTCGTCGGGTTTAATTAAAAGCTCTCATAAGAAAAATTAAAAGTCTAAAGCAACATTTAATGATTTGATGTTAATTATAATTAAATATAAAAATTTATCATATGGAAGACTCTAAAAAACAATACAGTAAAATCAACAACGAATTGAGAGAACAGATCATCAAAGAGATATTGGGTGATAAAAAATCGATAATTGAGGTACTTGTTTAACGTAATTTAAGGTGGCTTAAACTCACAACATTCTCTAATCAACATGTAAATCTATAATCAATACATATATGAGAGAAGGCAGAGTAGGAAAAAAAGAGAGTAGAGTAAGAAAACTAAAAAAAATTATGAAAACTTATGAAATAGTGTTGAATCCACTAAATCCACAAATGTCAAGTTTTGTTTGCTACTAAAAATCAGAAAATTGTATTGAAAAATCAATTAAAAGCTAAAAAGAAGAAAATTAAACAATAGAAAAATAACCCAGTACAAGCAAATAAAGCTTTGAAATGCTAACGTTTTGGTGTGAATAATTACAAAAATCCTATATGCAATTTAATAATTGCAATATGATGATGCAAAACTATTAAGTTAAATATTGAAACATATTACATATAATTATATTCTAATCATTTAACTTTATGTCTTTTAGTAAATTCATCTATTTATTCCTCAAAGGTTATATCAGATCTTGAAATATCTTTAAGAATTGGCTCACTAACTTATTAATTTTTACTCTATCTTAATTTATAATGAAGATTATATAAAACAGTCGATAAATCTTTCTATTATTATCTATGCTAACCATGCCATGTTAAATCTGATGATAGTTATGAAGAGCCTATTGATTAAACTTATTAATTATTACTAACCTATATTGGTCTTAGTGTACTCTATGAACCAAATGTATCAAATGTATTTTATTCATGCAATAAATTCTTAGCAACAGCATATTAATAAAAATCTGATACAGATTTCTTTTTTGTTATTGATTTATGATGTCTATTGGTAGTTGGTAATTATGTCTATTATTTTATACTATGTTAAGAATACTCATGTCTTTCTGTATTTTCTAATTTAAAATTAAGATCTTTTAAATATTAATTGTTTTGAAAGAATTTAGTGTTCAAAAGTTGTTTTTCTCTAAATTCAGGATCAAGAAAATTTAGATTGGTTGCTCTATCTAATGCTTTTTATCTTTCCCTTTCCTTTTATTTTAACATTAAATCTAATTTAGGATCCTTAGTATCATCTTTAAACATACTTTAAACTTCCATTAATCTTCTTTAAGCCTCTAATTATTTGAGTGTAGGTCCTTATATTTCAGCTTAATATAAATGACGAATTTTATTAAATTTAAGATCTCTTGGACTAAATTCATCTTTCATTACTGTTACATTTTAATATCTTGGTGAAACCCCTAATTTAATCCTTCCAGTTATAGCCAATGATTCATTTAAATTGTAATATTCTGCTTCTTTTTCAGATTTAGATTATTTCCTTAAAATATCAATTACTTTGAAACCATAGATTATTCTTTTCCTCAATTCTCCTTACTTATTATAGGTAATATTCCATTTAATTGGAAGTGGATGTGAAATGTTAAATAATGCAACAATATTTCCAACTATATCAAAAATCGAAACTAATCCTTCAATTGTAGATACAATAATCAATCTAGTATCCAAAGGTAAAAAACTAAGTGTGACAATCTATCTTTTTGATGCCTTGAACATATGTAGATTCCTTAAGCTAGTATAATTTTCTGGTGCAACAATCTTTTTAGGCTCACTGATTAGAAGTTTTTCTCTTGCTTTCCTAAGTGGATTATAATTTATCTTCTCATGAATAGGATCAGTTGGTTACATATTATCTAATGTTAACTGAATTCGAATTATGTTACTTTCTGATGTAGCAAATAATAATTCAAATTCCTTTAAATTAAATAACATCTTTGAGACATATTCTTATTGAATATCTTCAGTGATGTAATTATTAGATCCTACATCATATATATCAAATATTTAGGATTCCACATCAATATGTTCTTTTGTAGTAAATTTGATAAAAAATACCTTGCCCGATGTTGTTGCAACTGAAAAAAGAGGATAATTTGCAATAAATATTATGTTAGTTATTTCTGAATCAAATTCTAAAACACCTAAGCATTTGACAAATTCATAATCAATGTAATATAATAAGTTTCCTTATGTAAGGAGTATAAGAGAGTGATGAACTGATATCTCAAGTTGTGAGGCTTCAAATTGTAATATTTCTCGTAAAATTTCTCCATTCATTTTTTATATGATTATTGAATCTTGAGATGCTGTTATTACTAGCTTATTTAAAATATCAATCTTTAATACTAAGACATCTGAATGGCCTTTTAGTGATGAAATATATTCTCCATTATGATGATAAATTTTAGTATTACCCTTTGAATCTGATAAAATAAATTTATTGAAGTAATTAAGAGGTCTAAATTAAGTGATCTCATCCTCGAATTCAGGTAATAGCCCATTTAAAATAGTCTTCAATTTACCTGTGAATATGTCAATAAACATTATTTATTTTTTGGTTGCAATAATTAATTCATCTCTTTATTGATCAAACTCTATTTTTACAGCATAATTCTCTAATTCATCAGATTTCCTCATATCTAGTTTTAGAATGTTTACTCTTGATCCCAAAAAACATAACATTTAAACATCTGACATATCTAATATTTTTGTAATCTAGGTTTTTTTTCCAAAATTCAAAGATTACAAGCATGAGAATGTTCTGATATCCCAAAGCCTTAATGTTCCACTATCATCACCTGAAACCAAAACAGGCAATTTACCTATCATTGAAATAGAAGTTAACATTGATGTATGACCAGCCATTTTACCTACTAAAGTAACATCATGATATTTTGAATTAATTTCATAGACATTTATGAATGTAGAATATCCACAAGTAATAAAAACTTAAAAATAATATGAGTAAACTAAACTATGTATTCCTCCAAAATTTTCAAGGGATACTGTAATTTTAATTTCTCCATTGGATATATTCCAAAGTGCAACTTATTTATCAAGTGAGGCTGTTGCTATCATCTTCATATGTACTACTTCAACACACTCTATTATGTTACCAGCAATCAATTTGCTAGAAAATATTTATGTTGCTTATTCTGATAGAAGATCCCAGAAATATAATTTATAAGTACTATCTGTAGTGATCCATTGATTTTAATTTTCTAAAAACCAAATATTTGTTTAATATTCTTAGGATGCTAAAACTGTAGAAAATATACGATATTTTTTAAAGTCCCCTTCATACATACAAATTGAATGAGATTTTAATGTCAATCCAATCTAAATTATAATAATAATTACTCTCTATTATCTATCAGACCAAGCAAAACTTAAAATAATAGTTTCTTTATCTTCATGTTAAGAGATCTTAACCATTTACTTTAATGATCCATCTAAATGATATATATTTATTTTAGAATCAAGACTGTCTAATGTTATAAGTTATTTATTGCAATATACTCCTGTATGAACTGTACTATTGTGATGTCTTATTGAATCATTTTGTAATGAATTTGGAACAATGTGAAATATTTCATTATCGCTGTTTCCTATAATTTTAGCTGAATCCTAAATTGATTATGGTAACTTACGACATCGATTTCTCTGATACGAGTCTTATTTAAATTAAATTTTTTGGGATCAGATATTAAATGCTAAGGTACCATAGTATTCTCACTTGAGTCCACTTAGCAAACATAAGCTGTTACATCAGCCAGACTTAACTCATTCAATTAGCTTATGGCAACAATATCTTTATATAGTTCAATCAACCCCATTACTAAATAAAGAAGCTCACTCTATTTATGATGAACTATGGGAATCATAAGTTTTATGAATTCAACCATGTTTAATCTCTTAGGTGGCCAAACTCTTTCCATAACTAAAAGCTCATCCCTTTCTATTAAGTCTAATATGTTTTGCTTCTTCGATAACTAGAACTCTTTTGTATCTGAATCTAGCATACTCGTTAATACTTATTCAATAATCTGATTCACGGACATTATTTATAATATCAAAATTATATTTATCCATTGTTTAGATTGAATTTACTTGGATCAAATGGTTATCCTTTAAATGGACTACCTTCAGCATCCCATGCCTTTTTAAGCATTTCTATTTATTGTTCTTCTTCAGTTGTTGGCAATCCTTATTATTTGCGCTGCTGATCATACATAATCTTTCTAATTGCTCCTTGAGTCTCTGAATCAAAATCTTCAAGAGGTTTTGTGTTTTCAACTTTTGTAGCATCAATTTCCTTATCCCCTTAAATAACAGTTTTCCATATATTTTCCCCTCCTTTTTCAAGTGTTATAATTAAGAAACCATCTTCAATTTGCCATAAAGAATCATCACTCTTCACTTTATCATAGAGGGTTCCATTAATGAAGGTTTCATCTTTCACTTTAACAGTCAATGTTGTTGCAGTGATATTTACTTTAACCTAAGATAAACACAAAATTTACATTTTTTTTGTTAGAACCTTCTGGAACCTTTAATGAAACCACTACATCATTTCCTGATTAACTCCATGAATATTTCTCTGTCTAACCTCCATTATAAGTATTGATATAAGGCTCTGCTTATTTCGTTTTTGTTTGCACCTCTGATTTTGGAGGAATGACTTCTTATTATTTAACTTCTGGTTTCTATTATTCAGCCTCTATCTTAGCAGGGGTTTATTATTCAACCTTTTCTATCTTTTATTTCTCGATCTTTTCTTATTGCTTTTCTTGATAAATCTTGAGCTTCTCTTAATACTCTTATTATGATTTCTTCTTATGCACTTTATAATGTTCATCTTAATATTTTTTAAATGTATTTCCTAACATGTTCAGTGCTACTCCTGGAGGGAATCCCATTTTATCACCGGGATCACCTATTGTAAAAATGGTAATTTTACATTCATAGTAGAAATCAGTTCTGCGAAGTAGAAAGCTGAACAAAGAATTAAGCAAACCCTCTATTCCTCCTGTTTCCTTAGCAATTAAGAAATAGTATTCGTCAAATCGATCCATAAATATAAAATTTAAACATTTTAGTTCATAAAAATCAACCTTTTACATGGTTTTCCTTAGTTTTCTATTTTTTCTCGAACTTTTTCTATGTTTACTCAAACTCTCTCAACGTTTGCAAACTCAAATAATTTATGAAAGAGAATTTTTGCCCCTGATTCGAGTTTTTGGATAACATTTATTTTATTAAATTAATGTGGCATATTTTATTTTTCATTTTTTCCGTAAGTTCTGCAAATGACCTGACAAAAAATGTCATAGAGTAACTGATATCAAGAAGATTTTAAGGATCATGGGAATCATTGATCAGCCAAGTTTTAATTTCATTAATTTAGCCATTCTAATATTTAGAATCAGAATAAGGAGAATCAACAATTGCATTTAATTATAAGGAAAAGTAATAAAATATCACCCATCCTTACGAAATTACATAAATCTAAATTATTTTCCTAGATCCAAAATACTATGATGAACGAGTTGTGGCAGGAATTTTCAATGTCTCTAATGAAAATGAAAAATTATTCACTAGTTCTTGGATTGGAGAGACTAATTTAACATATTGGAAAATTTACAAGGAGAAGGAACGTGAAACCAACGTTGTTTGCCTAATCGATTATAGTGTAGATATAAAAATATCTGAAAATGTTGAAGATCTACAATTTACGATAGATTTAGGAACATCTGAAGATGAAAAAAATCCTGATTGTTAAAATATTGACATTGTATCGGGATACACATAGGATACTACAAATTTTTAAGGGTAAATATTATTTTATAGTATTCTATTAAATACTATATGTGCAATATAATATTTTTCAGTAAGTCGATTAACAGAAAGCCTGTTAAATGATGATGATAACAACAGTTAAAGAGTAAATTTTATTACTACTTAGATATCTATATTTTGTGTTGGATTCGTTACAATATACGATACCTACATTGCCTTTTAAAATTTAAGCTTTGCATTTAGAACACCAGTAAATTATCATTTTAAGTAGTATTTTTAATATTTCATTGTACCTGCAATATTCTTTTTTATGTTGACAATGAACTGTGATTTGAAACTTTTATGGATTGTTTGCAGAACTAGATTCTATGATCATTTCTAAGACCCATTTCGATAAAGACAGTTTTTGGCCAGATTTTTCATCCTTTATTGTAATACCTCTACTAATTTTAGATATTTCTGTTTTAGGAGTATTTCTACTATTACAATAATATGAATTATACAATTCCTTCCTACTAATGATTGGTTTTTTCATAACACCATAAATAATTCACAATTTCAAAGAAGGCACAAATCCTAGATTCATCCCTGAATACATTTTTGGGTTTTTGCTAGTTAATATTGCAGTTCCAGTATACTCTAATCATAATTAGTTATATTTTAGAGGAAATCCAAGTAATTTTAGAAAATTAAAACCTTCTTGGGAGTTTTGTGTATCATGGATTCTCATTTATATGGTTCAGATAGCTATACTATATTTTTAATACCTATATGGACCTCGAAAAATAATCCCAAAGTGTTTACTTCCAAAATAATATAATTATTATTAGACTTACAAGCCATAAGAAGCTGAAGAGTGTGTCATATGTTTATTGAACCTAATGATAGAACCTGAATAACAAGATCAAGATTTAGATAGAATGTTAGTAAGCAAAATGCTAATGGTTACACCTTGTGGGCATAAATTTCATCCATTCTGCCTAAAGAATTGGATGGAAATCAAATTATCTTGCCCTACTTGCCGTAATGGTATTCCACCAGATTATTAATGAATATTTAATAACTTATAAATAATGGATTCAAAAATAGGAAAAACATTCAAGTTAACCAAAAAATTAGGTAGTGGAGCATTTGGGGAGATATTTCACGGAATTAATGTAATTGATTCTAACTACAACTCCATAATAGCTGAAAAACAATATTGAAGTCGCTATTAAACTAGAGCCTATCAGTGCCAAGCACCCCTAATTATATTATGAAGCTAAGCTATATTAGCATTTAAGCCAAGATACTGCCTCTGTCGAAAAAGGTATACCTCAAGTGTATTATTGCTCCACTGAAGGTGATTACAATATCATGGTCATGGATCTATTGGGACCATCTTTAGAAGAACTTCTAACACTATGCCAAAGAAAGTTCTCCTTGAAGACTGTTCTTATGTTAGTTGATTAAATGATAACCAGAGTTGAATTTGTACACTCTAAAGATTTCTTGCATCGAGATATTAAACCAGATAATTTCTTGATGGGCTTGGGGAAGCGGGCACAAACTCTTTTCATGATTGATTTTGGCCTAGCAAAACGCTATGTCACAAGAGATGGCAACCACATTCCATATAGGGAAAAAAAAAATTTAACAGGAACTGCGAGATATGCCTCCATAAACACACATTTAGGAATCGAGCAAAGTAGAAGAGATGATTTAGAGAGTATTGGATATGTATTAGTTTATTTCTTGAAAGGCTCACTGCCTTGGCAAAATTTAAAAAACAACTAAAAAAAGGATAAATATGAAAATAAGTATGAAAGAATTATGGAATCTAAAATGGCAACCAGTATTGATTAGCTGTGTGCTGGTATTCCTATAGAATTTACTTAATTCTTGAAATATTGTCGAAATTTATAATTCACAGATAAACCTGATTACAACTACTGCAGATAGCTTTTCAAAGACTTATTCTAGAAATCGAGATTCGTATTAGATTATTAGTATGATTGGAGTTAGAAGAGACTTGAACAATAATCATAATAACAGCAACCTTAGTATGAAATGCATTGATTTATAATATTAATTAATATGGCAAGTTTAACATAAATGACAGGGTTTTTTACAAAGCAAAGGAAAAATAATAAAGCATTTAAAATATCCTATTTCTTTGTCGACACTTATGGCACAATGTATTATCTCTCAAATTTAGCATAATTAAATTATTATATAAAGAATAGTAGTAATGAGGAAGAAGTAATTATAAAAATAACTTAGATAATTGGCAAATTAGAATCCTCTAATGGTGTTTAAAAATTATCAATTCAAAATTGTAGAATATCTGGCACTAAATCCCTACAAACAAATGAATATACTAATGTCCCATTTTATCATCGTACTTATTTTGAACTCTAAATTTCCTAAAAAAATTCGATAAAAATGCTTTAAGTCTACTCAACAATAGAAGATGATATTGAAATACTGCTTGAGATAGTTAAGTCTGGATCATAGAAATAACGACCTATTTAATAATAGAAGTTAAGTTCTGATATTGAGAAAAAAAATGCATTTATAGAGGGAATTTTAGAATTGCTAAGAAAATATGAAGGTGAAGCAATCACAATAAATTCAAATGAAATTTAATAAGACAGCAAATTATATTATAGTGGCTAAATAGTTGATGGGAAACCAGAAGGACAAGGGACATTATTTTACAATTTAGAAGGAATTCATTACAAAGGAAACTTCAAAAATGGGAAAAAGCATGGAGTTGGATACATTGCTAATAGTAATTTAGATTAGATAGATTGTGAATTTATTGAAGATGTGCTAACAGGAATTTGATATATAATAGTTTTCTTAAAATTTCATATATTGTCATTCATTTAGCTCATTTGATGGAGTTTATGATTAGCTTTAAGATACAACCATCAGATTAGCCATTCCTGCAGTCATTAAATTCATAGATAATTTAGCTTTTTCTCTTCTAACTTGCTTGAGTTATTATGTTAAATTATCAATTTCTAAGTCTTTTTTACTTTAAATTTATTCTAGTTCCCAAATTTGCTAATTTAATTCTTCTTTTTCTATATCACAAGTCTTTTAGCAAATTTAGGAAGCTTTACTCTGTAAAAGTTGTTATTTTAACTAAGAATTTACTTACTAAAGTTCCTGTATTTCTAACTCTTTTTCCTACAACAACAAACTTTAACTATCAAATTTCATCGATATTAATTATAATTCATTCGATTGAATAAGATTAGTCTAAGTTAAATTTAATAAATACTTTTTACAATTATTCTACATTAGATTATTCTAATTATTTTAACTATATCTATTTTGTTGTATTATATTATTAATCTTCTATTTATTGCCTTAATTATTTTTCAGTAGCCATCAACTAATTGACCTATTTTTCTAATTCTGATATAGCTTATTTTTAAATGGCAATTTAAGTATAATAGGCATCATTCTCATTATTTCTTGAGTTTAATAATTACTCGATTTTCTATTATTATTCTGTGACCTTTGTTTCATTAAACTTATTAATTTCCATTATTTCCTCAATTTTAGTGATCAGAATATTCATTTCACATTGCTTCTATTTGATTTCTTCTTACAAACTTTCAATTTGTAATTAAGAGATTTTTTCATTGTTTTATTAATGTGTTAGTTTTTAATTTTATATTTCTTCATTAAGTTAGCAGTTTTGTTGAAATATCAATTTATTTTGTTCAATTAATGTAGAATTCTCTACTGATAGTATTTAAAGTTTTTGTTCCAATAATTAGATTTTGTTATTATATTCACTAACTAAAACGCTTTATTCTTCGAGTAATTAATTGAGCTTTACTTCATAACTCTTTACCAAAAAACCAGATGCTTATTGAGTTTAAGAAAGATCTTTAACATTTTGAGTTGGTTTATTTTTTCTAAACGGCTCAACACAACTTTAAATGGCCACACACTAAAGCGGGATTGAAGAATTTAAGCATTTCACGCTGTTCATAACTAGTTCTCTTTCATTTCGACCTCCTTTATGTTTTTATGGACTATCTGATGTTTTTATTTCTCTTAACGAATCTAATTTAGCAATCAATTAAGAGGCATTACTAGTTTCAATAAACGTTGTTACCATTATATTTACTCTGCATCACTTGAGTTAAAGAAGGATGGTTCTCTAGTATTATTATTGGCCTGTTTTAACGGAATCAATGGAACTGATGGCTACCCGTTTCGACTCAATTTAGGTATAGAATTATATTGTTTAAGAGCCTGTGGCTGTATTCCAGACTTCTTATTAACGATTTATGGACCGTTAGCCATTCTTTAGTGTTAATTTTCCATTTAATTAAATATTTAACAGCTAATGAATAATAAAAGAAAATAGATGAATATAATAGAAAATCATGATAAGAAAGAATTTTGGATGAAATTCTATAACTGAGTTAAGCTGATGAATCCTGACCAGACTGTCATTTTAAAAATATTCTTATATAATTTTTCAGTACATAATGTTCATTAATTAATTTAATGAGCTAATTATTAGTATAAAGACCACCACCACCTAAATTCAATTGGAATATCATCGAAAACTTCTCAAGTGAAGAAACCAAAGCTTAAATACCATTGTAAAAATCTGATAAACGACGATTAAAGTAAGTTACTCTAATCCTTGATGAAATGTTAAATAAGTTAAATCATCTCGATGTGAATTTTTTAAACTCCATCAATTTTGAAAACATAAAGTAATAATGCTTGGAACTCTTGGATAACTCATTGATTGAGAAAGTAAAATCCAAAAAATATTAATCAATAGCTTGCGCATTGATAATTCAGTCTTTGAGAATTCTACTAATCCCATTAAGAATAAAAGAAATAACTCAATTTTTGATGACTATGAAAAGTAAGTGCGCAAGATATTGATTCAATTAAATTAAATAAAGGCATTTGATTAAGACGCCTTTACTCTATAGTACATGACCAGAATTTGCTCTTCTATCGGATTTAATCAGAAATTTTAAATACTCTGTAGATTCTTCTACTCATATTTAAAGAACCAGAATCTTGTATAAGGAGAGCATGATCACGTGATAGCAGCTGCTTTAGTAAAATTGACTGGAGATTTTGTGTTTAAGGAAAAAGGAGGACTAAATCTCTTTTCAATCGCTCAAAATGCTGGATGTTGTGAAGTTTCACTCAAGAACTTGATCCTAAAACTACAGCCACATAATTAAATCATGACAGAATAAGCATTAGAATTCTATAAAAGAACTCTCTGACTTTTGTTAATATTATTTTTCATATTTTACATTTAAATACCAATATATCATTAAATTATCTCATTCTATAAAAATGTTTCATTATCTAAAATTACTTCTCCAAGAGGATCATAATTTTAAACAATTAGTGTATCTCCTACTCTCAATTTCTTTCTATTCTCTTCATTTATAATAATACACCTAAATATTTCATTAAATTACCCTGCAGAGCAACCTTCTACAGGAGGAACACTCCAATCACTTGGAGTACAACAAGCACACCCATGAATCATAATTTCAGTTCTTCCACACATTCTTTCGGAATCTTTACCATCAATCCAAAAAGAGCATGGCCTATCTACTGGTGGAGTATGCATAGTATTCTGACAGGATTTTATTTCATAAATATTAGAAGGGGCAGGTCCTTTATTTTTTATGCATTATGCAGTTGGATCATTTCTATACTAAATGTATAAGGATGCATTACTTATCCAGCTCCTGAATATCCAAATGTATTAATTGTTGAATCACCACTCCCTCCTACAAATCTTCCTGTATTAATATAATAGTAGAATGTCATAGCCTGTCTTTATGATAAATCTTGACAGCATGTTTAACCACAAGTTCCTGCTGTAACTACTGCAAAAAATGCAAAAATGATGATGTAATACATAATTATATTTGTTGACAATTATCATTATTCTTCTCCAATATAATATGAGTAATCATCTAAAAACTTGACGTCACCTAAGGGATCATAACTCTAAACTATGATTGTATCTCCAACCCTTAATTTCTTTCTATTAGCTTCATTGATAATAATGCATCTTAATTAATTGTATATTTTACCCTGCTGAACAGCCATCGACAGGTGGTTCTGTATAATCACCACTTGAACAACACTGACATCCGTGAATAAATATTTCGCTACGACCACACATTTTCACTGAATCAGTTCCTTCAATCCAAAAAGAACAGGGTCTGTCAACTGCTGGAGTGTGCATGGTATTTTTGCATAATGTGACTTTGTATGTATTTTCTGGAGCAGGTCCCTTATTCTTCAAACATTAAGATGCAGGATCATTACGATATTATCCTGAACCTGAATATCCAAAGGTTTTGATTGCGTAGTCACCACTTCCTCCAACAAATCTACCAGTGTTGATATAATAATGATATGTCATAGCAGATCGTGTTTTTAAATCTTAGCAGCATGTTTAACCACAAGTTCCAGCATACACAAACACTATTATTGTAGCTATGATGAGATATTTCATATATAAATAAATTAGGAAAAATGAGGATTTAAATAATCATTATTTGGTATATTTAAGTTTAACGATTTAGTTTGGAAAAGGGGGATTATTGAGATAAGAAATGTGTTTAAACTATTTTACACCTAAGCCTTTCATGAGTGGTTCAATAGTACTTTCCTCTCCTATTTTTTAAGTGTTCTGTAGAGATGATTCATCTTCTTACAATTCTTCCTTTATTGATTCTGAACTCATTTTTTAATGTTGCATTTTTTTGAATCTGCTTGATGAAGCCTAAAATTGTTATGGTTCTTGATTTTATAAACCAAAATTTGAGAGAGGATAAGTAAGTTCCTTCTCTGTGAACCCACATAACTAAATCGTTTTTCTGAATAACTAACGATATTTCTCATAATCTTGAGGATAGTCATGTGCACTGCTTGTTTTAACTAAATTCAAAAAGTGAATGAATTCTAAGGGAGCTTACTTGAAAGTAAGTTCAGGAATCATAGAAATTTTGATACTTTCCAATTTCTTAAACTTTAAACTCTTATTATCACTCTTAATCTTGAATAATGTAGAATTGGTTGCATAAACTAATAGAATATATGCTAAAGATTCTAAATCATCTTTGGGCGTTGGAACTAATTTAAAGCAATAATACCTTGATTAAGATGTTAATTAATGCTTGAATATTTATTTAGAAAATGTTTATTTGATGCAAATCTATATGTTTCGCTGACAATAAACTATCCATGCTGTTTTTTATATTTGCATGCGAATTTAAAGTCACAAAGTTGTATGTCGTTTCCATCGAGTGATAACAGTAATTTTTTTGGTCTAATATTTCTATGCACTATTGAATGTTTATGAACTATTTCTAAACAAGTTAACTGAGTTAATTATGTAAAGTACTGTCTAAATAGCAATGAGACACAATATCGGTATAGGAATATTTCTAGAGAGGTAATTATAGATTAATTTTATGGAAGGACCATGGCGTTACATCACTTAATAATGGTACTTTGCTCCCCTAATAACCTATTCTCCATAATCCACTATTTAAGGAACACAATTAGCTATTCTATTTATTATCTGATACCATCCTTCAATTTAGTCAAAAATGCCAGTTCTGGAATAATTTCATTTTATTAAGTTTATCTACATTTATGGGATTAAGTACTTCTTCATTTTTATCAAGAAAAAATTTTAATCTTAGTCTGGATTGAAATCATCTTACATTTCCTTTTTAATCGCTAACTATCTATTACAATCATCTAATACTACCTAAGTAAAGATTATATTGCTTCCCTCTGTAAATTGTTTTCACTATTACATATTTCCCATCTATTGTTACTCTAATTACAGAATCTGTTGTGCTCCTTGTTTACGATGTGCTTAACATTTTATTAAATAATCGAAATTAACAAATATGCAAATCAATGCAAATAATTATTGGTGTTATCAATTAACGATTTGATAAGCACTAATAATAAAATATCAGTAATCAAGATAAGGATTTAATAATATATATTATGAGTTAATTTTCAATTATTAGACAAGGATTCAAATTATCTGAAACACATAAATAAGAAATATTCAAAATATTTGAAAAAAGTGAAAAGTAAAAGGTGTTCATCAATTAAGCAGAATATATTAGTCATAAATTAAATGAAGCATTTGGTCCACAATGGGTTGTATTTTTATGGGAAATTGGTTTAAATTACAATTACTCATTCTTTAATAAAGAGGAATAAATATTTGAATTTGAAACCTCAAACAAAAGATGCCTCATTATTTAGTGGAATTTCATAAAATAAGAAGCAAAACCAACAGAGTAATATTATATTTATTGTAGAGTTAAATATGTAAGCAAAATGGATTGGGTGACTTATGATTGAATACTATTTATACTACTACGACAAATATATCATGAAAAATAAGGATCCTACAACAATTGAGTTGCAGTTAGTCTTTTACTTGTATCTCGAGTCAACATCTTCAAAATTAATTATTTAGCTGGTCCATCGTATTTCATTTTCACTCTAAAATTACATTATTCTATACTCTTTTGTTTCAATTTAATTGAACAGTTCAAGCATTATATCACTTTGAAATGGTAAATGTAATTCAAGTACACAATACAACACTACTCCCAAACTCCAGATATCAGCCAAATGTCCATTATACCCTGGAATTTCACTCTTTTTATTTTCTCTCAAACATTCAGGAGCTACGAATTGGAATGTGCCTTCAGTTCCTTTTACTCTATCATTCTCAGCACTAACTTATTAAGCACATCCAAAATCACATATCTTTATTTAATTGTGCTTATTTATTAGAATATTATGTGGTTTTATATCTCGATGTGCAATGTACTGTTACTACAAATATTGCATCCCTAAAAGGAGCTATTTTACATAGTCCTTGAATAGTCCTTCCTCGAATTTCCAAGGTGATGAAAATATTTGTTACTTGCTTTCCCAATTAAGAATTTATCCTTTTTCTGCATACTCAATCAAAACATAGAGTTTATCTCTTTCATCATCATCATATATTTCATAAACTTTAATGATATTTGGGTGATCTAATTATTAATGAATGTCTATCTCTCTGTAGACTTCATCTAAAAGTGATACATATTTAGTTGCTAACATATTAATTCATTTACTTCCATTTGGATTCTTGTAAATTTTGTTCTTTTTACGTAATATAAACTTATTAAATTTCTTTATGGCAAATTCTTAATTATCTTTGACAGCTAATTTAATTTTACCATAAGCTCCTTCTCCTATAATTTTAACTATTTTATATCCATTAATGATTTTTTTTTTCTAAAATAGTATAAGTACATACATCATTAGGATCTCTAGAATAAACTATTTCTTTGGTTTTAAGTATTTTACATTGTTTATTCATTTTAATTAAATTAATATTATGAGAAGATTCTTTGTTGGTGGAAATTGGAAATGCAATAACACATTAGCCTAAACACAATCATTGGTCAATAATGTCATTAATAAGCTTGTCTTTGACACAGCAAAAGTTGGTAATTTATAAAATTAATCATAGAGGTCACTGTTGCTCCAATCTTCTTACACGTACCATGGGTTTAAGCAAATGTTTAAAAGAATGTTTAAGTTGCTGTCCAAAATTCCTCCTTAACAAAATAAGGTGCATATACAGGAGAAGTCAGTGTTGAACACCTTAAAGATCTTGGTATCCCTTGGGTTATTTTGGGACATTCTGAAAGAAGATAATATTATGGAGAGACCAATGAAGTTGTTGGAAAGAAAACAAGATTGGCTTTGGATCATTAATTGAATGTTATGGCGTGTGTTGGTGAAAAACTTGCTGATAGAGAAGGAGGCAATACAACCAATGTCATTTAAGCATAATTAGATGCTATTAAGAGTATCTTATTTCACTATTTCTTAGAGGAGCTAACAACAGAATAATGGGCAAATGTAGTTGTTGCTTATGAACCAGTATGGGCTATTGGTACAGGAAAGACAGCATCACCAGATCAAGCATAAGAAGTTCATGCCTACATCAGAGGATGGTTAAAGAAAGAGATTGGAGTTTAAGTAATTTTGGATACAATTTTAGGCCGAAAAAGCTACAAGAATCATTTATGGAGGTTCTGTCACTGAAAAGAATGCAGCTGACCTCATCAAACAACAAGATCTTGATGGATTCTTAGTTGGAGGTGCTGCTTTGAAACCAGCATTCACAGATATTGTTGCTGCTGCCAACAAAGGAAGATGAGTTATTAAAAATAAAATAATCAACAACAGAAAGTCTTTTTAGGTTTTTCTTCAGGTCCTTAAACTTAAAGAGTTATAATAGTTTTTGAATCCAGATTCTCCATTTTCTTTATTTTTGTTTTAGCTAACATTCTAGCAACTCTTCGAAATAATTTTTCAATATTATAACCAGTCTTTGCTGAGGTTTAAATATATTGCATGTGATTAGCTTCCAAAAATTCTTGATCTATTGAAAATTCCCCTTCATCTTGCTTGTTACCAACCAAAAATTTTATGCAATCATTTGTCAGATATTTGTCTATTTCTTCTAGCCATCTTTTAGCCCCCTCTAAAGTTTCCTTTTTTGTAACGTCAAAACAAATTAGCACTGCTTAGGCATTTCTATAATATATAGGAGCTATTTTTTTGAACCGCTCCTAACCAGCAGTATCCCATATTTCGAGCGTTATTTTAATGTTTTTTCTCTCAACAATTTTCTTATAAAATGCCATGCCAAGGGTTGGTGGTTATTATTCAGTAAAGGTGTCTTCAGAGTATCGTTTTAAGATGCTTGTCTTCCCAACATTTGAATCCCCAAGGAGGATTATTTTAAAAGTTAAAGACATTTCCTTCATTAATTTATTAAATGCTAATCGATGAAAAAGAAAGTAAAAGAAAACTCCAAATAAAAGTTGACCTGATTCATGTATTTGGTTGTTGATTTCTAGCCTGGCTTATACACTGATGAGTAGATGGCTGTTTATTAAGCAAAAAAGAATAAATTTAAAAAGTGTTCTCGAAAATTGCCTCCAGCAGTAAATCATGAGTACGACAGGAAAATCTTCAATTTCGAACACAAACTCTCCAAATAAGAATAAGAACGTCAAAACTTGATTAGGTATTACAATAAATACTTAGACAATAGTCTAAAACCCCCAATAAAAAGGAAATTTTGAGTAAAATTATAAATCAAATATAATCTCATCTAGAGACTAAGGAAAAAGAACTATTTGATAAATATCATTGTGATACTCCAGTTGCATTACTAAATAAGAAGAAATCTTAATTTTTTTAAGAAAAATAGCACTTGGAGTTGCTTGAAAAAATGGGTTAAAAAATTGAATAACAAAAGAGCTAATTTTAAAGATCGCGATAATAAAGTTAATTTCATCAATCAACTTACACTCCAAGAGGACAGCCAAGATCTCATTCATTAGGCTAACCTGAATAAAGTGAAACAAAGTTATTTCAAAGTGATAGAATCCATAGAATTTAAGAAAACGTTAATAAGGAAATGGGAAAGTTAGGGTTAAAGAGTATTAACATATCACCAGACTCACTATTTGATTTCAAAGAGAAAAAACTCTAATTTCAAGAGAAGTCTAAAAGCCAAACACACTTACTAAAAGATCTAAAAAGAAAAAGTCAATTAGCATCTTAAGGTAGTAGTTTTTAAAACATGGTGAATTTACATTCAACCTAAGCCTCCTTATTTAAGCGTTTTCATCTTTAGATTGAAGATCAAGAGATTAAACCCTAAGATATCAATTCTGTTATAAAATATTGCAATACTGAAAGGAAAGAAATTAAAAGTCTCACAAAAGATATTGCCAAAAATAGGAGAATATAATTTAGAAAGTTTAGGATAATTCAAAAAGAACTATCCACAGTTGGATAATTAGGATTTGAGGGAATAAAGAGTAAATATCTGATATAATGAATACTCTCTATCATGCAAACAATAATTATTATTAACTCTATTGGACTAATTTATTTTCTAATGCATATGCGTCCTCAAAAAAGTGGTCTCTCTCTAAGCTTAACAATTCAACCTAATTTTTTAGTCTTTTTATCTCATCTTAAATACTATTAATTTTCTACCATCTTGCTGAGAGAGCCTCAGGGTTAGGATATCTTTGATTTAATTACTTGGTATATTGATGATATGGTTAAAGAGTTCCTTCAAAGAACTTACAGATATTTGATAATCCATTTTCATTTAAGAAAATTTTTGTTTTAATTGAATATTTTCAATTCTAATTTATTAGACTTACTAAACTATTGCACTATAAGAATTTAATCGTTCATGACGTTCTTTAATTTTCTAATTATTTCATTATAATACATTAAAAGATTTATCTTACATTTATTTTAATCTCGTGTTTTCAATCGTTAACTCATTAATTTTGGCTTTTAGTTATTTTATTTATTCCTAAAACTCCCTTACTGATTCTAGCTGTACTCCATTTTTTGGAGACTTGGATTACTTTTCAACCTTCATTTTTTTAGAAAATGTAGATAGTGCTTATTCATAATTGGAATTTGAATGGACAAATTCAACCTAAAGTTTTTTCTATTGTTTTTTTTAAGAAATGTCTAGAGGTTAGAGAGAAAAACTACTTTAAGTGCTGTGGATTCTTTAAGTTGACATAAATTTTATTTTTATTTAAAATATAGTTATCAAAACAGTTTTGGATCCAAGATATCGAATGAAAAATAAATTAATCCTTGTGTTTCATTGCTTTTATAATCATTAGAACTTCCACAAAATAACATTGTAATTTAGGGTAGTTCAGAAAAAGAAATAAATTCACTTACAACATACATCTAATTATTTTTGATTGTGAAACTTGGATTATTGCCATTTCCAAGTTTAGCATGCATAATATTTTAATCACATCCATTAATTATTGTTCCTTTATCAACTCTATCAAAGATATCTGTAAATTTTCCATAAAAATAATTTAACATATATTTAACATTGTTCAAACCTTAATATTTAGTATAATCGATATGACCACATTTATTCTATTCATTATTATTCAACAAAATAGCAGATTAGCATATCCCATTTTAATGTATTTCAGTCAAATAAATTTCATTGTTGAATTCATATAATTTGATTTCATTGCTCTTTCCAAAATCCACGAAATTCCAATAATCTGAAGTTTTAATTACTTCAAAATTTTCATCATATACAGTTAATATTAAATTTACCGATTCGAAATCAGAATTGGGGGTGAAACTAATTGCCAAATAAGAATTATCATTGAATAAAATTGAATCAAAATTAAGGCTGGATAAATTTAAGAAATTTATCATCTAATTAGCTATCAAATTGCTGCCTTATAATTCATCTGTTTTTAAATCATAAAAATCAAGTTAAATTGAATTTTTTGTTGCTGTTAATATTATGTAATTTTTAGATGTGATTGAAATTAACTAATTTTAGTTTATAGGAATTTATTTAAACAAAGACAACTACTATTCCTCTATATTGTAAAGTAATCCATGACTTTCTGTTTGTAAAAGTAAAATGGTATCAGATACTTTCAAAGATTTGACTTTTTTATTATCAACCCATTTTTCACTTAAAACATTGTGATTAATTGTCAACTATTATAACTGTATACCCTCATCAACCTCATAAGCAAGAATAAAATTATCATTGAAGGCATCATATTCAATTTTAGGATCTTTAAAATTTCCATATTATAATCTTTTCTAGTCCTCAGGATCATAGATATCCCCATTAACAGGCTTTTTCCAAAAAATCTACAAAGTTTCTGGTTCCAAATTACTGGCTATTCTCAGGAGATCGATATTTCGTAAATGATCAGGTATTTTGCATAATGGATCATAAAACTTCTCTCTAATTTTTTAAACTTAATATTCATGGCTGGGTTCCCAAAATATAGCATCAAATTTACCAATCCAATCAGGCCAGCCCATTTCACACAAATAATCTATGTTATTATAAAAGGTATTATAATTTTATTCTCTCTCTTTATTCCTTTCAATTTGGGAGGTTTGGAAATAAATATTGGATTGAGCTATTCTTTATTCACTACTATCACATTTTACAGAACATTTATTTTCATAAGCTTCCACAAATCTATCACTACCAGTTAATATTTCTATATTGAAATCCTCCATTATTTCTATTAAATCTAACAAAAAATGTTTAGAAAGATCAGCAAACTCATCATCATATTGAAAATTAAATGCAAATACCTTTTTCTATCCATAAAAACCTTAAACATTCTTACCAAAATATTGTTCATTAGATCTAATTACTTGTATGAATTCTGATGTAATATTAAAAGGCTATTTGTATATGGGGATAGAACCTGTATCGCCTCTAAATGCTAAACAACATATCATAAACCCACTCTTAAATAGTTGGCAATCGTTATCAGTTTCCTTCCATTCGGATTAAAGGAGACAACTATCTTTAGTAGCAGGTGAAACATCCATTTTGAAGTAGGTTACACCTTAATAAGTAAATTATATACCTTTCTTTACCAATTATAACATATATGGTAGATCATTGAATCCATGTGCTTAATATGGAAGGGATCTTATCAATGCAAGTTATACAAAAATGAGGATTATAATTTTCATTATTACTTAATTTAATTAATTATCAGTTAACTCATGAGCTTTTTGGAGAGTTATGATTTCCTTCTAACTATTCGGCATCTTAATTTAGGAGAAATCGATATTTGGAAATAGAAGGATAATGAGTAATTGGCATTTGGCAAAATATTGCAGTAAGAAATTTCAAAGGAAGAATTGCATGAAAGATCTAATTGGGAACATGAAAATGTCATTGAACTATTGGCAGCTGAGCTACATAAATAAAATGGCACCAGTTATATTTCTGTCTATTATGAATATTTTGATTCATCATTATAGGATTACTTGATAAATTAAAAGCTACCTCTCCCAGAATCTGAAGTTTGGAACCTATTATATTAAATGATATAAGGGATCATGTTTATGAATAAGAAGGGTAGAACTCCAAGTCTAACAACAACTAATATATTTTACTGTAATGGGTCAGTGAAGGTCATTGAGGGATAAGTGTTTAATTTGCAGTAATAACTTGGATTAGTTTTATTTGAAATTTGTACAAGGGAATCTTAATACCTTATTTTAGAATCAGATAATAGTGTTAATTAATTGGTACTGTAATAAATAATACAAGAACTTAAATATAGTAAGTAATTATTATAAATTCTAAATGATTTGCTGACTAAACCTGATAAGGATTAAATTTCAATTTTAAATGTAAGACTAAAAATCTAAATAGAACTAATTGCAACCCTTTAAGGATTAAATTTTGCAATTAAAACTTTTTCAATTCTCCAAAATATCCACTTCAACCCTTAAAGAAAGAGCTACTAAAGCCATAAATAATTATAAAGAGTTGATGAAAAAAATAAATTAAATATAAAATATTTGACACTATAAACACAAATCATAAACCTGCTTCCTCTTTAGTTATTATTCCTTTTTCTACTGCTCTCCTTAATATTACATCTTTAAACTCAATTTCAATATGCTAAGAATTCTCTATAATAAAAATCAACATTTTTTATTGGATTTCTTCTGAGAATATTTCGAAAATCTAATTATATAATCAATTTTTACATTTAAGCATTCATAAATTAATTCGACTGATTGAGATACTTTTTATTTTTTCACGATTTCATAGTAATCACTTTCAAATTTCTTCCACAAATCTACTGATTTATAGGAAATTGAAGCTAATTCAGAAAAAGCCAGCGCCCTTTCTTCAAATGGAATATCGTTATATAATTTTAGAAAAGCAAGTTCCAGGGTTTGTAAAACAGATTTGGAGTCGAAATCTCCATTTTTTGCAATCATTAAGAGAAGAATAATTTGAGTTGGCTTTATTTCTTATGCTTTGCTCTTTAATTCATTAGAAAAATAGAGCCAGAATTCCTCACTACCTCCATTAAATTTCAATAATGTAGATGCAACTCTAATAAGATCTACTAAATCCATTTCAGTATTTTATGAGTGTGTATCAAGCAATTTTAGAATTGCTTTCTCCTTAAAGGAAGATAGCATTACTCCTTAAGCTAATGTGCTCAAGGATTTTGATGTAAATTTATTTACATACTCTGCATGTCTCACAAATTCAAATTCCAACATACCATTTTTTTCAAATTGAATCTTTAGCAATTTACCATAAATAATCATGGCATATGCGAATTACTCAGCCTCTAAATAGGGTAGGCGTACAACAGTTACTAAAAACTTCATCAAATTATCATTAAATTGTTCAGAATTTACAGGTGATGTAATGGTTGATAAAATATCAAGTGTATCATTAAGAGAGGACTTTCTTAAATAGCAATATAATTTACTCTGCAAAATATGCTGATACTGCTGTGTCAAAAATTTTTGTTGCAATTTCTTCCTAATAATCAGCTGTTTCAAAAAATATTTTGGCAACAACTTTCTATTAGTTAATTGTAAGTTATTCAAAATTAAGTTGTGTTATTTATGATGTTATTTCTAATTATCAGGAATTAACATTACAAGTACTGTCAGCTTGATGTTTGTATGAATGAAATAAATTCCTTAACTAGTTTGTTTGACAGAAATGGTATTTTAATGAATATTACACGAAAGTAGTTCTAAATAGACTGACTAATTTATTCATTTATTATTAAATAAGAGCCATAAATATTTTACGTATCAATATAATATAAAATCACGCATTCGACTCATTCTGCTTACTGGGACTTCCTCTAATCTATTTAAATATATAATCTTACAATTCCTCCTCATCATCAGATTAATCAACTGAGCAAAATTCTGTTTTCAAAAGAGTTAGATTGTGTAAAATGAGCATGTGGTTATTCAAAACAGACAATGCTTATGGTTTTGTAATCTGTCTAATAACAGTCCGAGTAATGCCTGTATTTCTTAGTATGTTCGTTGCCAATCTGATAAACATAATTATTAATAATGGTTTAATAAATTAACGATTTCATAGAATATTGCAAATCAATTGGATTGTTGTAGAAAGAAGAAGAATTTTAAGAGATTAATGAAGACTTAGGTTAAATGTTATTTATGTATTTACTTACATTGAATCGATAATCTTTAATTGATTTATCACATAGAGTGGCTGATATTTGGAGAGAATCATAAAAATCAAAATCTGAACTACCAGCATATGTAAAATTTTCAGCAAGAAACAAACATAGTTGTTCTACACCTTAAGAATCAATAAAAAGTATGATATAAAGTAATAATTAATCAACAAATCATCTATATGATCAATTTATTGAATCAGAGGAAAAGAAAATTATGAAATCTTAAAAGATCATCAATGAACAACTCAAAGAATGCACATTTTAACCTTAGATATAAAGAAAAAGCTAATAATTAGATTCATCGGCTCCTGTTTACGATAGACTCTCTCAATTTGGATGTGATTAGAGAGTGAAATAATAAATTAGTATGGAGGCTAAGAGTAAAAGTGAGTTGAAATAATGCACATTTCGACCCTAAGTCAATCATCATCCTTCTAATTCATTGAATGGAGATCCGTTTTCTAGGCTTTATTAGAATGCTTTATCTTAGAGGTAGGCTAAACCAAAAAGTAATGAGAAAGTTTATACATTTAAACCACAGTTAGTCAGCTAACCTCTAATCCAATAAGAATATATTTCTTTACCTGTTGAAGATAGATTATATAACCATTTTTTTGATCAATAATAAAATCTTGTATAAAAATAGGAAAATGAAAAATAAGCTGAATTAGATTAATGCACTTTTACTCCATAAATAAATCAATATGGATCAATATTATAGGAATCAGACTCAAAAGGAAAAGTATTTGAAAGACTTTATAATAAATCTTCATCAATGAAATCACATTCAGAAATTAGAGAGAATACTCAACAGTTATCTATTAATAGATAATCAGATAAAATCATTAAATAAGCTAATTATGACTCATCAAAATATGTATCTCAATTCAAAGTTGATTAATCTCCATATGATAGATTATATAGTGAACATAAACGGGTTTAAAGGAAGAAAAAAGTAAAAGAAAACGAAGTTTTTTCCAATATACCTTTCAAACCATATATTAATAAAAAATGACTGACTATTTTATAATATAAATTTATCATGTAAAATTATTATCTGGAACTAAAATTTCTTTTTATAATA